>CM064556.1:10206389-10221389 GCA_032716605.1 Paralithodes platypus
AAATACTGTAAAATACATTGATGTTCAAACATTTATGACAAAATAAAGTAATTGAGGTGATGGTAATCTACTGATCGTGTTCATCCCCTAGACTTTCCTATTTAAACTAAAATGTGTAATATCCCGGTAAATATGAGACATTTCCCAAACCGTCACATAGTAAAGTGTATTTATTATTGCTAGGTCTATTCATTCTGAAATTTATGAAAGGTATTTATGAAACACCCTGTATATTTATTTATTTATTTATTTACTTATTTACTTATTTATAAATTTGTTTATTAATTTTTGTTTTTGTACCGCTCCCACTCTCCCTATTTGTTGCCGGTATCTTCTCTTCTTTACGGCTTACACTTTCCATTTTCTTTGCCGGTAAATTTCTTCTTAGTGTTTTTTTTTTTTTTTTTTTTATTGTATCCTCTCAGCCACAGCTTCCTCCTGGCCGTCTCTCATACCTGGCCGCGTTACCTTCCCTCCCAGACCTCTACTTGGTTTTGATAGAGCCCCTCCTATCTCTCTCTCTCGCTCTCTCTCGCTCTCTCTCTCTCTCGCTCTCTTTTTTATATTTGTTTATTTTTTTTATTTTTTATTTTTTTTTACACCTGGAAATTCATGGTTACAATGATTAATTCTTGTGCTGAACTCTCTCTCTCTCTCTCTCTCTCTCTCTCTCTCTCTCTCTCTCTCTCTCTCTCTCTCTCTCTCTCTCTCTCTCACCCAATATATTAACCAGATAAGATATATAAATAGTGTGATAGCTAAATAAAACAATATACCACTGGGAATATATTTAATAAGAAGAGAAATATATGATATCATGTATACAAATGTGATCCGACTTCCTTTCAAAATATGCAGAAAGTTGTCGGAATCGAGAACGAAAATGTCGGAATTGAGAACGAAAGTGTCGGAATTGAGAACGAAAGTTGTCGGAATTGAGAACGAAAGTTGTCGGAATTGAGAACGAAAGTTGTCGGAATTGAGAACGAAAGTTGTCGGAATTGAGAACGAAAGTGTCGGAATTGAGAACGAAATTTTCGGAATTGAGAACGAAAGTGTCGGAATGGAGAAAGAAAGTGTCGGAATGGAGAACGAAAGTGTCGGAATTGAGAACGAAATTTTCGGAATTGAGAACGAAAGTGTCGGAATGGAGAAAGAAAGTGTCGGAATGGAGAACGAAAGCGTCGGAATTGAGTACGTACTGGTAGCCTATTATAGAACGTAAGGGCCATTCAAGCGTTTGGAAGTGGAAAGAGTGCCCCCTCCACCCCCCCTCCCCTCCCCTCCACCCCTCCCCCTCCCATCTTCACCCCACCCCCCCCACCCCTTCCCGTCCCGTCCCCTCTAACCCCCACCCCCCCCCACCCCCTTCCCTCCCAGCAACGCCCCTCCCCCTCCACTCCCCACCCCTCCACCCCCCACCCCTTCCCCATCCCCCTCCACTAACAGCTATTACACGGCACACTAACCCGATATTTCCAGTAGTACATATCAATGACAATAAACTGGCTGCTCCTGCTAAATGGCCTAGAGTGGGTGGGTGTCTGGTGAAGCGTCACAGGGTTTTAGGGGATGTATAGCGTACAGTCGCGCTAATAAGTGATGTCTCGGCACCAAGTATGTTTTGATCACTAATTGGTATCAGCAATATCTAAACTTTATTTCTTTATATCGAGTGAAATATACAATCATGTTCCTACACTTACCCTCCCTATTCAACATCTGACAGCCATTAATACAGCACAGAGCGAGCCAAACGTAATGACAGCTGGGACATGACTTATTAGCGCGACCGTACAGTAATGGTAGTGATGGTGACTCCTAGGTGTAAACTGAACACACAGCATTATCATGGCTTGGAATCTTACTTTTCATTAATATTGTCTTCAATTAGTATTAGATATTAGCGCCAGTGAAGTCCAAGGAGAGAGAGAGAGAGAGAGAGAGAGAGCGCTCTAGTCGCGATCTAAGATAATATGAGCAGAGAGAGAGAGATAGGGAGAGAGAGAGAGAGGACTACTATCAACGAAACATTAAGGGGAGGTTTTTCCACTTGATTGGGGATTGTTTTTTTCGAACTTCCTTCTTCTCCACTTATGTTTTAGAGGAGGCCCCATTGCTTTTCGAGAATTTTAAGACGTTTTGCCCCATTAGTTTGGCGATTTTGTAATAACTTTCGCCCCAATTTCTGTCACTTTTGTAAGACCCTTTTCGTGCCATGTAGGTGTCCGATTTTTTCCCTGGCGCGCGATAGCGAGCCTGTAAACTTAGGATAATCTCGGCCTTCGGCGACGGGGACAAATTTTTCTACCGAAAAATGTACATATTTATCTTGAAAGGGGGTCTAGGGGATGTAATTTTAAGTTTGATGGAAGTCTAAGCAACACACTAGAAACCTCCCTTTAAGTCGGTGCTCTTCCTAAACATAGAAATAGTAACTGAAGAGAAGTAGTAACAGAGGGAGAGAGAGAGAGAGAGAGAGAGAGAGAGAGAGAGAGAGGCGAGAGGAGAGAGAGAGACTATCAAGGCGCTCCGATCTCTCTCTCTCTCGGTCTCGTCTAATCGCGCCCTGATCCATGTCATACATAAAGTCACTGCTCTTGCTAAATTACCCATGTTGTAATTAGTGAAGAGTTACCGTGTTTTACGAGATTAATTACATAGGCTTCAGTAATGCGACTGGTGCTCTCTCACTTGTAGACGTGAAATGGAATGTCTTTGAAAGGTGAAGGGCAAGCGATTGGAGTTCTCGGAAAGAGGCTCCAGTCCTGACGCTATTTTTGACTTCCAGTGTGCTGGCT
Source organism: Paralithodes platypus (assembly GCA_032716605.1). Lineage (NCBI taxonomy): Eukaryota > Metazoa > Arthropoda > Malacostraca > Decapoda > Lithodidae > Paralithodes > Paralithodes platypus. Next base: position 10,209,191 of record CM064556.1, read on the forward strand.
TAATAATCCAGAAGGGTATCTGAACTCCCATGTTAACTAACCAACTAAGGTAAAGGGTGGTTTCTCCCTAATAGTAGTATAGTTACATGGTATTATAATTTTAAGAATTACTTCCAATTGTCTTCCATGAAACTAATTGTCCGATAGTAGAATTGGTTAAGGGGAGATCTCCACTTGAGGGATTTTTTTCTTGACCCCTTTCTCCCTCATGTTTAGCCCCATTGCTTTTGAGATTTTAAGACGTTCGCCCCATTAGTTTGGCGATTTTAACACCCCTTGCCCCATTTCTGTCAATTTTACGACCATTCGTGCCTGTAATTTAAGGGGAACCGGCCTTCGGCCGGGACATTTTTCTACCGAAAAATTTACAAATTTATCTTGAAAGGGGGTCTAGGAGGAGTGATTTTAAGCTTGATGGAAGTCTAGGGAATCAACTAAAAACCTCCCCTTAAGAGTGAGAGAATCAATGACAAGGAAGTTACTGCTTCTGTTAAATGGCCTAAACGTTGTGTCTAATGGAGCTTGAGAGAGAGAGAGAGAGAGAGAGAGAGAGAGAGAGAGAGAGAGAGCGCGAGCGAGCGGGACGGTTTAGGCTCAGCTCTTCTTGTCATTCTCGCCTAATCTTAGAAATAGTAACTGAACAGCTGAGAGAGAGAGAGAGAGAGAGGGACGGTTTAGGCTCTGCTCTTCTTGTCATACTCGCCTAATCTTAGAAATAGTAACTGAACAGCTGAGAGAGAGAGAGAGAGAGAGAGAGAGAGAGAGAGAGAATCATTGACAATCACATTTGGTGTTGCTGCTTAATGGCCTGATGTTTGTGTCTATTGGAACGTGACAGTGTATTAGAGGGGGGTCACCGGCCTTATAGTATCTCTCTTTACTTTTCTCTCTGTCCCTGGCTTGTATCCATTCGGCCCCATTCAGCCAACTGTTTTAAGACTTTTATCCCCATCCAGGTGTCGATTTCTTCCTGGTGAGCGATAGCGAGCCAGCATTGTATGGAGAAATCCGGCTTCGCCGGAGACATTTTTATATCGAAAAATGTACAAATTTAGCTTGCTGTCAAAACAAAAATATATATATATGCTGGCTCGCTACCGCTCACCAGGAAAATATTGACACTTGGATGGGGGTAAGCGTCTTAAACCAGTAAGCTGAATGGGGCCGAATGGATACAAGCCAAAGAGAGAGGGAGAGAAAGAGAAGAAAAGCGAGGTGGGCTCCCTTAAGGGGTTAAAAACTTAGGGTAATGCCGGCAAGTGACGCTCGCTCATTCGGAAGCCTACATTGGTGTATTTATGATCGAGGAAATGCTGCGAGTTTCCACGTTTACAAATAGTTTTAGACAGGGGCTGAAATAAAGTCCACGAGAGAGAGAGAGAGAGAGAGAGAGAGAGAGAGAGAGAGAGAGAGAGAGAGAGAGAGAGAGAGAGAGAGAGTAATCCTAATGGGTTTGTTAGTTGGTCGAAGATAATAATTTGTATGCAGCCATGACAGTTTTTTTTATAAGGCTTCGTGTATGTCCAGGCACTAGTTGCAACACAATGATAGAAACAATTAGTTGAGAGAGAGGGAGTTGGAGGAGAGGGGGAGGGGGGGGGGGGGGATACCAATTGGACAAAGTTATCCCTGGTGTTTAATGGTCGGTGATAGGTGGGGCGTGAGACAGGGGTTTTTGGCCCTGGCGCCAGTATCTATAGACCAGTCCACGACTCCACGACCAGTAGTGAACCAGACAAGAAGAATAACTATAACTCTAATAAACGTAACAAGCCCTCCAATGAACGTAACAAGCCCTCCAATGAACGTAACAAGCCCTCCAATGAACGTAACAAGCCCTCCAATGAACGTAACAAGCCCTCCAATGAACGTAACACGCCCTTCAATGAACGTAACAAGTCCTCCAATGAACGTAACAAGCCCTCCAATGAACGTAACAAGTCCTCCAATGAACGTAACAAGACCTTCAATGAACGTCACAAGCCCTTCAATGAACGTAACAAGTCCTCCAATGAACCTAACAAGCCCTCCAATGAACGTAACAAGCCCTCCAATGAACGTAACAAGCCCTCCGATGAACGTAACAAGCCCTCCGATGAACGTAACAAGCCCTCCGATGAACGTAACAAGCCCTTCAATGAACGTAACAAGCCCTCCAATGAACGTAACAAGCCCTCCGATGAACGTAACAAGCCCTCCGATGAACGTAACAAGCCCTCCGATGAACGTAACAAGCCCTCCGATGAACGTAACAAGCCCTCCGATGAACGTAACAAGCCCTTCAATGAACGTAACAAGCCCTTCAATAAACGTAAAAAGCCCTTCAATGAACGTAAAAAGCCCTTCAATTAACGTAAAAAGCCCTCCAATGAACGTAACAAGCCCTCCAATGAACGTAACAAGCCCTCCGATGAACGTAACAAGCCCTCCGATGAACGTAACAAGCCCTCCGATGAACGTAACAAGCCCTTCAATGAACGTAACAAGCCCTTCAATAAACGTAAAAAGCCCTTCAATGAACGTAAAAAGCCCTTCAATTAACGTAAAAAGCCCTCCAATGAACGTAACAAGCCCTCCAATGAACGTAACAAGCCCTCCCGTGTACTTAGCGACCCCCTGTGATCCTAACGACTATCCCTGTGAACGTAAACAAGCCCTCCAATGAACGTAACGACACTTCGACTCCCCGTTAGGCCCCAAACTGCCTCGTTGGGTTACCTTACGACCCAAACGATGGTATTTTGTCCTCGTTCTAAAACTTTCCCCTTCTTGTAGAACCCACTAAACACACCCTGTCTCTCTCTACCTGTATCTATCTGTTTATCTGTATCTACTGCGTCTACCTATCTTTCTGTTTATATACAGTATGCCTATCTATCCTCTATCCGTCTGCTTAGCTCGCTTCTCTTTCTCGTTTATGGTTTATTTACGAGTTTAATTAACAAAGCACACAGTTTTAAAACGGAGAAGATGCTCTACCCGAAGTTCAACTTAAAAGGGGAGATCTCCACTTGAGGGATTTTTATCTTGACCCCTTTCTCCCTCATGTTTAGCCCCATTGCTTTTGATATTATAAAACGTTTGCCCCATTAGTTTAGCGATTTTAAGAACTTTCACCCCATATTAAGACCTTTCGTGCAATTCAGGTGCCGATTTTATCCTGGCGAGCGATAGTGAGCCTGTAATTTAAGAGGAACCGGCTCTCAGCCGGAACATTTTCTACCGAAAAATGTACAAATTATCTTGAAAGGGGGTCTAGGGGGTGTAATTTTAAGATTATTGGAATTCTAGGGAACGAACTAAAAACCTCCCCTTAAATAATAGGAGTCTAAATCTCGGCCATGCTCATTTGAATAGTGGACGTCTTAGAAATTGTAAATGTGTAGCTACAGTATATTAACCCTCTTCGACATATGACGCGATTTTGAGCCGATTAGGGATACTTTAAAGTTTTTGTTACCATCAGGGGTATTTAGAAACCTTTAGTTTAGTTACTTCAACCTCTGCAGTTGTCTTTGAGTTAGCTGTGTTGAGCCTATTGGGGATACTTTAAAGCCTTTGTTACCATCAGGGGTATTTAGAAACCTTTAGTTTAGTTACTTCAACCTCTGCAGTTGTCTTTGAGATAGCTGTGGGCAGAAAACTAATTTTGGAGAGGTAATTATAAGAGTGAGAGAACTCTATTTCTTATTGCTAATCTGGCAACCTCTGCGTCATATGAGTCTGAAGGGGTTAAGCCATGAGGCCGGGTTACTGGTAATTTATAAGCCTCTTTATTATGAATCTATACTGTATACTACTTAATATAGAAACTCTCTCTCTCTCTCTCTCTCTCTCTCTCTCTCTCTCTCTCTTTCTCTCTCTCTCTCCCTTTAACTTTCCCCAATCTTCCAAACTTTTCTCCTCACACGCCTTTCCCATCTTCATTCCAACTTTGTCCACTTTACTACTCCGTCCTTTAATAATTGTCCTATGCCTCTATCAATAATTGTCCTATGCCTCTATCAATAATTGTCCTATGCCTCTATCAATAATTGTCCTATGCCTCTATCAATAATTGTCCTATGCCTCTATCAATAATTGTCCTATGCCTCTATCAATAATTGTCCTATGCCTCTATCAATAATTGTCCTATGTCTCTATCAATAATTGTCCTATGCCTCTATCAATAATTGTCCTATGCCTCTATCAATAATTGTCCTATGCCTCTATCAATAATTGTCCTATGCCTCTAGCAATAATTGTCCTATGCCTCTAGCAATAATTGTCCTATGCCTCTATCAATAATTGTCCTATGCCTCTAGCAATAATTGTCCTATGCCTCTATCAATAATAGTCCTATGTCTCTATCAATATCCATTACCTCTAGTTCCCTCTTAAGGGGAGGTTTTTAGTGTGTTTCCTAGACTTCCATCAAGCTTGAAATTACACCCCTTGACCCCCTTTCAAGACAAATTTGTAAATTTTTCGGAAGAAAAATTTCCCGGCCGAAGGCCGGTTCCTCTTAAATTACAGGCTCGCTATCGCTCGCCAGGAAAAAATCGACACCTAAATGGCTCTCAAGGTCTTAAAAGTGACATAAATGGGGTGAAAGTTCTTAATATCGCCAAACTAATGGGGCGAACGTCTTAAAATCTCAAAAGCAATGGGGTTAAACGTGAGGGAGAAGGGGGTAAAGAAAAAAATCCCTTAAGTGGAAATCTCCCCTAACCTAACCTAACCTAACCTAACCTAACCTAACCTAACCTAGTATATTAGTGAATTATTAATGAATGTAAAATGTCAAACTATATTGGAACATTACCAAATGATTGAGATATAAGTACAGGTCTATCCGCTACACAGGATTATACCAAATAGATTTATTAACCCTCTCCGACATATGACGCGATTTTGAGCCTATTGGGAATACTTTACAGCCTTTGTTACCATCAGGGGTATTTAGAAACCTTTAGTTTAGTTACTTCAACCTCTGCAGTTGTCTTTGAGTTAGCTGTGTTGAGCCTATTGGGGATACTTTAAAGCCTTTGTTACCATCAGGGGTATTTAGAAACCTTTAGTTTAGTTACTTCAACCTCTGCAGTTGTCTTTGAGTTAGCTGTGTTGAGCCTATTGGGGATACTTTAAAGCCTTTGTTACCATCAGGGGTATTTAGAAACCTTTAGTTTAGTTACGTCAACCTCTGCAGTTGTCTTTGAGTTAGCTGTGTTGAGCCTATTGGGGATACTTTAAAGCCTTGGTTACCATCAGGGGTATTTAGAAACCTTTAGTTTAGTTACGTCAACCTCTGCAGTTGTCTTTGAGTTAGCTGTGTTGAGCCTATTGGGGATACTTTAAAGCCTTTGTTACCATCAGGGGTATTTAGAAACCTTTAGCTTAGTTACTTCAACCTCTGCAGTTGTCTTTGAGTTAGCTGTGTTGAGCCTATTGGGGATACTTTAAAGCCTTTGTTACCATCAGGGTATTTAGAAACCTTTAGTTTAGTTACTTCAAACCTCTGCAGTTGTCTTTGAGTTAGCTGTGTTGAGCCTATTGGGGATACTTTAAAGCCTTTGTTACCATCAGGGGTATTTAGAAACCTTTAGTTTAGTTACTTCAACCTCTGCTGTTGTCTTTGAGTTAGCTGTGTTGAGCCTATTGGGGATACTTTAAAGCCTTTGTTACCATCAGGGGTATTTAGAAACCTTTAGTTTAGTTACTTCAACCTCTGCAGTTATCTTTGAGTTAGCTGTGGGCAGAGAACTAATTATGGAGAGGTAATTATAAGAGTGAGAGAACTCTATTTCTTATTGCTAATCTGGCAACCTCTGCGTCGTATGTGCGTGAAAGGGTTAATTAGCTTAACCCTTTCAGTAGAAGGCCGCTTTTTTTCTTTTATTCTGGCTATCATTAGACGATGTTATCAGTTTAGGAAGACATTATTTATATCAGAGGGTTAATTTGGAATACATTTTAACCCTTTGAAGCTCTGACGCGTTTTAGCAGTATATATTTGGCTATCATCAGACGATTTTATGCAGCTTAGGAAGATTTTTGGGGGTATTAAAAGGGTAAATACTATCTCAATCAACCCTTTGACTTCCATATACCGTTACTAATCTGAATAAAATCGTCTAATAGTAGCCAGAAACAGAACAGAAACACGTATTGGAGCTTGAAAGGGTTAAGGGGAGGTTTTTAGTGTGATTCCTAGACTTCCATCAAGCATGAAATTACACCCCCATGACCCTTTCAAGATAAATTTGTATATTTTTCGGTAGAAAAATGTCCCGGCCGAAGGCCGATTTATCTTAAATTACAGGCTCGCTATCGCTCGCCAGGAAAAAATCGACAACTAAATGGGACGAAAGGTCTTAAAAGTGACATAAATGGGGTGAAAGTTCTTAAAATCGCCAAACTAATGGGGCGAACGTCCTAAAATCTCAAAAGCAATGGGGCTAAACATGAGGGAGAAAGGGGTAAAGAAAAAAAAAATCCCTCAAGTGGAAATCTCCCCTTAAAACATCCTTCCTAAACGGCAAAAAATCGTTTAACAATCGTTTAATAATCGTTTAATAATCGTTTAATAATCGTTTAATCATCGTTTAATAATAGCGAGAATATAATGAAAACAATAAACCCCCGCTCTATCGTGACCTGGGGGTGGGTGTACATAACTCTCCTTTACTTGGCTTGCTTTGGCCTCCCGTTTCTCTTCTTAAGGGAGTCCACCTCGTTTTTTTTTTTTTTTCTCTTTCTCTCCCTCTCTCTCTTTGGTTTGTATCCATTCGGCCCCATTCAGCCTACTGTTTTAAGACGTTTACCCCCCCATCCAGGTGTCAATATTTTCCTGGCGAGCGGTAGCGAGCCAGCATATGTATATATATATATATTTTTTTTTTCCTTTTTTTGACAGCAAGCTACATTTGTACATTTTTCGATAGGAAAATGTCTCCGGATTTCTCCATTCAATGCTGGCTCGCTATCGCTCGCCAGGAAGAAATTGACACCTGGATGGGGATAAACGTTTTAAAACAGTTATCTGAATGGGGAAAGAGAAAAAGAGGAGAGAAAGATAAAACAAAAGCCGGTGGGCCCCCTTAAGGGGAGATCTCCACTTGAGGGATTTTTTTCTTGACCCCTTTCTCCCTCATGTTTAGCCCCATTGCTTTTGATATTATAAAACGTTTGGCTCATTAGTTTAGCGATTTTAAGAACTTTCACCCCATATTAAGACCTTTCGTGCTATTCAGGTGTCGATTTTATCCTGGCGAGCGATAGCGAGCCTGTAATTTAAGAGGGACCGGCCTTTGGCCGGGACATTTTTCTACCGAAAAATGTACAAATTTATCTTAAAAAGGACTCAAGGGGGTGTAATTTTAAGCTTGATGGAGGTCTAGGGAACAAACTAAATACCTCCCCTTAAGGTCTTCCTGTTTGTAATGGCTCTCCAAAGTTTCCCAGGGGCCTCTAACTCTACCTTTTAATGGCTTACTTCCATTATCATAACTTGTCCTAGCCCTTTGGTGGTTCTCTCATTTTATTGTTATGATCTAGAGTGGTTAATAAGGCCTTTCGAGATCAATATGTGAACTTGTGTTATTTTAAATTTCTATTTGTATATGGTATTTATTTAAGCATCGTGACGACGTGGCAGGAATATAGGAAAGGTGAGACGTGCAATCCTATTCTCTCCAGTCTTACAAAGGGTTTCCTGTGTGTGTGTGTGTGTGTGTTTATGTGTGTGTGTGTCTTATAAAGGGTTTCCTGTGTGTGTGTGGGTGTGTGTGTGTCTTATAAAGGGTTTCCTGTGTGTGTGTGTGTGTGTGTGTGTCTTATAAAGGGTTTCCTGTGGGTGTGTGTGTGTGTCTTATAAAGGGTTTCCTGTGTGTGTCTGTGTGTGTGTGTGCTGGATACGTGTGCTTTATAATAAGGAAGCAAAAATCAAAAGTAAAGGAGAGGGGCTAGAGATATAAAGGGAAAAAAAAAAAAATAGTAAAGCCGGAGTCACACGAGCCCCTTTTTCGAGCAATTTTTACGGGCAATTATGGTCTGGAAGCTTAAAATATGACACTTTATCATAATTCAGCCGCCTAACATAATCTACCTTCAGTCTAGTTACCGATACCAGTGCGAAAAAGTCCCGAAATAATACGAGAAAAAACTTGCTCATGGAAAATTGCCGGAAAAAGCGCTCGTGTGACAGCGGCTTAATAGAGAGAGAGGGGGTAAAGGATCGGAGAGGGGGATAGAGATAAGTATGGGGGGGGGGGGGAAGGGAGGGGATAGGTGGGGCCTTACAGACTGTCCCTTAAGGGGAGATTTCCACTTGAGGGATTTTTTTCTTTGCCCCTTTCTCCCTCATGTTTAGCCCCATTGTTTTTGAAATTTTAAGACGTTCGCCCCTTTAGTTTGGCGATTTTAAGAAGTTTCACCCCATTTATGTCACTTTTAAGACCTTTCGTCCCATTTAGGTGTCGATTTTTTCCTGGCGAGCGATAGCGAGCCTGTAATTTAAGAGGAACCGGCCTTCGGCCGGGACATTTTTCTACCGAAAAATGTACAAATTTATCTTGAAAGGGGCTCAAGGGGGTGTAATCTTAAGCTTGAAGGATATCTAGGGACCAAACTAAAAACCTCCCCTTAAGACTATCCTTCCACTCTAACTAACTTTCCCTTTTACTAACCTACTCTGAGCCAGCGCCGATAAAAAGGCCAGCCCGGTGGTCACACATGTTCTGTATAGATAGGTTGACAAAATATGAATGACAGGTAGTAAAGGAATCTGCATGGTATCTAGGATTCTTGTTTCCCTTTTCTATTCTCTCTCTCTCTCGCTCTCGCTCTCACTCTCTCTCTCTCGCTCTCACTCTCTCTCTCTCTCTCTCTCTCTCTCTCTCTCTCTCTCTCGCTCTCTCGCTCTCTCGCTCTCTCTCTCTTAGCCTTTATTCGTCTTTTATCTTCGCCTCCGTGTTTGTCTCCAATAACTCCCATGTCCTCTCCTACCGTCTTCTGATCGCTTCCTGTTTGTCCGACTCCGACTCCTCCTCCTCCTCTTCCTCCTCCTCCTCCTCCTCCTCTCCTCCTCCTCCTCCTCTCCTCCTCCTCCTCCTCCTCCTCCTCCTCCTCCTCCTCCTCCTCCTCCTCTCTTTCTTTTTTCTTACTTTTTTGCTATTTTGACTTTTCCCTTTTTCATCCTAATATGCATCATCTGTATCATCCTTCTCCTCCATCTGTGTGTGTGTGTGTGTGTGTGTGTGTGTGTGTGTGTTACTCTATATTCAGCTTTAACCTCCAAGTCTATGTGTCTCCAATACTCTGTGTGTGTGTGTGTGTGTGTGTGTGTGTGTATTACTCTATATTCAGCGTTAACCTCCAAGTCTATGTGTCTCCAATACTCTGTGTGTGTGTGTGTGTGTGTGTGTGTATTACTCTTTGTTCAGCGTTAACTCCAAGTCTATGTGTCTCCAATACCTTCCATGGCTCCTCTCTGTCTTCTGATCGCTTCCTGTTTGTCCCTAGTCTTCCTTCCTCCTTCCTTCATCTTCCTCTGTTTCCATCTCCCTATTTATTCATTTGTCTCCTTGCTTCATCATGTCTCTTCTTCTTCTCCTCCCCTGCTCCTCTTTCTGTTGTTCTTCATTCTCATCTCTCATCTCCACCCCATTTGTTCATTGTGATGCCTCGCTATCCATTCTATCTCTCTCCGCTTCTGTATCATCGTCTTCCTCCTCTTCCTTCTTTCTTCTCTTCTCTTCCTAATCCTCCTCCTCCTCTTATTATTCTTGTTCTTCTATTCCTCCTCCTCTTCCTCTTCCTTCTTCTCTTCCTAATCCTCCTCCTCCTCTTCCTTCTTGTTCTTCTTCTTCCTAATCCTCCTCCTCCTCTTCTTCCTTCTTCTTCTCCTCCTCCTCCTCCTCCTCCTCCTCCTCCTCTCCTTCTTCTCCTCCTCTTCCTTCTTCTTTTCTTCATAATCCTCCTCCTCTTCCTTGTTCTTCTCTTCCTCCTCCTCTTCTTCCTTCTTCTTCTCTTCATAATCCTCCTCTTCCTCCTTCTTCTCTTCCTCCTCCTCCTCCTCTTCCTTCTTCTTTTCTTCATAATCCTCCTCCTCCTCTTCCTTCTTCTTTTCTTCATAATCCTCTTTCCTTCTTATTATTCTTTTCTTCATAATCCTCCTCCTCCATCTCCTCTTCCTCTTCCTCCTCCTCCTCCTCCTCCTCCTCCTCCTCCTCCTTATTATTATACTTCTCCTCCTCTTCCTCCTCTTCCTCCTCTCTTCCTCCTCCTCCTCCTCCTCCTCCTCCTCCTCCTCCTCCTCCTCCTCCTCTTCCTTATTATCCTCCTCCTTATTATACTTCTCCTCCTAATCCTCCTCTTCCTTCGTAGTATTATTCTTGTAATGCTGGGTGTGAAGGGAATTTAACCCTCCCGAAAATCCCCGGTAGTGCCTGGCGCGGGTTCGAACCCTGGTTAGGCACCTCGGTAGGTTTTACCAGACTCGCGCGCTAACCCACTGTACTACCACGGACGTTGTTGTTGTTGTTCCCCAAGCTGCCTGGCCGAACAGCCCCAAGGCCCCGAGCAAGGCCAAGGCCATAACCGAGCGCCCCCACAGAACCCTCCCTGCCGACCACAATAAAGCCTGAGTGACCGAAGCCACTCCATGGCGGGGAGCTGAGGAGGGTGCGGAAAAGCCCGGGAAACCAAAGCCCCACCCAGGGCCCTGTGCCCCTCAGAAATTATGAAGAGAAAGTTGAGGGGCAAAGGAAAAATGTGACGCTTTGGCTTCCAATCTTGGTAGATTGGGAGGTCAATCCACGGAAAAGATGCCGTCACTTGAGATCTAGAAAACATATAAGTAAAAGGAACAGTCAGAGTAAGCTATGGGTATGGCAGAGATCGCTCAGTTCTCACTCTGATAGACCAGCCCATCACCACATGACTAGAACCCAATCCTCTCAGCATCAGCTAGGAAAGGCCCTAGAAAGCCGCCTTTGGCGGGGGGATAGCTGCCCTATTTCAACCCCTTTCGGGGTTGGGCACCCGCCCACGGACGTTCAATAGGATAGCAACCTCAGTTCTCCTTGAAAGAACCAGGTGATTCTCTCCTTTTCTCTCTTTCCCTGGCTTGTATCCATTCGGCCCCATACAGCCAACTGTTTTAAGACGTTTATCCCCATCCAGGTGTCGATTTCCTCCTGGCGAGCGATAGTTAACACTCCATGCGTTCGTTTTAATACCTCCCTATCCTTTGTATGATTCATATAATATTATCTCCGTTCGGTTATTATTTTTATGTATTTTCTTCTTTCTCTTCTTCCTCTTCTTCTTTCTCTTCTTCTTCATCTTCTTTCTCTTCTTCTTCATCTTCTTTCTCTTCTTCATCTTCTTTCTCTTCTTCCTCTTCTTACTCTTCTTTCTCTTCTTCCTCTTCTTTTTCTTCTTCTTTCTCTTCTACTTCTTCTTCCTCTTCTTTCTCTTCTTCTTCTTTCTCTTCTACTTCTTCCTCTTCTTTCTCCTTCTTCTTTCTCTTCTTCTTCTTCTTCTCTTCTACTTCTTCTTTCTCTTCTACTTCTTCTTCCTCTTCTTTCTCTTCTTCTTCTTTCTCTTCTAGTTCGTCTTCCTCTTCTTCTTCCTCTTCTTCTTCTTCCTCTTCTTTCTCTTCTTCTTCTTCCTCTTCTTTCTCTTCTTCTTCTTTTTTATCCTCTTCTTTCTCTTTGTCTTCCTCTTCTTTCTCTTCTTCTTCCTCTTGTTTCTCCTCTTCTTCTTCCTCTTGTTTCTCCTCTTCTTCTTCCTCTTTTTTCACTTTTTACCCCTCCACTCTCTTCCTTGCCATTCCGCTCAATTTGTTTAAGGGGACCCACCTCGCTTTTGTTTTCTCTTTCTCTCCCTCTCTCTTTGGCTTGTATCCATTTGGCCCCATTCAGCCTACTGTTTTAAGACGTTTACCCCCATCCAGGTGTCAATATTTTCCTGGCGAGCGGTAGCGAGCCAGCATGTATAGGTTTTGTTTTGACAGCAAGATAAATTTGTAAATTTTTCGATAGAAAAATGTCTCCAGCGAAGCCGGATTTCTCCATACAATGCTGGCTCGCTATCGCTCGCCAGGAAGAAATCGACACCTGGATGGGGATAAGCGTCTTAAAATAGTAGGCTGAATGGGGCTGAATGGATACAAGCCAGGGAAAGAGAGAAAAGGAGAGAAAGATAAAACAAAAGC
>CM064556.1:10223889-10236389 GCA_032716605.1 Paralithodes platypus
GTGAGTAACTGTACAGTAATGGTCAGTTATGTCTGGATTTTTTGTTTTTTTTTTTTTTTTTAAATTAAGATCACGGTGTTACGTATATCATTGATTATATGATTATTATTATAGAATTCGGTAGCATTCAAGGAGACTACATCAGGACTCTTCTTCTTCTTATCTCTGACCGGGTATAAGCTATCCTAGTGTTTACCAGCCTATACCCCTTTGAAAGGACATCAACCTAACCTAACAACCTTACCTAACCTATCCTAGTATTATAGGTGGGGGCTGCCGCCCCCACACCCCCGCTATTTGACATCTTTGACAGATTTTTAGTGTATTTTTATGTGAAAAGGGTAGTTTTTCAATTTGTCAATAACGAAAATCCTCCATGCGGACTATATGGAGAAAAATATGGCGAATCTGTTGGTGCCTATTTTCCCTAATAAATTGTTTCTAATAAGGCGGATGTAGTGTCCTTGAAGATTATCTAGAATTCTTGTGTAACCTTCCTCTTTGTTCCCTCCCCAGGTTGTCCCGTGAGGTGGCAGGGACAGCGACGTCAGGAGTGTGAGGCCCCAAGGTCAGTCAGTACCCATAGGCGTAATTAAGGGGAGATTTCCACCGGGAGGATTTTTTTCTGGACCCCATTCTCCCTCATGTTTAGCCCCATTGTTTTTGAGATTTTAAGACGTTCGCCCCATTAGTTTGGCGATTTTAAGAACTCTCGCCCCATTTCTGTCAATTTTAAGACCATTCGTGCCATTTAGGTGTCGATTTTTTCCTGGCGAGCGATAGCGAGCCTGTAATTTAAGGGGAATCGGCCTTCGGCCGGGAAATTTTTCTACCGAAAAATGTACAAATTTATAGGGGGAGTAATTTTTAGTTTGATGGAAGTCTAGGGAATCAACTAAAAACCTCCCCTTAAAGTGACTAGCATTGTTTCAGTCGGAGTTAATATAGTTTGCTCAGTTTATCTTGTTAAGGGGAGGAAGATCGTTTTTCTGGACCCCCTTCTCCCTAATGTTTAGCCCCACTAGTTTTGAGATTATAAGACGTTCGGCCCATTAGTTTGGCGATTTTAACACCTTTCGCCCCCATTTCGTTGTCAATGTTAAGACCATTCGTGCCATTTAGGTGTCGATTATTTCCTGGCGAGCGATAGCGAGCCTGCAATTTTAAAAGTAACCGGCCTACCGAAAAATGTACAAATTTATCTTGAAGTGGGGTCTAACATGAGACGGTTTTACTCAGGTTTAGATGGCTCTCTTGGAATCAAATAGGTCAAATCTGTCTCAATTGACCCTCTTGACTTATAAACGGCCTTCGTAATCTGAAAACTAGGGGGTCGGCTTTTTGACTGTCGAATAAATGCCAGACACAAAAAAAATGGAAGAAACGCGTCCTCGTATCTATAGATAAAGAGTTAAGAGGGGTGACCTGCTTTTTTGTTATTTCTGTCCTTTTCTCTCTTTCTCTGGCTTGTATCCATTCGGCCCCATTCAGCCAACTATTTTAAGACGTTTATCCCCATCTAGGTGTCGATTTCTTCCTGGCGAGCGATAGCGAGCCAGCATTATATGAAGAAATCCGGCTTCGCCGGAGACATTTTTCTATCGAAAAATGTACAAATTTAGCCTGCTGTCAAACAAAAATAAAAAATATGCTGGCTCGCTACCGCTCACCAGTAAAACATTGACACCTGGATGGGGATAAACGTCTTAAAACAGTAGGCTGAATGGGACCAAATGGATACAAGCCAGAAAAGAGAGAAAAGGACAGAAATAACAAACAGCAGGTCACTTCCTTAGTAGCAGCATAACGTTGGACTTGCCAGCATATTTGTTTACCCATGATTATTTCCGCCATCACAGCATTTTTTTGTTTACCCATGATTATTTCCGCCATCACAGCATTGTTTTTGTTTACCCATGATTATTTCCGCCATCACAGCATTTTTTTTGTTTACCCATGATTATTTCCGCCATCACAGCATTTTGTTGTTGACCCATGATTATTTCCGCCATCACAGCATTTTTTTTGTTTACCCATGATTATTTCCGCCATCACAGCATTTGTTTTGTTTACCCATGATTATTTCCGCCATCACAGCATTTTTTTGTTTACCCATGATTATTTCCGCCATCACAGCATTTTTTTGTTTACCCATGATTATTTCCGCCATCACAGCATTGTTTTTGTTTACCCATGATTATTTCCGCCATCACAGCATTTTTTTTTTTTTTTACCCATGATTATTTCCGCCATCACAGCATTTTTCTACGCCTTACTTCCTCTGACGACAAACCCCAGTTCCTCTCCATTCATTGTGACATTCCGCCCTTAACGGGGAGTCATCGGCTTTTTGTTTATCTTTCTCTCCGTTTCTCTCTTTCCCTGGCTTGTATCCATTCGGACCCATTCAGCCAACTGTTTTAAGACGTTTACCCCCATCCATGGGTCGATTTCTTCCTGGCGAGCGATAGCGAGCCAGCATTGTATAGAGAAATCCGGCTTCACCGGAGACATTTTTCTATCGAAAAATTGACAAATTTAGCTTGCTGTCTAAACAAAAATATATATATGCTGGCTCACTACCGCTCGCCAGGATATTATCGACACCTGGATGGGGGTAAACGTCTTAAAACAGTAGGCTGAATGGGGCCGAATGGATACAAGCCAAAGAGAGAGGGAGAGAAAGAGAAAAAAGCGAGGTGGGCTCCCTTAACGTAGTGTACCGTACCTTTTAAACAGCGTACGTCTTTTGTCATCGGAACAATACACTTCCTTCGGTGGCCGACTTTAAGACCAACTCTCTCTCTCTCTCTCTCTCTCTCTGTCTGTCTGTCTGTCTGTCTGTCTGTCTGTCTCTCTCTCTCTCTCTCTCTCTCTCTGTCTGTCTGTCTGTCTGTCTGTCTGTCTGTCTGTCTGTCTGTCTGTCTGTCTGTCTGTCTGTCTGTCTCTCTCTCTCTCTCTCTCTCTCTCTCTCTCTCTCTCTCTCTCTCTCTCTCTCTCTCTCTCTCTCTCTCTCTAACACACACATATATATTTGTTTTTTCTTCCATAAATCAAGTAATTTTCTTTGGGTTTTGGAATCACTTGTGTTTGTCATTATCATATATATAAAATTATGTGGTTAACCCCATCTGTACCGGCGACGTATGTTTAATATGAATTCAGCTACATTTAAACCGTTTTTTTTTAAAAGCTTAGGAAGGATATATGGTAGCTAAAAGGATTAATTGAGATAGTCTGACCTCTTTTAATGGGTAGACATAATAAATAATACAATGTTTATTTCCACTTAAAAGTGGTTATTCTGCTCATAATACAATTACAAAGTGTACATTAAGTATTAAGGGGAGGTTTTTAGTTTGTTTTCTACTCCTCCAGCAATCTTAAAATTTCACCCCCTTGACCCTCTTTCAAGATAAATTTGTACATTTTTCGGTAGAAAAATGTCCCGGCTGAAAGCCGGTTCCTCTTATATTACAGGCTCGCTATCGCTCGTCAGGATAAAATCGACACCTAAATGGCACGAAAGGTCTTAAAATTGACAGAAATGGGTCGAAAGTTCTTAGAATCGTCAAAATAATGGGGCGAACGTCTTAAAATTAGAAAAGCAATGGGGCTAAACACTAGGGAGAAAGGAGTCAAGAAAAAAATCCCTCAAGTGGAAATCTCCCCTTAACTTCGGTATAAACTTAGATTGCCGTCCTTTCTAAGATGCTCAAAATCGTCTAAATGTGGCTAGAATCAAATTTAAAAGATGTCATCGGTACAGAAGGGGTTAAAACATGTCCAAATTAATTTCGTATATGCAACTAGGATATGTGGAAGGAACGATCACTTGCAATATTAATCTAAATATAATTAACTAACAATCCAGTTCTAGTTAGGTATCTTAAGTGGGGGGTAGGCTATTTAGTTTGTTCCCTAGACCTCCAACAAGCTTAAAATTACTCCCCCTTGACCTTACAAGATATATTTGTACATTTTTCGGTAGAAAAATGTCCTGGCCGAAGGCCGGTTCCGCTTAAATTACAGGCTCGCTATCGCTCGCCAGGAAAAATTCGACACCATAATGGCATGACAGGTCTTAAAATAGACAGAAAGGGAGCGAAAGTTCTTAAAATCGACCAAATAATGGGGCGAACGTCTTAAAATCTTAAAAGCAATCGGGCTAAACATGACGGAAAAAGGGGTCAAGAAAAAAAATCCCTCAAGTGGAAATCTCCCCTTAATAAACTAATGAATATACAATTATGTTTATGTACAGTACTCTTCGCTCTCGTGTTTATACCATTTTTGGGTGTTAAGATAAATTAAACTAGGGAGAACTTTAACAAAATTATAAAGACAGTTGGATATAATATAGTTATCACAGACATACAAACACACGGTTACTAGATACTATGTGCGAGATATAGAGAAATATAGATATAATTAACCCTTACCCTGCGGGAGACGTTCCCGAACGCCATGGCAATTTACAGGCTTTTAAAGCCTCTTAAAGCCTGTAAAATCGAGTGCAAGGGAGCGGGAACGCGACAGGCCACACGTCCTTCTCCCAGCCAGGTGGCTGCGGCACTGAAGGCTCTGAGTCAAGAGTCTCGCGAGATATACAGTGCTGCCAAAGGCAAATCTAGCGAGACATTAACGATAATTGCTTATTTTAGAGAATGTCTATGGTAGCGCTGAGAGTAAACCCCACGAGCTACGAAGCTCGTTTTGGTGTCATTTTGAAGCTATTTTCTTCTTGTTTTCGGCTGAATACATTTAATTTCATTCAGACACTTGCCTAATCAATCAGGAGTGCCTGAATGACCCCTAATATGGCGGAAATAGGCGGAAATATGCCCGCAGAGAAAGTGTTAAACAATAAAACCACAAGAATACCAGTCATTTAGAGTCAAGGTAGAATACCAGTAAACTAATAAGGTACAGTGTTATTGTTTATTATTAGTATAATTATTATTATTATTATTATTATTATTATTATTATTATTTTTTTAAAGTGACAACAAATAGAGGAAGGAAAAACAAAGACAAAAGATAAAGGTCCATGTGCCTAAAGGCATCCTCCATTCATAAAATGTTATTAACCCTTTCACGCTTTTATGACGCATAGGTTGCCAGATTAGCAATAATATATAGAGTTCTCTCACTCTTATAATTACCTCTCCAAAATTAGTTTTTGGATCGCAAGGGAAAAGGAGAGGGGAGGAGGGAATGGGGTTGGGATACGAGGGGGAAGGGGACAATATAAGGAGGAGGAGGGGGAGAGAATCGTAAGGGAAAGGAGGGGGGAGGAGGGAATGGGGTTGGGATACGAGGGGGAAGGGGACAATATAAGGAGGAGGAGGGGAGAGAATGTGAGGGAAAAGGAGGGGGGGAGGAGGGAATGGGGTTGGGATGGGGACATAGGAGGGGACAATAAGGAGGAGGAGGGGGAGAGGATCGTAAGGGAAAGGAGGGGGGAGGAGGGAATGGGGTTGGGATGGGGACATAGGAGGGGACAATAAGGAGGAGAGGGGGAGGAGGATCGAAAGGGAAAGGGGGGGGGAGGAGGGAATGGGGTTGGGATGGGGACATAGGAGGGGACAATAAGGAGGAGGAGGGGGGAGAGGATCGTTAAGGGAAAGGAGGGGGGGAGGAGGGAATGGGGTTGGGTGGGGACATAGGAGGGGACAATAAGGAGGAGAGGGGGGAGAGGATCGTAAGGGAAAGGAGGGGGGAGGAGGGGAATGGGGTTGGGATGGGGACATAGGAGGGGGACAATAAGGAGGAGGAGGGGGAGAGGATCGTAAGGGAAAGGAGGGGGGAGGAGGGAATGGGGTTGGGATGGGGACATAGGAGGGGACAATAAGGAGGAGAAGGGGGAGAGGATCGTAAGGGAAAGGAGGGGGGAGGAGGCAATGGGATTGGGGATGGGGACATAGGAGGGGACAATAAGGAGGAGAAGGGGGAGAGGATCGTAAGGGAAAGGAGGGGGGAGGAGGGAATGGGGTTGGGATGGGGACATAGGAGGGGACAATAAGGAGGAGGAGGGGGAGAGGATGGAAAGGGAAAGGAGGGGGGAGGAGGGAATGGGGTTGGGATGGGACATAGGAGGGAACAATAAGGAGGAGAAGGGGAGAGGATCGTAAGGGAAAGGAGGGGGGAGGAGGGAATGGGGTTGGGATGGGGACATAGGAGGGGACAATAAGGAGGAGGAGGGGGAGAGGATCGTAAGGGAAAGGAGAGGGAAGGAGGGAAGGGGTTGGGATGGGTCATAGGAGGGACAATAAGGAGGAGGAGGGGGGAGAGGATCGTAAGGGAAAGGAGGGGGGAGGAGGAAGGGGTCGACATAGGAGACAATAAGGAGGAGGAGGGGGAGAGGATCGTAAGGGAAAGGAGAGGGAAGGAGGGAAGGGGATTGGGATACGAGGGGGAAGGGGACATAGGAGGGGGGACTGGATCGTAAAGGAAAAGGAGGGAAACAAAGGGAAGTGGGTTGGGATACGAGGGGAGAGGGGAGTGGGCAAGAGAAGGAGGGGGTGGGGGTGGGAGGAGTGGGGAAAACAAGAGCTATGTGGAAGTGGACACGGTGAGACGAGAGTGATCACGACTTTTGAAGGACAGGGGTGATTACTGGAGGAAGTTAAAGTGGCTCACAAATACAAGAACACTCCAGAATAAGATATATATATATATATATATATATATATATATATATATATATTAGAGATGGACCGAATATTCGTTTTGTATTCGTATGTCCGAATATTCTCTATGTTTTTCAATATTCGTATTCGCATTTCCATTCATAGCTATTTGCAAATATGCGAATATGTTCAGGAAACCAATAGAATATATACAAACATGTTAAATATTAAATTATAAAGTTAACATAAACGAATAAATAACAGTGTAGATGTGCGTTGGGGCCGCTAAAGTGGAATGAAGGAGGACTGAGCAGTGTTGCTACTTAACTGTATTTAATAGTACCAGATCAAACTAGTTAAAAGTAGGCCTACCAAATTATTCTAAAGTGGAATCACTGCCCGGTAAACGAACGTGTGCTGGACCTGGACATTTGAACCGTCGCAATATTGCCATTTCAGCCATATCCAATGTAATAGCATGTCACTAAAATATATTACATCATATTTCCTCACTGATTTTGTATTTAGTACCAGATATGGACTATTTTATTGGAAAATGTATAAAATGTACTTGAGAGAGTCAAATGTACCAAATCTGGTACTTTAGTACCAACAAAGCGGCAACATTGGGACTGACGACTGGAAACAGAAAATTGAATGGATTTAATTTTAATTATTCAATTTTCTATGGCTGACCTCTTACAATATATTAAACATTAATTCATACAGTTCATTTATGATATTTAAGAAATTACACATTCACATCGTCATTAACTTCTGGTAAATAATTCCATAGTAATTTTAACGTTTGTTGGTGACATAAAAATAATTACCAGTTCTTGAAGGATGAAATAAGGATTGCAATATTCGCTATTCGTATTCGCGAATTTTACAACAAAAAATTCGTATTCGTATTCGAATTCGCAAATAGTGAAAATTGATATATATATATATATATATATATATATAT
This sequence comes from Paralithodes platypus, assembly GCA_032716605.1. Lineage (NCBI taxonomy): Eukaryota > Metazoa > Arthropoda > Malacostraca > Decapoda > Lithodidae > Paralithodes > Paralithodes platypus. Next base: position 10,231,492 of record CM064556.1, read on the forward strand.
ATATATATATATATATATATATATATATATATATATATATATATATATATATATATATATATATATATATACCGGTATATATATATATATACTGTATATACTGTATATAATTATTATTTTATTTTTACTTTGTTCTATGCTGAAGGCGACCTCGTATCCTAACTATTGTGTAGCGATTCCATTCAGTTGATGAACAGAAACTGATACATGATGACTATCTCATTTTATTAATGAAATTACTATTAACAGAGAATGTTAATCATTACTATTTCGAAACTAAAATACTTTACTATCACATTAAGCATAGACAAATTATATTATTAAGAAGGATATATGAACGTAGACTACTGTATATTTAATTAGATACTATTCAGTTACAGGACCATCTCATTAAGGGGACAGTGGCTGTTTGTTTGGTCTATTAATTCATTTATTCATATATGTTTGTAGTTTCCTCCCTAGACCTCCATCAAGCCTAGAAAAACACCCCCTAGACCCCCCTTCAAGATAGATATGTACATTTTCCGGTAGAAAAATGTCCGGCCAAAGGCCGATTCCTCCTAAAATTACAGGTTCGCTAGCGCTCGCCAGGAAAAAATCGACACCTAAATGGCACGAAGGGTCCTAATATTGACAGAGAAATGAGGTGAAAGGTCAAAAAATCACCAACAAATGGAACCAACGTCTTATAATCTCAAAACGAGTGGGGCTAAAGATGAGGGAGAAGGGGGTCCAGAAAAACGGTTCGTCTCCCCTTAAAAGAAATATGGAATGAGAAGAGCGGCCTGAGTTAAAGAGAAGAGGGAGGGAGGGAGGGAGGGAGGGACCGTACCCCTTCAGAGACTATACTTATGAGAGTCCTTTATAAGAGAGGAAGAAAGGAAGAGATTAACCCTTTCAGACTCATATGACGCAGAAGTTGCCAGATTAGCAATAAGAAATAGAGTTCTCTCACTCTTATAATTACCTCTCCAAAATTAGTTTTTTTGCCCACAGCTAACTCAAAGACAACTGCAGAGGTTGAAGTAACTAAACTAAAGGTTTCTAAATACCCCTGATGGTAACAAATGCTTTAAAGTATCCCTAATAGGCTCAAAATCGCGTCTAATGTCAGAGGGGGTTCAATACGCTAAGGAGTATCCGGGTGGAGGTGTGGGGGAGGACAGGAGGGGAGGGGGGTTGGTTCCCCCTCCCCCTCCCCTTCCCCCTCCTCCTCCTCCCTCCCCCCTCCCTCTTCCCCCTCCTCCTCCCCCCTCCCTCTTCCATCATGTTCTCACACTTCAATGCGATGGCGTACACTGTATTACACTGTAGTGCGTTTATTTTCAATTGACGGTAAATTGCAAAATTTCCATCAAGATGTCTCAGTTATTTTGAAGATTTTGTAGTGAAGTGTGGTTCTCATTATATAGACTTGGTCTTAACCCTTTCACGCATAATTATGACGCGATTTTGAGCCTATTACGGATACTTTAAAGCCTTTGTTACCATCAGGGGTATTTAGAAACCTTTAGTTTAGTTACTTCAACCTCTGCAGTTGTCTTTGAGTTAGCTGTGGGCAAAAAACTAATTTTAGAGAGGTAATTATAAGAGTGAGAGAACTCTATTTCTTATTGCTAATCTGGCAACCTCTGCGTCATATGAGCGTGAAAGGGTTAAAAGTAAACTCCATGGACAATACTTATTCAAACAACAAAGGAGTACAAAAGAAAACAAGCAACAACAGGTCATGTGACCCCTCGAGGTTACTTGCCCTCCAAAACACTGCTGTTCCAAGTGTTGCAACAGTATTTCGGAGAGAATGTGGGAAAGATGTGAGAAGGAAGTGCTGCCCTGGGGCTTAGTTCATGGCAGGGGAAATTATATTAAGATCTATTAGGTTATTGTAAAAACACTACTAAAGAAAATATTTATTCAATTACAAATGCAGTCAACCTTGGGTTCAGGGCAAGGTGCTTGTCTAGGCGAACTTTGAAGGAATCAATGGTGTTGCAGTCTATGACATCTCGGGGAAGCCCATTCCACAAGTTGACGACTTGATTGAAGACAACATTCTTAGATTTGTTAGAGTTGAATGATTTACCAATGATTTTGCAGCCATTTCCCCGCGTTTAATTTGATAAGTCAATCGTAAAATATTTATTACAGTTCATGTTGTCGATGCCTTTAATGATCTTGACAACTTGAATAAGGTCACCTCTCAATCTGCGCTTGGTTAATGGATATACATTTAGTTCTTTAAGACGTTCCTCGTATGGTTTGTTCCGTAGACAGGGTATCATCTTGGTAACTCTACATTGAACTCGTTCCAATTTGTGTATATCTTTTGATAGTAAGGGCACCAGGACTGAACGCAGTATTTCAAAAATGGGCGGACTAATGAATTGCAAAGGGTGAGGATAATGTCTTTTGATTTATGTTCAAATGATCTACCTGTGAAACCTATAATCTTGTTTGCCTTCTTAACAACTTCAGCACAATTTTGATTTGGTTTTAAGTTACTGGATATTGCTACTCCTAAATCGGTTTCTCTGTCTACACTCTTTAGCTGGGTGCCATTCATCGAGTAGTCTGCTTTTTCATTGCGGTCCATTGTGATCTGCTTGATTTTAGGGATATGCTACTGAAGAACTTTAATTTTTGTGTTCTAAACAGGACAGAAATATAGCTTATGTAACATATTTTTGTGGCGATAACTGTTAACTGGTCGCCAAGGCTACCAGAGTTGAGAGCTCCGTCACAGTGGACAATAACAGGGGAAGATAACAATAGAGCTGAAACATAAACAAATTAAAGTGAACATTAGGAGGGACCGTAGCAAAGGTTTAACCCCCGAACAAGCACTGAACCGAACCAAGGGCACGTCAATGGTGAGGTGCAAAAATATGCAGTACAGTAAATAGGAAAAGTAGAACGTAGCTACGAGGTGCCGTTGTAAAGGCTTATCCCTCAATACCTTCAAGGGACCGCGATATTTAAATTAACAGAAACGATACTTTTATGAAGAAATGGGCCTTAGAAACGACTCCCCCTAACTTTGGGCCAGGATAAACACCCAAATCAACGTCTGTAGGTATATTGTTGGCGAGATGGGATTATTTTTTGGTGTGCAACACATCTTCAGGACCTTGTTCGATCTTTTGTAGAGCTTGAATATTGAATTGAAGATATGTAGTTAACAAAAAACACTAAAACTCACCTGTTCATGAGAGTGTATCATCGCGGTCGTTTGTTTACGCCAAGATGATGTCACGGAAAAGAAGACCAGGACAAATGTGCAATCAGCTGTTAAGGGGAGGTTTCTACTTGAGGGATTTTTTTTCGAACTTCCTTCTCCCTCATGTTTAACCCCATTGCTTCTGAGATTTTAAGACGTTCGCCCTAGTAGTTTGGACATTTTAAGACATTATGCCCCATTTCTGTCAATTTTAAGACATTTTTCCCCATTTCTGTCAATTTTAAGACCTTTCGTGCCGTTAAGGTGTCGATTTTTTCCTGGCGAGCGATAGCGAGCCTGTAATTTAAGAGCAACCGGCCTCCGGCCGGGACATTTTTCTACCGAAAAATGTACAAATTTATTTTGAAAGGGGGTCAAGAGGGTGTAATTTTAAGCTTGATGAAAACGTAGGGAACAAACTAAATACCTCCCCTTAAAGCAGGTGCCGATTATCCTTATAATTCATGTATTATATGTGGGGTTTGGGTGAAATAGTTGGATAATGCCTACATAGACATTACACATCTATTGATAATTAGGTTCTTCCCCCCCCCCCCATGCCTTTTTTAATACATCTCTGGAGTTCACCTCTATGGGGTTAATGGAGGAGATCAGAGAATATATATATGTTGTAAAATGTGAAGCAATAGAAGCAGGTTTCATTTCGTAAATCTTAGCATCAACCTTCCTCCCCATTTAAGGGGGTAGTACTCGCTTTTTCTGGACCTCTTTCTCCCTCATGTTTAGCATATTTGTTTTGACATTGTAAGACGTTCGTTCCATTAGTTTGGCGATTTTAAGACCTTTCACCCCATTGATTTGCCAATATTAAGACTTTTCGTGCCATTTAGTTGTCGATTTTTTTCTGGCGAGCGATAGCGAGCCTATAATTTTAGAAGAAATCGGCCTTTGGCCGGGAAATTTTTCTACCGAAAAATGTACAAATTTATCTTGAAAGGGGGTCTAGGTTTTTTTTCTTCTTAAGCTTGATGGAAAGGGGGTCTAGGGGGGGGGTTCTTAAGCTTGATGGAAAGGGGGTCTAGGGGGGGGGTTCTTAAGCTTGATGGAAAGGGGGTCTAGGGGGGGGGGTTCTTAAGCTTGATGGAAAGGGGGTCTAGGGGGGGGGTTCTTAAGCTTGATGGAAAGGGGGTCTAGGGGGGGGGGTTCTTAAGCTTGATGGAAAGGGGGTCTAGGGGGGGGGGTTCTTAAGCTTGATGGAAAGGGGGTCTAGGGGGGGGGGGTTCTTAAGCTTGATGGAAAGGGGGTCTAGGGGGGGGGGGGTTCTTAAGCTTGATGGAAAGGGGGTCTAGGGGGGGGGGGGTTCTTAAGCTTGATGGAAAGGGGGTCTAGGGGGGGGGGGGTTCTTAAGCTTGATGGAAAGGGGGTCTAGGGGGGGGGGGTTCTTAAGCTTGATGGAAAGGGGGTCTAGGGGGGGGGTTCTTAAGCTTGATGGAAAGGGGGTCTAGGGGGGGGGGTTCTTAAGCTTGATGGAAAGGGGGTCTATAGGGGGGGGGTTCTTAAGCTTGATGGAAAGGGGGTCTAGGGGGGGGGGTTCTTAAGCTTGATGGAAAGGGGGTCTAGGGGGTATTTTTCTTAAGCTTGATGGTGGTCTAGCAAGGAAACTCAAAACATAAATAAATAGATAAAATTATAGATGGAAAACCAAGCAGTGCCCCTGAAC
>CM064556.1:10238889-10347797 GCA_032716605.1 Paralithodes platypus
TATTGTCGTGAGATTCTTCCCAATATTTATACCTTGGGCCTGTTGGTCGACAGTCGGGGGGGGGGGGGGGGCCGCTTGGGTACAAAGGAAATCAAGCAACAACAGGTCTAGTGACTTCTAGGCTGCTTGTCCTCCAAAACACTGAGAATCAAGTGTCCAAACAGTGGTTTAGAGTGGGTAATGGAACATTGGAAAGGGAACTAATGTCCATGGCAGGATTAGGAAGTTAGTAGGGGACAGATGGGTTAGTAACTGAGGGGGGGATAAAATAAAGTTATTAATTTACAAACGCAGTCAGTCGTGGGTTTGATGCGAGATATTTGTCTAGGCGGAGTTTAAATGAATCAACGGTGCTGCAGTCTATAACGTCTCGGGGAAGCCCATTCCACAAGTTGACAACTCGATTGAAGAAGAAATTCTTAGATTCGTGTGAGTTAAAAGATTTACCAATAATTTTGCAACCGTTTCCCCGCGTGTAATTAGATTGGTCGATAGTGAAGTACTTACTACAGTTCATATTGTCGATGCCTTTGATGATTTTGAACACTTGAATTAAGTCACCTCTTAATCTGCGCTGGGTTAAAGGAAATAGATTTAATTCTCTAAGACGCTCTTCGTATGGTTTGTTCTTTAGGCTAGGTATCATTTTGGTAACTCTACGTTGAACTCGTTCTAGCTTGTTTATGTCTTTTTGGTAATAAGGGCACCAGGATTGAACGCAGTATTCCAGAAGAGGGCGGACTAAGGAATTGTAAAGGGTTAGGATAACTTCTTTGGATTTATGCTCAAATGACCTGCCTATAAAGGTAAGGGGAGGCAGACCGTTGTTTTTCTGGACCCCCTTCTCCCTAATGTTTAGCCCCACTAGTTTTGAGATTTTAAGACGTTGGTTCCATTAGTTTGGGGATCTTATGACCTTTCACCCCATTTCTTTGTCAATATTAGGACCCTTTGTGCCATTTAGATGTCGATGTTTTCCAGGCGAACGATAGCGAGCCTGTAATTTTAGGAGGAATCGGCCTTTGGCCGGGACATTTTTCTACCGATAAATGTACAAATCTATCATGAAGGGGGGTCTAGGGGGTGTTTTTCTAAGCTTGATGGAGGTCTAGGGAGGAAACTAAAACAATATATTAAGAAATTAATTAATAGACCAAACAAACAGCCACTGTCCCCTTAACCTTGGCAGATGATTGTGTGCTTGGGAACCTGCTGACATGTGGATTTATTTTGAGCCCTCGAACCTTTTAAGGGGAGGTTTTTAGTTTGGTCCCTAGATATCCTTCAAGCTTAAGATTACACCCCCTTGAGCCCCTTTCAAGATAAATTTGTACATTTTTCGATAGAAAAATGTCCCGGCTGAAAGCCGGTTCCTCTTAAATTACAGGCTCGCTATCGCTCGCCAGGATAAAATCGACACCTAAATGGCACGAAAGGTCTTAAAATTGACAGAAATGGGTTGAAAGTTCTTAAAATCGTCAAAATAATGGGGCGAACGTCTTAACATTAGGAAAGCAATGGGGTTAACATGAGGGAGAAAGGAGTCAACAAAAAAATCCCTCAAGTGGATATCTCCCCTTAAGAGGACCTCAGAAATACCAGGTGAAGACTTAGTAAGGTGATTTTTCTTAGCCCTAGATAGGTTCGAAAATCCTATTAACCCTCTCCGACATATGACGCGATTTTGAGCCTATTGGGGATACTTTAAAGCCTTTGTTACCATCAGGGGTATTTAGAAACCTTTAGTTTAGTTACTTCAAGCTCTGCAGTTGTCTTTGAGTTAGCTGTGTTGAGCCTATTGGGGATACTTTAAAGCCTTTGTTACCATCAGGGGTATTTAGAAACCTTTAGTTTAGTTACTTCAACCTCTGCAGTTGTCTTTGAGTTAGCTGTGTTGAGCCTATTGGGGATACTTTAAAACATTTGTTACCATCAGGGGTATTTAGAAACCTTTAGTTTAGTTACTTCAACCTCTGCAGTTGTCTTTGAGTTAGCTGTGTTGAGCCTATTGGGGATACTTTAAAGCCTTTGTTACCATCAGGGGTATTTAGAAACCTTTAGTTTAGTTACTTCAACCTCTGCAGTTGTCTTTGAGTTAGCTGTGTTGAGCCTATTGGGGATACTTTAAAACCTTTGTTACCATCAGGGGTATTTAGAAACCTTTAGTTTAGTTACTTCAACCTCTGCAGTTGTCTTTGAGTTAGCTGTGTTGAGCCTATTGGGGATACTTTAAAGCCTTTGTTACCATCAGGGGTATTTAGAAACCTTTAGTTTAGTTACTTCAACCTCTGCAGTTGTCTTTGAGTTAGTTGTGGGCAGAAAACTAATTTTGGAGAGGTCATTATAAGAGTGAGAGAACTCTATTTCGTATTGCTAATCTGGCAACTTCTGCGTCATAAATGCGTGACAAGGTTAAGGGAGCCCAGACGGTATTGTGCGGCATAAGTTACTGGTCCATAATAATAAGTTACTGGTCCATAATAATCCACCCATCCAGAGGTGTAGTGGTATAGGTAGGGCCAGCCAACTTGACAATAATCTTGACCCCTTAAGGGGAGATCTCCACTCGAGGGATTTTTTTCTTGACCCCTTTCTCCCTCATGTTTAGCCCCATTGGTTTTGATATTATAAAACGTTTGCCCCATTAGTTTAGCTATTTTAAGAACTTTCACCCCATATTAAGACCTTTCGTGCCATTCAGGTGTCAATTTTATCCTGGCGAGCGATAGCGAGCCTGTAATTTAAGAGGAACCGGCCTTCGGCCGGGAAATTTTTCTACCGAAAAATGTACAAATTTATCTTGAAAGGGAATCAAGGGGGTGTAATTTCAAGCTTGATGGAGATCTAGGGAACCAACTAAAAACCTCCCCTTAACTTCTTATAACCCGAAATGAATGAAAGGAATTGGGCTAACGTGTCTATCATTTGGGAAGAGTCCACCAGGAAATAGGTGGCGTGGATATTTACAGCCAGTTTGCTCTAGGCCCTTTTGAGTTACAGAGAGATAGGCTAGATCACGGATAAAGACTATGTTATCAAGTCCGTTGGCGCTACCGACAGTAATAAACCCATCTAAGACACGGCTAAGAAGGTACAGTAGATCACTAGCAAAATACCCAGTGATCTTATAAACCTTTATTTTTTTTCTCACTCTTCTTATCACCTTGAGTTTTAAGAGAGCCCACCTCGCTTTTTTTCTCTTTCTCTCCCTCTCGCTTTGGCTTGTATCCATTCGGCCCCATTCAGCCTACTGTTTTAAGACGTTTACTCCCATCCAGGTGTCAATAATTTCCTGGCGAGCGGTAGCGAGCCAGCATTTATATATTTTTGTGTTGACAACAAGCTAAATTTGTACATTTTTCGATAGAAAAATGTCTCCGGCGAAGCCGGATTTCTCCTTACAATGCTGGCTCGCTATCGCTCGCCAGGAATAAATTGACAGCTGGATGGGGATAAACGTCTTAAAACAGTTGGCTGAATGGGGCCGAATGGATACAAGCCAGGGAAAGAGAAAAAGGGAGAGAGAAAGATAAAGACAATCCGGTGACCCCTCCTTAACGATGTAACGCCACAGGAGGGTCGGTATGTGCGAGTTACGAGACCCGCTGGTGGTTGGAGCCGCCTGCTGTAGTCGTCAGAGGGGAGGGGGGGGGGGGGGGGTTAGTTAAGGGGAGATTTCCACTTGAGGGATTTTTTACTGGACCCCTTTCTCCCCCATGGTTAGCCCCATTGCTTTTGAGGTTTTAAGACGTTCGCCCTATTAGTTTGGCGATTTTAAGAATTTTCGCCCCATTTATGTCAATTTTAAGACCTTTCGTGCCAGTTAGGTGTCGATTTTTTCCTGGCGAGCGATAGCGAGCCTGTGATTTAAGAGGAACAAGCCTTCGGCCGGGAAATGTTTCTACCGATAAATGTACAAATTTATCTTGAAAGGGGGTCTAGTGGATGTTATTTTAAGATTTATGAAAGTCTAGGGAACAAACTAAAAACCTCCCCTTACGGCCCAGGGGAATGACTTGAGCCCCTGGAATGCCAGAGTCAAGGTCAATCATCATGTAACACGTCCACCTCCTCCTGACGTGTAAGGTGGCTGTGGTATGTATGTATGTATGTATGTATGTATGTAGAAGCTCAGGCCCAATCCCTCTTATTATTATTTTTATTTTTATTTTACTCAATTTTATTATTTTTTTGTTTTTATTTTCTTGGGGGGGGGGGGGGGCGACTCAAGACAGAGCCAGAACAGGGAAAACACAAAACCACAAGACAGAACCACGAACAAACCCAGATAAAACGCAACATTCACACACACACACACACACACATCTAGGTCACCCAGGAGAAGAACACCCAGAGACCAGGGGTTCACCAAGGTGGGTGGTGGGTGTTGGTGGTGAAGACAATGGTATAATAGTAGTAGTAGAGATCCTTTAAGGGGAGATTTCCGCTGGAAGGACTTTTTTTCTTGACCCCTTTCTCCCTCATGTCTAGCCCCACTGCTTTTGATATTTTAAGACGTTTGCCCCATTCATTTGGTGATCTTAAGAATTTTCGCCCCATTCTGTAAATGTTAAGACCTTTCGTGCCATTTAGGTGTCGATTTTATCCTGGCGAGCGATAGCGAGCCTGTAATTTAAGAGTAACCGGCCTTCGGCCGGGACATTTTTCTACCGAAAAATGTACAAATTTATCTTGAAGGGGGTGAAATTTTAAGATTGCTGGAGGAGTAGGAAACAAACTAAAAACCTCCCCTTAAGAGCACCGAGACTTGTTGACCTCATGCCTGAGTTCAAATTAGTTCAACCTCATTCAAAACCAACAGGGAGAAACTGTAAGGATTTTAAATGACCTTGATTGGCCCTTGCAAGATTGTTGGCCCATAGCCTACCTGGCCATTAAGGGGAGGTATTTAGTGTGTACCCTAGACCTCCATCAAGCTTAAAAATTACACTCCCTCGACCCTCTTCAAGATAAATTTGTAAATTTTTTGGTAGAAAAATGTCCCTGCCGAAGGCCGTTTCCTCTTACATTACAGGCTCGCTATCGCTCGCCAGGAAAAAATCGACACCTAAATGGCACGAAATTTCTAAAAAATTACAGAAATGGGGCGAAAGTTCTTAAAATCGCCAAACTAATAGGGCGAACGTCTTAAAATATCAAAAGCAGTGGAGTTAAACATGAGGGAGAAAGGGGTCCAGAAAAAAAATCCTTCAAGTGGAAATCTCCCCTTAATCAAATACACCAGACAACAAATATCGAACATGTGCTATCGTTGGGTTGTTGTTGTTATTGTTGTTGTTGTTGTTGTTCCCCAAGGTAACAGCCCCGAGCAAGGCCAAGGCCATAACCGAGCGCCCCCACAGAACCCTCCCTGCCGACCACAATAAAGCCTGGGTGACCGAAGCCACTCCATGGCGGGGAGCTGAGGAGGGTGCGGAAACGCCCGGGAAACCAAAGCCCCACCCAGGGCCCTGTGCCCCTCAGCAATTATGAAGAGAAAGTTGAGGGGCAAAGGAAAAATGTGACGCTTTGGCTTCCAATCTTGGTAGATTGGGAGGTCAATCCACGGAAGAGACGCCGTCACTTGAGATCTAGAAAATATCTAACTAAAAGGAACAGTCAGAGTAAGCTATGGGTATGGCAGAGATCGCTCAGTTCTCACTCTGATAGACCAGCCCATCACCATACTTGAAGGAGTTATTCGGGATTGTTATCATTTATTTGTATTTATTTCCTAAACCGAACACAATTGTCTAATATTAGCCAGAATATAAAGCGTCATGCTAACTGAAAGGGTTTAAGGGGGGTCACCGTTTTTGTTTTATCTTTCTCTCCTTTTCTCTCTTTCTCTGGCTTGTACCCATTCGGCCCCATTCAGCCAACTGTTTTAAGACGTTTATTCCCAATCAGGTGTCGCTTTCTTCCTGGCGAGCGATAGCGAGCCAGCATTGTATGGAGAAATCCGGCTTCGCCGGATAAATTTTTCTATCAAAAAATGTACAAATTTAGCTTGCTGTAAAAAAAAAGATATATACTGTATATGCTGGCTCGCTACCGCTCGCCAGGAAAATATTGACACCTGGATGGGGGTAAACGTCTTAAAACAGTAGGCTGAAAGGGGCCGAATGGATACAAGCCAAAGAAAGGGAGAGAAAGATAAAAAAAGCGAGGTAGTTTCTATAACCCATTTCCTGTGTTCTATCTCGTGTCAGCTCCCTCCTTCCTTCCTGCTTCAGATCATAAATTTGTTAATCAATTTAGCCCCCCCCCCCCCCCCCCCTCACTCTCATCCTTAACCCTCTCCGACATATGACGCGATGTTGAGCCTATTAGGGATACTTTAACGCCTTTGTTACCATCGGGTATTTAGAAACCTTTAGTTTAGTTACTTCAACCTCTGCAGTTGTCTTTGAGTTAGCTGTGTTGAGCCTATTAGGGATACTTTAACGCCTTTGTTACCATCAGGGGTATTTAGAAACCTTTAGTTTAGTTACTTCAACCTCTGCAGTTGTCTTTGAGTTAGCTGTGTTGAGCCTATTAGGGATACTTTAAGGCCTTTATTACCATCAGGGGTATTTAGAAACCTTTAGTATAGTTACTTCAACCTCTGCAGTTGTCTTTGAGTTAGCTGTGTTGAGCCTATTAGGGATACTTTAAGGCCTTTATTACCATCAGGGGTATTTAGAAACCTTTAGTTTAGTTACTTCAACCTCTGCAGTTGTCTTTGAGTTAGCTGTGTTGAGCCTATTGGGGATACTTTAAAGCCTTTGTTACCATCAGGGGTATTTAGAAACCTTTAGTTTAGTTACTTCAACCTCTGCAGTTGTCTTTGAGTTAGCTGTGTTGAGCCTATTGGGGATACTTTAAAGCCTTTGTTACCATCAAGGGTATTTAGAAACCTTTAGTTTAGTGACTTCAACCTCTGCAGTTGTCTTTGAGTTAGCTGTGTTGAGCCTATTGGGGATACTTTAAAGCCTTTGTTACCATCAGGGGTATTTAGAAACCTTTAGTTTAGTGACTTCAACCTCTGCAGTTGTCTTTGAGTTAGCTGTGTTGAGCCTATTGGGGATACTTTAAAGCCTTTGTTACCATCAGGGGTATTTAGAAACCTTTAGTTTAGTTACTTCAACCTCTGCAGTTGTCTTTGAGTTAGCTGTGTTGAGCCTATTGGGGATACTTTAAAGCCTTTGTTACCATCAGGGGTATTTAGAAACCTTTAGTTTAGTTACTTCAACCTCTGCAGTTGTCTTTGAGTTAGCTGTGTTGAGCCTATTGGGGATACTTTAAAGCCTTTGTTACCATCAGGGGTATTTAGAAACCTTTAGTTTAGTTACTTCAACCTCTGCAGTTGTCTTTTGAGTTAGCTGTGTTGAGCCTATTGGGGATACTTTAAAGCCTTTGTTACCATCAGGGGTATTTAGAAACCTTTAGTTTAGTTACTTCAACCTCTGCAGTTGTCTTTGAGTTAGCTGTGTTGAGCCTATTAGGGATACTTTAAAGCCTTTGTTACCATCGGGTATTTAGTAACCTTTAGTTTAGTTACTTCAACCTCTGCAGTTGTTGAGTTAGCTGTGGGTAGAAAACTAATTTTGGAGAGGTAATTATAAGAGTGAGAGAACTCTATTTCTTATTGCTAATCTGGCAACCTCTGCGTCATATGAGTGAAGGGGTTAAGGGGAGGAAGTTGGTTTTTCGAGTCCTCCTCCCTTATATTTATCCCTATTAGTTATGAGATTTCAAGACATTCGCTCCATTAGATTGGCGTTTTCAGACCGTTTGCCCCATTTCTTTGCCAATATAAAGACATTTCGTGCCATTTAGTTGTCGATTTTTTTCCTGGCGAGCGATAGCGAGCCTGTAAATGAAGAGGAATCGGCCTTAGGCCGGGAAATTTTTCTACCGAAAAATGTACAAATTTATATCGAAGGGGGTTCTTGTGGGTATTTTTGTTTAAAGTTTGATGGAGGTTTAGAGAGCAAAGTAAACCCCCTCCTTAAACCATTGAGCCGAACCAGTAAATTATGCTGCACAATACCGTCTGAGCTCCCTTAAGGGGAGATTTCCACTTGGAGGATTTTTTTCTGAACCTCTCTCTCCCTCATGTTTAGCCCCATTGCTTGTGAGATTTAAAGACGCTTGCCCCATTAGTTTGGCGATTTTAAGAACCCTCGCCCCATTTCTGTCAATTTTAAGACCATTCGTGCCATTTAGGTGTCGATTTTTTCCTGGCGAGCGATAGCGAGCCTGTAATTTAAGGGGAACCGGCCTTCGGCCGGGACATTTTTCTACCGAAAAATGTACAAATTTATCTTGAAAGGGGGTCAAGGTGGAGTAATTTTAAGCTTGATGGAAGTCTAGGGAATCAACTAAAAACCTCCCGTTAACCCTTTATAGATACGAGGCTCAAGTGCTCATATTATCCTGTGTTGTTCTTCTGCATTATTACTTTACTTTAGTCTTTTGTTCTTGTGTTTATAAATCATCGTCTTCTTTTGTTTATATGCCCCTGTCATCACTGCCACCACTACCAACAACAACAACACACACAGCAATAACATTATCAACATGGCGGGTGCCCAACCCCGAAAGGGGTTGAAATAGGGGAGCTATCCCCCCGCCAAAGGCGGCTTTCTAGGGCCTTTCCTAGCTGATGCTGAGAGGATTGGGTCTAGTCATGTGGTGATGGGCTGGTCTATCAGAGTGAGAACTGAGCGATCTCTGCCATACCCATAGCTTACTCTGACTGTTCCTTTAACTTATATATTTTCTAGATCTCAAGTGACGGCTTCTCTTCCGTGGATTGACCTCCCAATCTACCAAGATTGGAAGCCAAAGCGTCACATTTTTCCTTTGCCCTTTAACTTTCTCTTCATAATTGCTGAGGGGCACAGGGCCCTGGGTGGGGCTTTGGTTTCCCGGGCGTTTCCGCACCCTCCTCAGCTCCCAGCCATGGAGTGGCTTCGGTCACCCAGGCTTTATTGTGGTCGGCGGGGAGGGTTCTGTGGGGGCGCTCGGTTATGGCCTTGGCCTTGCTCGGGGCCTTGGGGCTGTTCGGCCAGGCAGCTTGGGGAACAACAACAACATTATCAACACCTCCACCACTGCCAACAACAACAACACAAGCAGCAATAACATCACCAACACCTTCAACACCACTACCATTAACAACAACAATAACAACACATCATCACCACCTCCATTGCCTTTCCATCACTATCATCGTGTCAACCTCTCATGTCATCTGGCTTGATGATTCTACTAAGGTGAGCAACGTGTTGACATAACTTGTGTATGGGAGGGGGAGGTGTGCATTGATGTGTGGGAAAGCAAGGATATGTGCATCATCACTATCATCACTTACCACTACCCCTATCATTTGCAACATCACATCACTTCACCATCACTAATAACATCCATCACCACCACTAACAACACCACTATCATCACATCATCACTTACCACTACCCCTATAATTTGCAACATCACATCACTTCACCATCACTAATAACATCCATCACCACCACTAACAACACCACTATCATCACATCTTCATCACTGGCACCACTACCCCTATCATTTGCAACATCACCTCACTTCACCATCACTAATAACATCCATCACCACCACTAACAACACCACTATCATCACATCTTCATCACTGGCACCCTACCCCTATCATTTGCAACATCACCTCACTTCACCATCACTAATAACATCCATCACCACCACTAACAACACCACTATCATCACATCTTCATCACTGGCACCACTACCCCTATCATTTGCAACATCACCTCACTTCACCATCACTAATAACATCCATCACCACCACTAACAACACCACTATCATCACATCTTCATCACTGGCACCACTACCCCTATCATTTGCAACATCACCTCACTTCACCATCACTAATAACATCCATCACCACCACTAACAACACCACTATCATCACATCTTCATCACTGGCACCACTACCCCTATCATTTGCAACATCACCTCACTTCACCATCACTAATAACATCCATCACCACCACTAACAACACCACTATCATCACATCTTCATCACTGACACCACTACCCCTATAATTTGCAACATCACATCACTTCACCATCACTAATAACATCCATCACCACCACTAACAACACCACTATCATCACATCATCATCACTTACCCCTACCCGTATCATTTGCAACATCACATCACTCCACCATCACTAATAACATCCATCACCACCACTAACACTTCTCCACCACCGCCACCTCTCCATCAATACCACCATCACCACCACAGCATTCCAACCTCCATCACTACCACCACCACCACCTCTCCATCAATACCACCATCACCACCACAACATTCCAACCTCCATCACTACCACCACCCCTCTTGTGTCAGCCTGTCATGTCGGAATTTGGCCTAATGAGGTTACGATGGTGAGCAAGTTGATGACAGATCTAGGGTGTGTGTGTGTGTGTGTGTGTGTGTGTGTGTGTGTGTGTGTTTGTGTTTGGTACAGTAGAGTGAGGGTATGTACAGTTGCCTACAGTACACCCTGGACACTTACATAAGTTTTCGAGTCGTCTAAACATACCTACATGTGAAGCATTTTATATATTGATCAAACATTGCTGTCTCGTTTGCGTTCGATACAGTTTCAAAGCAAGGTCCAGGAAATAGTCCTGGTGTGTGTGTGTGTGTGTGTGTGTGTAGTAAGGAGATGATAAGTTTATGTAACCATTGCTCAGTGACTGCATTAAGGGGAGATTTCCACCTGGAGGATTTTTTTCTGAAATCCTTTCTCATTCAGGTTTAGCCCCATTGATTTTGAGATTTTAAGACGTTCGCTCCATTAGTTTGGCGATTTTAGGAACTTTCGCCCCATTTCTGTAAATTTTAAGATCTTACGTGTCATTTAGGGGTCAATTTTTTCCTGGCGAGCGAAACCGAGCCTGTAATTTAAGAGGAACCGGCCTTTGGCCGGGAAATTTTTCTACCGAAAAATGTACAAATTTATCTTGAAAGAGGGTCTGGAGGGTGTAATTTTAAGCTTGATGGAGGTCTAGGGAACAAACTAGAAACCTCCCCTTAAGAGTTAGTTAAAATAGGACTTCAGAGGCTATCAACCCTATTGGATTATTAAGCCAGCACACTGTAAGTCAAGAAGAACGTCAGGACTGGAGCCTCACTGCGAGAACTCCAATCCCTTGTGCATTAAGAGAGAGAGAGAGAGAGAGAGTGAGAGTGAGTGAGTGAGTGAGTGAGTGAGTGAGTGAGTGAGTGAGTGAGTGAGTGAGTGAGAGAGAGAGAGAGAGAGAGAGAGAGTTTACATTGTTTTTG
The DNA here is from genome assembly GCA_032716605.1 of Paralithodes platypus. Taxonomy (NCBI): domain Eukaryota; kingdom Metazoa; phylum Arthropoda; class Malacostraca; order Decapoda; family Lithodidae; genus Paralithodes; species Paralithodes platypus. The sequence continues at coordinate 10,250,233 of CM064556.1, forward strand.
TTTATCTTCACTTCCAAGACCGTATGTAATTAAGGGAGCCCACCTCGCTTTTTTTCTCTTTCTCTCCCTCTCTCTTTGGCTTGTATCCATTCGGCCCCATTCAGCCTACTGGTTCAAGACTTTTACCCCCATCCAGGTGTCAATATTTTCCTGGCGAGCGGTAGCAAGCCAGCATTTATGTATTTTTGGTTTGACAGCAAACTGAATTTGTAAATTATTCGATAGAAAAATGTCTCTGGCGAAGCCGGATTTCTCCATACAATGCTGGCTCGCGATCGCTCGCCAGGAAGAAATCGCTACCTGGATGGGAATAAACGTCTTAAAACAGTTGGTTGAATGGGGCCGAATGGATACAAGCCAGAGGAAAGGAGAGACAAGGAGAGACAAAGAAAAAAAGCCGGTGACCCCCCCCCCCCCTTTAAGCATGACATCAATGTATACTCTGGGTACAGTCTCGTACAGTCGCGCTAATAAGTCATGTCCCTGCTGTCATTACGTTTGGCTTGCTCTGTGCTGTATTAATGTCTGTCAGATGTTGAATAGGGTGGGTAAGTGTAGGAACGCAGGTCTTCTTCGAGGTACGGTTGCGCTAATAAGTCATGTCCCTGCTGTCATTACGTTTGGCTTGCTCTGTGCTGTATTAATGTCTGTCAGATGTTGAATAGGGTGGGTAAGTGTAGGAACGCAGGTCTTCTTCGAGGTACGGTTGCGCTAATAAGTCATGTCCCAGCTGTCATTTCGTTTGGCTTGCTCTGTGCTGTATTAATGTCTGTCAGATGTTGAATAGGGTGGGTAAGTGTAGGAACATGTTTGTATATTTCACTCGATATGAAGAAATGAAGCTTAGATATTGCTGATACCAATTATTGATCAAAACATACTTGGTGCCGAGACATCACTAATTAGCGCGACTGTACATAGCTCTAACCTTGCTGTACCATGACGCGTTTCCCTTTATTGTACCTTGATAGTGTTAGACCTTTGGTTCAGCTTAGGGAGGACCTGGGGTGTAGTTGATAGTTCTAATCCGTCTTAGGCCAAGAGGTTCTTTAAGGGGGGTCACCGGCTTTTTTGTTATCACTCTCTCCTTTTCTCACTTTCCCTGGCTTGTTTCCATTCGGCCCCATTCAGCCAACTGTTTTAAGACGTTTATCCCCATCCAGGTGTCAATTTCTTCCTGGCGAGCGATAGCGAGCCAGCATTGTATGGAGAAAACCGGCTTTGCCGGAGACATTTTTCTATCGAAAAATGTAGAAATTTAGCTTGCTGTCAAAACAAAAATATATACAGTATATGCTGGCTCGCTACCGCTCGCTAGGAAAATATTGACACCTGGATGGGGGTAAACGTCTTAAAACAGTAGGCTGAATGGGGCCGAATGGATACAAGCCAAAGAGAGAGAGAGAGAAAGATAAAAAAGCGAGGTGGGTTCCCTTCAACATATGTTACAACTGTGAGTCTATGAACATTACGTGTGTGTGTGTGTGTGTGTGAGAGAGAGAGAGAGAGAGAGAGAGAGAGAGTGTGTGTGTGTGTCTAAAAAGCCCTAGTGTGTGTGTGAATTTTATTTGAGTCGTTAAATTCCAACGAAGACCACAGCTTCCTAAACAACACACACACACACACACACACATACACACACCCACACCCACACCCACACCCACCCACACCCACACACACCCACACCCACACACACACACACACATGAACGATTGTATACATTGGTAACTCTGTAAACACACCAGGTAAAAATACTCCTGCTCATATATAGACAACCCACCCACACGTACAGTCAGTCGCAAAGTATCGTAAAACTCATGCAGGAAAGTAAAGATGTACAGTCGCGCTAATAAGTGATGTTTCGGCACCAAGTATGTTTCGATCAATAATTGGCATCAACAATATCTAAGCTTCATTTCTTCATATCGAGTGAAATATACAAACATGTTCCTACACTTACCCACCCTATTCAACATCTGACAGACATCAATACAGCACAGAGCAAGCCAAACGTAATGACAGCAGGGACATGACTTATTAGCGCCACTGTACAACCATCGGGACTAAGTTAAGGGGGGTGAACCGCTTTTTGTCCCTCCCTTTTCTCTCTTTCTCTGGCTTGTATTCATTCGGCCCCATTCAGCCTAAGACGTTTCAGGTGTCGATTATTTTCTGGCGAGCGATAGCGAGCCAGCATTGTATGGAGATATCCGGCTTCGCCGGAGACATTTTTCTATCGAAAAATGTACAAATTAAGCCTGCTGTCAAAAATGAGTTGGCGGTGAAATTTTAAGATTGCTGGAGGAGTAGGAAACAAACAAAAAACCTCCCCTTAATGTCTCACTTCTCCACTTGTTCTTCCTCTGTCCAATTGCTCTTCTTTCCTACTTTACTCCAACCATCTGGCCTGGTCTGGAATATGTACATTATGTGTATGTTTGACTGTACTTCACATTTCTTAACTTGTTCTTCCTCTGTCCAATTGTTCTTCTTTCAAATGAGTACAAGGGACTGGAGTTCTTGAAAAGGGGCACCAGTCATGACGCTATTCTTGACTTAGTGTGCTGGCTTAAGGAGGGTGACCTGTTTTTGTTCTGTCCTTTTCTATCATTCTCTGGGTTGTATCCATTTGGCCCCATTCAGCCTACTGTTTTAGACGTTTATCCCCATCCAGGTGTCAATTTCCTACTGGTGAGCGGTAGCGAGCCAGCATATTTTTTATTTTTGTTAGACAACAGGCTAAATTTGTACATTTTTCGATAGAAAAATGTGTCCGGCGAAGCCGGATTTCTTCATATTTCTTCACACACACACACACACACACACACACACACACACACACACACACACACACACACACACACACTATCACTAACCACATTCCTATACACACACACACACACACACACACACACACACACACACACACACACACACACACACACACACACACACTATATACCTTCACACTATCACTAACCACATTCCTATACACACACACACACACACACACACACACACACACACACACACTCACACACTCACACTCAGCTCCTCACACACACACACCTAGCTCCTCACACACACACACACTTAGCTCCTTACACACACTCACACTCACACTTAGCTCCTCACACACACACACACCTAGCTCCTCACACACACACACTTAGCTCCTTACACACACTCACACTATACACACACACACACAAATGCGCTCGCCCACCGATTGGAAAATTGTGGTGCAGGGCTTGGCAAATTGACGTATAATTGAGAGTTGCATTGTGGAGAAAATTGGTGGTGTTCTTTAGTGGGGTGGTCACGGTGGAGGGACTGTCCTGAAGCTACACACACGCGCACACACACACACACACACACACACACACACACACACACACACACACACACACACACACACACACACACACACACACACACACACAGTCATACACAGCCCGTAGCCTAGTAGGTAGAGCTCTCGTCTCACACACGAGGGGTCGGGGGTTCAATCCCGGCCGGGCGGAGACAAATTGGGCTTGTCTCCTTTCATGTGTTAGCCTCAGTTCACCTAGCTGTAAATAGGTACCTGGAATAAGTGGACGACGTTGTGACGTCCCATCTGGGGTTGGCAAAAATGGTACAAGGCGAGATGGGTATCATATGGTTCACCTAAGCTGATGGCTACCTAAGCCTTCGGGCGAGACGGTACCGTCTATAGTGAGAATGGTACCATACAGATCCACCCTAAGCCTTCGTTTCCGATGTCGCCAATTGGCTAAAAATAAAGACTACACACACATCCACAGCCATTCCAACGATACATATAACACCTACACATATAGGAGGCGGGAAATAACGAGCATGCTCACTCCCGCAATACAACTAGAGTAAGTACAACTAGAGTAAGTACAAACACATAGTCACACATACCAACACACACACACACACACACACATATACTGTACACACACACACACACACACACAGTCACACACACACACACACATACACACATATACTGTACACACACACACACCAACACACACCCATACAAACACACACACACACACACCAACTGGATTTGTGCTAATTTGAGGGTTACTTTTGATAGGTTACAGTTTAACCCTATTTAGTGCGAGGGAATAGTTTGGACATTTTCGTTTTGAAAATTTTAGTTTTTCACAACAACCCGGCATTCAATCACTCCAAAACTTACGTGTCGAGGCCATAGCACGCCTATCTTTTGATCTATTAATTATTTCTGATTGGGGCAGAGAAAATCTTGTTACTCTCAATGCTTCCAAGACCCAATGTTTCCTTCTGTCTACCCGTCGCAATCTTTGATTTACCCCTTCTGTACCGGTGACGTCCTTTTAACTTTACTCTGGCTACTATTAAACGGTTTTAGTCAGTTATAAAAGGGACTCCAGCAATTAACAGGCTTCGAACTATCTCACTTAACTATTTGTACTACCACAGATCCTTCTTAAACTGCACAAAATCCTCTAAATATAAATAGAATAAAATTTTACCCCTTATTGGCGGCGCTCGACTTAAGTCGTGCACCAATTTGCAGCAAGTTAGGAGCATTATTAAGGCTTTTAAAGGCTTAAAATCGAGTGCAAATGGCCGGGAGCACAGCGGGCCAGACAGCCGACTCCCAGGGCTTACCGCCGCCCATTAACTCATGTTCCCTGTCTTCTCGAGAGGCCGGCAGTGTAGCCAGTAGTGAGCATAGCTGGGAAAAATATACCGCCATACGCTAAACTCCCATGTTCGTGGCACCACTGCAAGAGAACCACGAGTGCTACGTAGCTCGTTCTGGTCTCGTTTTGAAGCTTTTAGTGCCTAGTTTTTTGCTGAATACATTTCTTTTCATGCAGATACTTGATTGATCATTCAGGAGGGCCTGAATATGCCCAAATGAGCCCAAAACACCCCGCTAGACAAGGGTTAAAAGACGTTCCCGGTAAAGAAGGGGTTAATCCATCTCCCTGCAATCACACAGAATCTTCCTCCAATATTCATACGAAGGTATGTTGCATCCCTTGCAATACCCTACAGATATTTTCATGGCAAATATTCTGAGGAACTTCCTACAACTGTACCACCTCTCCACATCTTTCCCCGCAGAACTAGGGCAGCTGGAAATGGCCATGAATTCACTATCGCTCCTCCACAATGTAGAACATATTTTGCTTATCAGAGTTAATTTATCCCCAGAACTTCTACTCTCTGGAATTCACTTCCTTGGAGTTGTTTGCCACAAATGTACAACCCACAACAGTTTAAGTTCAATTGTTATGGAGGATATCTTTAGGCACATGGACCTTTTTTCTTTTGTCATTGTTTTTTTTTTCCCACTATCTAATATATATATATATGTGTGTGTGTGTGTGTGAATTTGTGGTTTGTCTGTGTTTGGTCGTTGTTTTATGTTGTGTTTTGTGTTTTCCCTGTTCTTGCTCTGTCTTGAGTCGGCCACCCCCCCAAGAAAAACATAAAAATAAAATATAATTAAATAGAAAATAAAAATAAAAATAGGAAAAGTGGGGATTGGGCCTGAGCATATAGATAGATAGATAGATAGATAGATAGATAGATAGATAGATATTTATATATTTGCTGTCAATTCATGTGTAACTCGGGACCAACTTTAAACTCAAAAAGCCTTGAATTACATAGTAGATATCTAACGTCCAGTAGATATCTAACGTCCCTGTGAAGTAGATATCTAACGTCCCTGTGAAGTAGATATCTAACGTCCCTGTGAAGTAGATATCTAACGTCCCTGTGAAGTAGATATCTAACGTCCCTGTGAAGTAGATATCTAACGTCCCTGTGAAGTAGATATCTAACGTCCCTGTGAAGTAGATATCTAACGTCCCTGTGAAGTAGATATCTAACGTCCCTGTGAAGTAGATATCTAACGTCCCTGTCAAGTAGATATCTAACGTCCCTGTCAAGTATATATCTAACGTCCCTGTGAAGTAGATATCTAACGTCCCTGTGAAGTAGATATCTAACGTCCCTGTGAAGTAGATATCTAACGTCCCTGTGAAGTAGATATCTAACGTCCCTGTGAAGTAGATATCTAACGTCCCTGTGAAGTAGATATCTAATGTCCCTGTGAAGTAGATACCTAACGTCCCTGTGAAGTAGATATGTGAAGTAGATATCTAACGTCCCTGTGCAGTAGATATCTAACGTCCCTGTGAAGTAGATATCTAACGTCCCTGTGAAGTAGATATCTAACGTCCCTGTGAAGTAGATATCTAACATCCCTGTGAAGTAGATTATTATCCAATTTGTGTGATATTCCTGGCGGTGGAGTGTTCTTTCTCTTGCAATAATCCTTGGCCTACGTCACAGGGACTCGAGGGCTCTTCCTCACATGACACAGTTCTAGGTTAAGGGGCGTCATCGGATTTTTTTTTCTTTCGCTCCTTATCTCTCTTTCTCTGGCTTGTATCCATTCGGCCCCATTCAGCCAACTGTTTTAAGACGTTTATCCCCATCCAGGTGTCGATTTCTTCCTGGCCAGCGATAGCGAGCCAGCATATATATATTTTTATTTTGTCTCCGGTGAAGCCGGATTTCTCCATACAATGCTGGCTTGCTATCGCTCGCCAGGAAGAAATCGACACCTGGATGGGGATAAACGTCTTAAAACAGTTGGCTGAATGGGGCCGAATGGATACAAGCCAGAGAAAGAGAGAAAAGGAGAGCAAGAGAAAAAAAAGCTGGCGACCCCCCTTAAGGTGTGTTGTGATGCCATTACGACACGAACCCGGCCCGTGGCTCATGTAAAGAATTTCCTTTTCAACATTCTCGTGGAAAGCGGAAGGGTTTCAAAACAAGTGAGTGTGTGTGTGTGTGTGTGTGTGGGTGTGGGTGTGGGTGTGGGTGCGGGGGAGGGGGGGGGGGGTCTCTGTTGTACATTCCGACCATGTTTGTCAAGCACTTTTGGTGGATTTTTCTCGTAACATTGGAATACTTCGATTTTTTTTTTTCCGTCAAAGCTTTGCGTTGGTTTATACATTTCGACTTAATCACTAACAAGTCATGATTTTTTTCATTTGTGTTTCTTCTATATTTTCATGGCGACAGTCCAAAGAACATTCATTATATAATATATATATATATATATATAGTGTACCGGTATATATATATATATATATATATATAGGTAATGATAAATAGTACTTTCTCGTAAATATTGATATTATACCAATGATGGAGTCGTTCTGTTCACAATACATTGAAGCTCAAGATATATATATATATATATATATATATATATATATTGACCGTAGTTTAAGGGGAGATTTCCACTTGAGGGATTTTTTTCTGGACCCCTTTCTCTCTCATGTTTAGCCCCATTGCTTTTTAGATTTTAAGACGCTCGCCCCCTTTAGTTTGGCGATTTTAAGAACTTTCGCCCCATTTCTGTCAATTTTAAGAACTTTCGTGCTATTTAGGTGTCGAGCGATAGCGAGCCTGTAATTTGAGAGGAACCGGCCTTCGGCCGGGAAATTTTTCTACTGAAAAATTTACAAATTTATCTTGAAAGGGGGTCTAGGGGGTGTAATTTTAAGCTTGATGGAGTTCTAGGGAAGAAACTAAATACCCCCCTTAAACTAAATACCCCCCCTTAAACTAAATGCCCCCCCTTAAACTAAATGCCCCCCCCCTTAAACTAAATACCCCCCCTTAAACTAAATACCCCCTTAAACTAAATGCCCCCCCTTAAACTAAATACCCCCCCTTAAACTAAATACCCCCTTAAACTAAATACCCCCCCCTAAACTAAATACCCCCCCTTAAACTAAATACCCCCTTAAACTAATGCCTCCCCTTAAACTAAATACCCCCCTAAACTAAATACCCCCCTTTAACTAAAAACCTCCCTTAAACTAAACCCCCCCCTTAAACTAAATACCCCCCTTAAACTAAATACCCCCTTAAACTAAATACCCCCCTTAAACTAAATACCCCCCTTAAACTAAATACCTCCCTTAAACTACATACCTCCCTTAAACTACATACCCCCCTTAAACTAAATACCCCCCTAAACTAAATACCTCCCCTTAATGTTTGCATGTGTTTCATATGTGTGTGTGAATTTATATGTGTTTTATATTTATATATTTGGGGGTGTGAGTGTGTATTAAGGGGGGTGACCTGTTTTTTGTTATTTCTGTCCTTTTCTCTCTTTCTCTGGCTTGTATCCATTCGGCCCCATTCAGCCAACTATTTTAAGACGTTTATCCCCATCTAGGTGTCGATTTATTCATGGCGAGCGATAGCGAGCCAGCATTATATGAAGAAATCTGGCTTCGCCGAAGACATTTTTCTATCGAAAAATGTACAAATTTAGCCTGCTGTCTAACAAAAATAAGAAACATGCTGGCTCGCTACCGCTCACCAGTAAAACATTGACACCTGGATGGGGATAAACGTCTTAAAACAGTAGGCTGAATGGGGCCAAATGGATACAAGCCAGAGAAAGAGAGAAAAGGACAGAACAAAAACAGGTCACCCCCTTAACGAACATTTTTCTATTAATAATGTTCGCGATTGTATTATAGTACCGGACTGTACATTAGATATAGGCCTAGTCTAGAATGCTGATAGTTAAGGGGAGGTTTTTAGTTTGGTCCCTAGATATCCTTCAAGCTTAAGATTACACCCCCTTGAGCCCCTTTCAAGATAAATTTGTAAATTTTTCGGTAGAAAAATGTCCCGGCTGAAAGCCGGTTCCTCTTAAATTACAGGCTCGCTATCGCTCACCAGGATAAAATCGACACCTAAATGGCACGAAAGGTCTTAAAATTGACAGAAATGGGTCGAAAGTTCTTAAAATCGTCAAAATAATGGGCGAACGTCTTAAAATTAGAAAAGCAATGGGGCTAAACATGAGGGAGAAAGGAGTCAAGAAAAAAAAAATCCCTCGAGTGGAAATCTCCCCCTTAAGGTCCGCCGAAATGCCGCCTCTGTTTTCACAATAATTATCCCTAGGTAGCACGACGATCATTAAATTGATATCACTTGATGAGTCTTGATAGCTTATCGTGAGTGGACATAAATACTGAAATATAAGCGTTTTGACTGCTCTGATAAGCCTATTGTACCGGAATGTAGTTAAGGGGAGATCTCCACTCCAGGGATTTTTTTCTTGACCCCTTTCTCCCTCATGTTTAGCCCCATTGCTTTTGATATTATAAAACGTTTGCCCCATTAGTTTAGATATTTTAAGAACTTTCACCCCATATTAAGACCTTTCGTGCTATTCAGGTGTCGATTTTATCCTGGCGAGCGATAGCGAGCCTGTAATTTAAGAGGAACCGGCCTTTGGCCGGGAAATTTTTCTACCGAAAAATGTACAAATTTATCTTGAAAGGGACTCAAGGGGGAGTAATTTTAAGGTTGATGGAGGTCTAGGGAACAAACTAAATACCTCCCCTTAATGAAACAAACCATTCAGCTAACCAGTTCACCAGGTTTGTTGATTAAGGGGGGATTTCCACTGGAGGGATTTTTTTTCTTGACCCCTTTCTCCCTCATGTTTAGCCCCATTGTTTTTCTAATTTTAAGACGTTTACCCCATTATTTTGACGATTTTAAGGACTTTCAACCCATTTCTGTCAATTTTAAGACCTTTCGTGCCATTTAGGTGTCGATTTTATCCTGGCGAGCGATAGCGAGCCTGTAATTTAAGAGGAACCGGCTTTCAGCCGGGACATTTTTCTACCGAAAAATGTACAAATTTATCTTGAAAGGGGCTCAAGGGGGTGTAATCTTAAGCTTGAAGGATATCTAGGGACCAAACTAAAAACCTCCCATTAATTGAGTTTAGGAGTAAAGTCGGTTGGTGGAGGGAGCGTAATAATGGCACGGCTTTCACGGATCAACAATATAATAACTGGCCGTTCCCATTATAAAGATTGCACCAATGCTGTTATTATTACAATAACATCTATCACACTGACTTGTACATTATATATATATGCTATCCTAATTATCAATACATATAGAACAGGAAGTAATTCAGTGGATGATAGGCAAATGAAACACCGCAATCGTATCATAGCTCTATATATATATATATTTTTTTTTTTTTTTTTTTTTTTTCCCCCCCCCCCCAAGAGATTTGCCGGCATTAAGGGGAGGTTTTTAGTTGATTCCCTAGACTTCCATCAAGCTTAAAATTACTCCCCCCTAGACCCCCTTTCAAGATAAATTTGTACATTTTTCGGTAGAAATGTCCCGGCCGAAGGCCGGTTCCCCTTAAATTACAGGCTCGCTATCGCTCGCCAGGAAAAAATCGACACCTAAATGGCACGAATGGTCTTAAAATTGACAGAAATGGGGCGAGGGTTCTTAAAATCGCCAAACTAATGGGGCAAGCGTCTTTAAATCTCACAAGCAATGGGGCTAAACACGAGGGAGAAAGAGGTTCAGAAAAAAATCCTCCCGGTGGAAATCTCCCCTTAACAAACCACCGGTACGTATGTCACCACCACCAGTTTATCTGATAATTGTTGTAGATACCGTTATCATCAACTACCATGTTTACACCTCCAGTAAAGATACATTCAGAGATAGTGAGATACAGATATGACCATTAAGGGGAGGTTTTTAGTTTGGTCCCTAGATATCCATCAAGCTTAAGATTACACCCCCTTGAGCCCCTTTCAAGATAAATTTGTACATTTTTCGGTAGAAAAAATTCCCGGCTGAAAGCCGGTTCCTCTTAAATTACAGGCTCGCTATCGCTCGCCAGGATAAAATCGACACCTAAATGGCACGAAAGGTCTTAAAATTAACAGAAATGGGTCGAAAGTTCTTAAAATCGTAAAAATAATGGGGCGAACGTCTTAAAATTAGAAAAACAATGGGGCTACACATGAGGGAGAAGGGAGTCCAGAAAAAAATCCCTCAAGTGGATATCTCCCCTTAAAGTTGGTTTCACAGAGTTACAATTATCAGTGTTTAGCTCTTTATGAAGGTGGTGCGACTTTTACAGTACTCTATTTTATTCTGGATAATTTTATTCTGGATAATTTTATTCTGGATAATTTTAGAATATTATCGCTCGGTTTACAAGTAGTTCAGATTATTATATGGTACAGTCGCGCTAATAAGTGATGTTTCGGCACCAAGTATGTTTTGGTCAATAGTTTGGTATCAGCAATATCTAAGCTTCATTTTTTCATATCGAGTGAAATATAAAAACATGTTCCTACACTTACCCACGCTATTCAACATCTGACAGACATTAATACAGCACAGAGCAAGCCAACCGTAATGATAGCTGGGCCATGACTTATTAGCGCGACTGTACACCCGTGCAAAACAAGGCACAGAAACACAAAAATGTACGTGTATTTGTATGAATAATATATATATATCAGTCTTTCCCTCTTCCTATGACTTAAATTGCTTCAAACTCCGTGTGTCCAGGCATTTTGGCTCGAACGTCCCTTGATTTTGGCCCTGTCACTCTTTCAACTATGGGGGAGGCACTCGCTATAGGCAGTTATGCCTTTTGCCTCCCTCAATCACATAGAAAAAAAAAAAAAAAAAAAAAAAAAAAAAATATATATATATATATATATATATATATATATATATATATATATATATATATATACCGGTATATAGTAATACTGTAATATTTTTGTATTCGTACCATACTTCTTCTTCGTCTTAGGGGACACCTGCAGTTGCCTTATTGTAGTCTCCTTAGAGCGAACATTGGTGTATATTGGTGTTGAGTGGCGATGTGACAGATCTCTTGTGAAGCGGGACATCTCTCTTGTGAAGCGGGACATCTCTCTTGTTCACCACCACCCAGCCACCTCGTAGTTTAAGGGGAGATTTCCACTTGAGGGATTTTTTTCTGGACCCCTTTCTCTCTCATGTTTAGCCCCATTGCTTTTTAGATTTTAAGACGCTCGCCCCCTTTAGTTTGGCGATTTTAAGAACTTTCGCCCCATTTCGGTCAATTTTAAGAACTTTCGTGCCATTTAGGTGTCGATTTTTTCCTGGCGAGCGTAAGCGAGCCTGTAATTTGAGAGGAACCGGCCTTCGGCCGGGAAATTTTTCTACCGAAAAATGTACAAATTTATCTTGAAAGGGGGTCTAGGGGGTGTAATTTTAAGCTTGATGGAGTTCTAGGGAACAAACTGAATACCTCCCCTTAAAGCCGGTATCACACGAGCGCTTTTTCACTCAACATTTATCCTGAACACTGGTCTGGCAGCTTATTAGGTCCAAATTTAGAATAGTTCGGTCATCTAAATGCATCTACCACCAGTCTCGTTTCCGATACCAGTGCCAAATATTCCAGAAATGTTGCCAGAAAAATGTTGATCATGGAATGTTGACTATAACTACTCTCGTGTGATACCGGCTTTGGACCAGTGTGTCATACCGTCCCTTTGCCCTGATAGTTGTATTGGCAACTCCTGTCTGCCATCTTCTTAAGGGAGCCCACCTCGTTTTTTTTTTGTTCTCTCTTTTTCTCTCTCTCTCTCTTTGGCTTTTATCCATTCGGCCCCATTCAGCCTACTGTTTCAAGACGTTTACCCCCATCCAGGTGTCAATATTTTCCTGGCGAGCGGTAGCGAGCCAGCATATACTGTATATATTTTTGCTTTAACAGCAAGCTAAATGTGTACATTTTTCGATAGCAAAATGTCTCCGGCGAAGCCTGATTTCTCCATACAATACTGGCTCGCTATCGCTCGCCAGGAAAAAGTCGACACCTGGATGGGGATAAACGTCTTAAAACAGTTGGCTAAATGGGGCCGAATGGATACAAGCCAGGGAAAGAGAGGAGAGAAAGATAAAAAAAAAATAAAAAACGGTGATACCCCGTCAATGTACTTATATAAATATCCAGTGGCTTGTATTGACCTAACTTCAGTCTAAATTCCGATATCTATGCAAAAAAATGCCAAACATATTGCCGAAATCATTTTAACAGAACAAAGGTTGCTGGAAAATACGGTCGTGTGATTCGACGTGTAGTGCCGTGTCATGTGACCTCATTTCTATGTTGATCACTTAAGGGGGGTGACTTGCTTTTTTTTATTTCTCTCCTTTCTCTCGTTCCCTGGCTTGTATCCATTCGGCCCCATTCAGCCCCATTCAGCCAACTATTTAAAGACGTTTATCCCCATCGAGGTGTCGATTTCTTCCTGCCGAGCGATAGCGAGCCAGCATTATATGAAGAAATCCGGCTTCGCCGGAGACATTTTTCTATCGAAAAATGTACAAATTTAGCCTGCTGTCAAAAACATTTAAAAGATAGGCTGGCTCGCTACCGCTCACCAGTAAAAAATTGACACCTGGATGGGGATAAACGTCTTAAAACAGTAGGCTGAATGGGGCCAAATGGATACAAGCCAGAGAAAGAGAGAAAATGAGAGAAAAAAAAGCAGGTCAACCCCCTTAAGCCGGTATCACACGAGCGCTTTTTCCCTCAACATTTATCCTCAACACTGGTCTGGCAGCTAATGAGGTCAACGTTTGAATTATTTCCTTTGCCTAAATTCATGTATCATGAGACTAGTTTCCGATACCAGTGCAAAATGTTGCCAGAAAAATGTTGATCATCGAATGTTGACTATAAAAGCTCTCGTGTGATACCGGCTTTACTGTTTCTGCGATATTTCTTGACAAACTTGACAAATCTCACTCTTTCTTGACAAACTTGACGAATCTCACTCTTTCTTCACAAACTTGACAAATCTCACTCTTTCTTCACAAACTTGACAAATCTCACTCTTTCTTCACAAACTTGACAAATCTCACTTTCTTGACAAACTTGACAAATCTCACTCTTTCTTGACAAACTTGACAAATCTCACTCTTTCCTGACAAACTTGACAAATCTCACTCTTTCTTGACAAACTTGACAAATCTCACTCTTTCTTGACAAACTTGACAAATCTCACTCTTTCTTGACAAACTTGACAAATCTCACTCTTTCTTGACAAACTTGACAAATCTCACTCTTTCTTGACAAATCTCACTCTTTCTTGACAAACTTGACAGATCTCACTCTTTCTTGACAAACCTCACTCTTTCTTGACAAACTTGACAAATCTCACTCTTTCTTCACAAACTTGACAAATCTCACTCTTTCTTGACAAACTTGACAAATCTCACTCTGTCCTCGATCGTGTGACATTCTCGCATGTTGTATCATCCCTCTTCATAAAGTTGACAAAAAAATAATGGGGTCCTTTAAGGGGGTCACCGGGCTTTTTTTCTTCATCTTTCTCTCCTTTTTGTTTTCTCTTTCCCTGGCTTGTTTGTATCCATTCGGCCCCATTCAGCCAACTGTTTTAAGACGTTTATCCCCATCCAGGTGTTGATTTCTTCCTGGCGAGCGATAGCGAGCCAGCATTGTATGGAGAAATCCGGCTTCGCCGGAGAGATTTTTCTATCGAAAAATGTACACATTTAGCTTGCTGTTAAAGCAAAAATATATATATGCTGGCTCGCTACCGCTCGCCAGGAAAATATTGACAGCTGGGTAGGGGTAAACGTCTTAAAAGAGTAGGCTGGATGGGGCCAAATGGATACAAGCCAAAGAGAGAGGGAGAGAAAGAGAAAAAAGCGAGGTGGGCTCCCTTAATAGTATTACTGGACTTGAAAAGTAATGTCACGTGTGAGATACCCAATAGGGGAAAATGATGATTGATCTGGTCCACGGCATTTAAAGTCCATTTCTTTTCATTACTGGTCAAATGGGAGCTGAATAGGCTACAACTCCCAAAATTATAGCCTACACGGCTCATATTATACTGATATTACATAATGTTAACCCTCTCCGACATATGACGCGATGTTGAGCCTATTGGGGATACTTTAAAACCTTTGTTACCATCAGGGGTATTTAGAAACCTTTAGTTGAGTTACTTCAACCTCTGAAGTTGTCTTTGAGTTAGCTGTGTTGAGCCTATTGGGGATACTTTAAAGCCTTTGTTACCATCAGGGGTATTTAGAAACCTTTAGTTTAGTTACTTCAACCTCTGCAGTTGTCTTTGAGTTAGCTGTGTTGAGCCTATTGGGGATACTTTAAAGCCTTTGTTACCATCAGGGGTATTTAGAAACCTTTAGTTTAGTTACTTCAACCTCTGCAGTTGTCTTTGAGTTAGCTGTGTTGAGCCTATTGGGATACTTTAAAGCCTTTGTTACCATCAGGGGTATTTAGAAACCTTTAGTTTAGTTACTTCAACCTCTGCAGTTGTCTTTGAGTTAGCTGTGTTGAGCCTATTGGGGATACTTTAAAGCCTTTGTTACCATCAGGGGTATTTAGAAACCTTTAGTTTAGTTACTTCAACCTCTGCAGTTGTCTTTGAGTTAGCTGTGTTGAGCCTATTGGGGATACTTTAAAGCCTTTGTTACCATCAGGGGTATTTAGAAACCTTTAGTTTAGTTACTTCAACCTCTGCAGTTGTCTTTGAGTTAGCTGTGTTGAGCCTATTAGGGATACTTTAAAGCCTTTGTTACCATCAGGGGTATTTAGAAACCTTTAGTTTAGTTACTTCAACCTCTGCAGTTTGTCTTTGAGTTAGCTGTGTTGAGCCTATTGGGGATACTTTAAAGCCTTTGTTACCATCAGGGGTATTTAGAAACCTTTAGTTTAGTTACTTCAACCTCTGCAGTTGTCTTTGAGTTAGCTGTGTTGAGCCTATTGGGGATACTTTAAAGCCTTTGTTACCATCAGGGGTATTTAGAAACCTTTAGTTTAGTTACTTCAACCTCTGCAGTTGTCTTTGAGTTAGCTGTGTTGAGCCTATTGGGGATACTTTAAAGCCTTTGTTACCATCAGGGGTATTTAGAAACCTTTAGTTTAGTTACTTCAACCTCTGCAGTTGTCTTTGAGTTAGCTGTGTTGAGCCTATTGGGGATACTTTAAAGCCTTTGTTCTATCGGGGATACTTTAAAGCCTTTGTTACCATCAGGGGTATTTAGAAACCTTTAGTTTAGTTACTTCAACCTCTGCAGTTGTCGTTGAGTTAGCTGTGGGCAGAAAACTAATTTTGGAGAGGTAATTATAAGAGTGAGATAACTCTATTTATTATTGCTAATCTGGCAACCTCTGCGCCATAAAAGCGTGAAAGGGTTAATATTGTATAGTAGGCAGTGCCAGATGATTAAAATGATTTTTCTACCGAAAAATGTACAAATTTATCTTGAAAGGGGGTCAAGGGGGTGACATTTTAAGATTGCTGGAGGAGTAGGAAACAAACTAAAAACCTCCCCTTAAGAGATACTGTATAATGACTAATATTGTAAATGCTTCACAAAAAACAAAAAAAATAAATAAAAAAACACAATCCTATGTCCTGTTTTAGTTAGGAATATTTAAAGTTTTTCCAATTTACTTAGATAATTGAGAGTGAAGCATATAGTTTATCTATCTATCGCCTGACGCCGTGATCGCCGAAGGGGTGGCCACGAACGAACCACCCCTTCGGGGATCACGGCGTCAGGCAATAGATAGATAGATAAATAGACTATATGCTTCACTCTCAATTATATAAGTCAATTGGAAACACTTAAAATAGGCCTTACTAAAACAGGACATAGGTTTTTTTTTTTTTTTTTTTTTTTTTATTGTTTTTTTTTTGTGTGAAGCATATAGTGCATTAATTTTACAATATTAGTCAATATACAGTATCTGTTAAGGGGAGGTTTTTAGTTTGTTTCCTACTCCTCCAGCAATCTTAAAATGTCACCCCTTGACCCCCTTTCAAGATAAATTTGTACATTTTTCGGTAAAAAAATGTCCCGGCCGAAGGCCGGTTACTCTTAAATTACAGGCTCGCTATCGCTCGCCAGGATAAAATCAACACCTAAATGGCACGAAAGGTTTTAAAATTGACAGAAATGGGTTGAAAGTTCTTAAAATAGTCAAAATAATGGGGCAAACGTCTTACAATCTCAAAAGCAATGGGGCTAACCATGAGGGAGAAAGGAGTCAAGAAAAAAATCCCTCAAGTGGAGACCTCCCCTTAAAGAGTAATTTCATAATAAACTAATGCAATAGACTAAACTATAATCGTGATGATGAGATGTTGACCTACGTTGATCCAAGGCACACCTAGGCCTACGTGGTCTCATACTAGCCTATACATTATATCTATCTATCTATCTATCTATCTATCTATATGCTCAGGCCCAATCCCCATTTTTCCTATTTTTTATTTTTTTATTTTCAATTTTATTCTATTTTATTCTTATTATTATTATTATTATTATTATTATGATGATGATTTTTTTTTTTTTTTTTTTTTTTTTTTTTTTTTTGGGGGGGGGGGTGGCCGACTCAAGACAGAGCCAGAACAGGGAAACCCTATAGCCTATACATACGGTACACATTTTCTCAACTTCGGACTTCTTCCTCGGGAGAGTTCCTTTTATTAATTTGTCTTTTTATCAAATGTTCCCATAATGATTAACGGCTTCCCTAACAACTGGTTCATTATGTTCTCTCCACCAACCAACTCTACTCCTAAAATCGATTAATGAAATTAACAGACACATGTGGCAGTCCGGGGACTCGAACCCAGGATGCTCACACCGAAAATTAACACACTATGCACTGCACCACGAAGACAGTTTCGGGTATATCTTGGGTTAGTTCAAGCAGCCGCATATGGAGGATATATTGAGGCGCTGAGGTTTGTGTGGTCAATCCTGTAAGTCCTTCAGTAAACTGGCTCGGGTTGTCCCTCTCACAGGGAATAGGTCCGCTTGGGGGCCTTCTGTGTATGGCCACCCGCATTAAGGGGAGTAAGGCGTCCGGCAATAGATAGATAGATAGATAGATATGGTTTGTCTAGACTGAGAACGTTCCCAAAACTCCGGGTTGCTCTCCTGACCTCTCCACTCCACTTAGTAAATGCTCTTCTAGGTCGTCCATCTTGACAAGTGGCGATCTATCTCAGACAGAGTGTACTTTCTCATGAGATCACCAGGTTTAAGGGGAGATCTTCACTTGAGGGATTTTTTTCTTGACCCCTTTCTCCCTCATGTTTAGCCCCATTGCTTTTGATATTATAAAACGTTTGCCCCATTAGTTTATCGATTTTTAGAACTTTCACCCCATAGTAAGACCTTTTGTGCAATTCAGGTGTCGATTTTATCCTGGCGAGCGATACCGAGCCTGTAATTTAAGAGGAACCGGCCTTCGGCCGGGAAATTTTTCTACCGAAAAATGTACAAATTTATCTTGAAAGGGACTCAAGGGGGTGTAATTTTAAGCTTGATGGAGGTCTAGAGAACACACTAAATACCTCCCCTTAATACTAACCCATCTCACGGTTGGGTTTGTTATTATTATTGAGAGTTTGGATGATTATTATTATTATTATTATTATTATTATTATTATTATTATTATTATTATTTTTTATTTTTATTTTATTTTTTATTTTTTTTCCCAGGTTTATTTTCAGTTCGTCCCCCCGGAAAAATAATCCCCCTTCAGGAGTATTAAAAAAGTAGTAATACAAAAAATAAAAAATTAACATCCCAGCTATTATTATTATTATTTTTTTTTAATCGGTATTTAAGTGGTTAAGGCCCCATTAATTGCTCTTTCCATTCACATATGCATAGCCTACGTGAGTTGCAGTTGGGATGTGTGTACATGCTTAGATTGATATGCAGGATTCGAAGTTGCATAATAAATCGTAGGCAGTGTCCACCAACCTTTAACTGTCTTCGTGGTGCGATGTATAAGGTGTTGATTTTCGGTGTGCGCATCCTGGGTTCGAGTCCACGGACTGCCACATGTGTTTGTAAATTTCATTAATCGATTTTAGGAGTATGGTTGGTTGTTGGAAGGAACATAATAATTAAAATGTTTTGGATAAAGTCCGTTTGCTCGCTGCTACCGCTTGTCTCGAGTAAAACGACACCTGAACTGGCTGAGACGTACTCTATATTTATTGACATAATGGAGCCACGAAGGTTTGTCTAGATTCGACTCTAGACTGAGATAATGAAGGTGAATATGACCCCAAAACTCCGGGTGCTCTACTCGCCGCTTTACTTAAGGGGAGATTTCCACTTGAGGGATTTTTTTTCTTGACTCCTTTCTCCCTCATGTTTAGCCCCATAGCTTTTCTAATTTTAAGACGTTCGCCCCATTATTTTGACGATTTTAAGAACTTTCAACCCATTTCTGTCAATGTTAAGAACTTTCGTGCCATTTAGGTGTCGATTTTATCCTGGCGAGCGATAGCGAGCCTGTAATTTAAGAGGAACCGGCTTTCAGCCGGGACATTTTTCTACCGAAAAATGTACAAATTTATCTTGAAAGGGGCTCAAGGGGGTGTAATCTTAAGCTTGATGGAGGTCTAGGGAATAAACTAAAACCTCCCCTTAAGGGGGTAGTGCTTGGTTTTTGGTCTATATATTTATTTATTTATATATTTTTGAGTTTCCTCGCTAGACCTTCATCAAGCTTAGAAAAAACACGCTCTAGACAAATTTCAAGATAAATTTGTACATTTTTCGGTAGAAAAATGTTCTGGCCAAAGGCCGGTTCCTTCTAAAATTAGAGGCTCGCTATCGCTCGCCAGGAAAAAATCGACACCTAAAGGGCACGAAAGGTCTTGATATTGACAACAAAATGAGGCGAAAGGTCTCAAAAACGCCAAACTAACGGAACGAACGTCTTAAAACCTCAAAACTAATATGCTAAACATGAGGGAGAAGGGAGTCCAGAAAAAGCGAGTACTACCCCCTTGACTCGGTCGTCCATCTCGACAAGTGGCGATCTATCTGGGCGGAGTGTACTTTCTCCAGAGATAAGCAGGTTTAACACGTACCCTCACGCACTCTTAACACGTACCCTCACGCACTCTTAACACGTACCCTCACGCACTCTTAACACGTACCCTCACGCACTCTTAACACGTACCCTCACGCACTCTTAACACGTACCCTCACGCACTCTTAACACGTACCCTCACGCACTCTTAACACGTACCCTCACGCACTCTTAACACGTACCCTCACGCACTCTTAACACGTACCCTCACGCACTCTTAACACGTACCCTCACGCACTCTTAACACGTACCCTCACGCACTCTTAACACGTACCCTCACTCACTCTTAACACGTACCCTCACGCACTCACGTACCCTCACGCACTCTTAACACGTACCCTCACGCACTCTTAACACGTACCCTCACGCACTCTTAACACGTACCCTCACCATGTACCCTCACACACTCTTAACACGTACCCTCACGCACTCTTAACACGTACCCTCACGCACTCTTAACACGTACCCTCACGCACTCTTAACATGTACCCTCACGCACTCTTAACACGTACCCTCACGCACTCTTAACACGCACCCTCACGCACTCTTAACACGCACTCTTAACACGTACCCTCACGCACTCTTAACACGTACCCTCACGCACTCTTAACACGTACCCTCACGCACTCTTAACACGTACCCTCACACACTCTTAACACGTACCCTCACGCACTCTTAACACGTACCCTCACGCACTCTTAACACGTACCCTCACGCACTCTTAACACGTACCCTCACGCACTCTTAACACGTACCCTCACGCACTCTTAACACGTACCCTCACTCACTCTTAACACGTACCCTCACGCACTCTTAACACGTACCCTCACGCACTCTTAACACGTACCCTCATGCACTCTTAACACGTACCCTCACGCACTCTTAACACGTACCCTCACGCACTCTTAACACGTACCCTTACCATGTACCCTCACACACTCTTAACACGTACCCTCACGCACTCTTAACACGTACCCTCACGCACTCTTAACACGTACCCTCACGCACTCTTAACATGTACCCTCACGCACTCTTAACACGTACCCTCACGCACTCTTAACACGCACCCTCACGCACTCTTAACACGCACTCTTAACACGTACCCTCACGCACTCTTAACACGTACCCTCACGCACTCTTAACACGTACCCTCACGCACTCTTAACACGTACCCTCACACACTCTTAACACGTACCCTCACGCACTCTTAACACGTACCCTCACGCACTCTTAACACGTACCCTCACGCACTCTTAACACGTACCCTCACGCACTCTTAACACGTACCCTCACGCACTCTTAACACGTACCCTCACGCACTCTTAACACGTACCCTCACGCACTCTTAACACGTACCCTCACGCACTCTTAACACGTACCCTCACGCACTCTTAACACGTACCCTCACGCACTCTTAACACGTACCCTCACGCACTCTTAACACGTACCCTCACGCACTCTTAACACGTACCCTCACGCACTCTTAACACGTACCCTCATGCACTCTTAACACGTACCCTCACGCACTCTTAACACGTACCCTCACGCACTCACACATTCCCACACACGCACACATTCCCACACACGCACACATTCCCACACACGCACTCACACATTCCCACACACGCACACATTCCCACACACGCACACATTCCCACACACTCACACATTCCCACACACGCACACATTCCCACACACGCACTCACACATTCCCACACACGCACACATTCGCACACATTCCCACATTCCCACACACGCACACATTCCCACACACGCACACATTCCCACACACGCACACATTCCCACACACGCACACATTCCCACACACGCACACATTCCCACACACGCACACATTCCCACACACGCACACATTCCCACACACGCACACTTTACATACATGAATATGGAGATCCAGAAACCCGTTTTAGTTTAGGCCCATTAGTTTGGCGATTTTAACACCTTTCGCCCCATTTCGTTCTCAATTTTAAGACCTTTCGTGCCATTTAGGTGTCGATGTATTCCTGGCGAGCGATAGCGAGCCTGCAATTTTAAGCGGAACCGGCCTTCGGCCGGGACATTTTTCTACCGAAAAATGTAAATATTTATCTTGAAGGGGGGTCTAGGGGGTCTTTTTCTAAGCTTGATGGAGGTCTAGGGAGGAAACTAAAAAAATATATGAATAAATGAATTAATAGACCAAACAAACGGCCAGTCTCCCCTTAAACACTAACTATCATAGCTCTTCTCAGCACCTACCTTTACCAATGTTACCCAAGTAGCCTAACCCGAGTTCATTTGAGAAGGTAAAGACGAATATTGGATTATGGAAGATGAAAAACGACCCATGACATGACACGCCCGTAGGAAAGGTGGGTGTACGTGACAAGTATTTATTTGGATCACTTGAGGGGAGGCAGTTGGTTTTTCGAGTCTTCCTTCTCCCTCATGTTTAGCCGTATTTAGTTATGAGATTTCAAGACATTTCGTCCATTAGTTTGGCGATTTTCAGACCTTTTGCCCCATTTCTTTGCCGATATTAAGACCTTTCGTGCCATTTAGGTGTCGGTTTTTGTCCTGGCGAGCGATAGCGAGCCTGTATTTGAAGAGGAATCGACCTTCGGCCGGGCCATTTTTCTACCGAAAAATATACAAATATATATACAAATATATACATCTTGTGGGGTGTTTTTTTTTTTTTAAAGTTTGATGGAGGTTTTAAGTTTGATGGAGGTTTTAAGTTTGATGGAGGTTTAGAGAGCAAACTAAACCTCCTCCTTAAACCATTGAGCCGAACCAGTACATTAATGCTGCACCATACCGTCTGCTGGGCTCCCTTAAGGGGAGATCTCCACTTGAGGGATTGTTTTCTTGACCCCTTTCTCCCTCATGTTTAGCCCCATTGCTTTTGATATTATAAAACGTTTGCCCCATTAGTTTAGCGATTTTAAGAACTTTCACCCCATATTAAGACCTTTCGTGCAATTCAGGTGTCTATTTTATCCTGGCGAGCGATAGCGAGCCTGTAATTTAAGAGGAACCGGCCTTCGGCCGGGACATTTTTCTACCGAAAAATGTACAAATTTATCTTGAAAGGGACTCGAGGGGGTGTAATTTTAAGGTTGATGGAGGTCTAGGGAACAAACTAAATACCTCCCCTTAAGAACTCTTGTGTTGCCTCGTTCTACAATCATCCGTTCACAACATTGACGCGTAGTTCATCATATGCGTTTGTGTCACTCGTGTCGCAGATGTTGGTTCACTTGTGCCGTCTGGTTAGGTCATTGTTGTACCGTAGCTGGGCTGGGAGAGGGGGGAAGACTACATTTGGGTGGTAAGGGGAGATGGGTCGTTTAAGGGGAGATGGGGCGTTTAAGGGGAGATGGGGCGTTTAAGGGGAGATGGGGCGTTTAAGGGGAGATGGGGCGTTTAAGGGGAGATGGGGCGTTTAAGGGGAGATGGGGCGTTTGGGGCGTTTAAGGGGAGATGGGGCGTTTAAGGGGAGATGGGGCGTTTAAGGGGAGATGGGGCGTTTAAGGGGAGATGGGGAGTTTAAGGGGAGATGGGGCGTTTAAGGGGAGATGGGGCGTTTAAGGGGAGATGGGGCGTTTAAGGGGAGATGGGGCGTTTAAGGGGAGATGGGGCGTTTAAGGGGAGATGGGGCGTTTAAGGGGAGATGGGGCGTTTAAGGGGAGACGGGTCGTTTAAGGGGAGATGGGGAGTTTTTCTGGTCCCCTTTCTCCCTCGTGTTAAGCCCCATTTGTTTTTGAGATTATAAGACGTTCGGCCCATTAGTTTGGCGATTTTAACACCTTTCGCCCCATTTCGTTGTCAATTTAAAGACCTTTCGTGCCATTTAGGTGTCGATTTTTCCCTGGCGAGCGACAGCGAGCCTGAAATTTTAAGAGGAACCCGGCCGAAAAATTTACAAATTTATCTTGAAGGGGGGGGGGGGGGGGGGGTCTAGGCCTAGGGGGGGTTTTTCTAAGCTTGATGGAGGTCTAACGAAGAAACTCGAGAAATAATTAAATATTGGATTAACAAAAAATAAATAAAAAAAATAAAAAATAAAGCCCATCTCCCCTTAACTCTTGCTGTTCACGTAATGGGCACCTTCGTTGACAAACCCAACCACTGAGGGTGATCTCTGTGTGGTGATGTGGGCTAGTTAAGGGGAGGTTTTTAGTTCGTTCCCTAGAATTCCATCAATCTTAAAATTACAACCCCTTGAGCCCCTTTCAAGATAAATTTGTACATTTTTCGGTAGAAAAATGTCCCGGCTGGAAGCCGGTTCCTCTTAAATTACAGGCTCGCTATCGCTCGCCAGGATAAAATCGACACCTGAATTGCACGAAAGGTCTTAATATGGGGTGAAAGTTCTTAAAATCGCTAAACTAATGGGGCAAACGTTTTATAATATCAAAAGCAATGGGGCTAAACATGAGGGAGAAAGAGGTCAAGAAAAAAATCCCTCAAGTGGAGATCTCCCCTTAAGGTGAACAGAGTGAGGTAGGCTGGGCTGGGTGGGTCTCAACACGAGGGAGACAGGGTGCAATGCAGCTAATGGAGGTGCGACAAACTTAACTAACACTAATCCTGGGTGACATAGAGGTTTAACAAATTTAACCACTTCCGACACCAATTTTAACCACTTCGTACACCAATTTTAACCACTTCCGACACCAATTTTAACCACTTCCTACACCAATTTTAACCACTATCGACACCAATTTTAACCACTTCTGACACCAATTTTAACCACTTCCGACACCAATTTTAACCACTTCCGACACCAATTTTAACCACTTCCGACACCAATTTTAACCACTTCGTACACCAATTTTAACCACTTCCTACACCAATTTTAACCACTTCGTACACCAATTTTAACCACTTCCTACACCAATTTTAACCACTTCCTACACCAATTTTAACCACTTCCTACACCAATCACTCCTAAATTAGAGACAACTAAATAACCTACACCTTTACTTACTAATCCAAACCTACTGTACATCAACATGGAAGATGTGTGTGTGTGTGTGTTTTTTTTTTGTTTTTTTTTTTTTTGTTTTTTTTTTTTAATGTGATGATTGGTTTGTTTTGCGTTCATAATAAACTGCCCGTCAGGATTAATTAATTTATTTTGTTGAATGATCTCGTACACCGTGAATACGATCGATCGGGCTAAACAAATCGTTATCTAAGTAAACCCAAAAACACCGCTTTATAAAAATTTGCCCTTGAAAATTAATGAGCTCTCTCTATTTACCATTGAGGGTGTTGGGGCATTTTGAGTCATTGATGCTTTTATGACGAGAACGAGGGGCAGCTGGTGACAGAAGACCCTATGGTATACAGATATAAGACAACTTCCTCCAAACAGGCTCGCTATCGCTCGCCAAGAAAAAAATCGACACCTAAATGGCAGGAAAGGTGACGGTCTTAATATTGGCAAAGAAATGGGGCAAACGGTCTGAATTTTTTTTTTTTTTGTGACTCTGGTATTGTTAGCCATTATTTACACTAAAACATTTGTCATTCTGTGAGTGAACTGATCCAATATGACAAGTGGATAAAGTGAACTGATCCAATATGACAAGTGGATAAAGTGAACTGATCCAATATGACAAGTGGATAAAGTGAACTGATCCAATATGACAAGTGGATAAAGTGAACTGATCCAATATGACAAGTGGATAAATTGGAGAGGAGAGAAACACAGCATAAAACTTTATTATTAGTGTCCCTCCCACCCATTTTTTTTTTTTTCTATGTGATTGAGGGAGGCAAAAGGCAGAACTGCCTATAGCGAGTGCCTCCCCCGTAGTTGAAAGAGTGACAGGGCCAAAATCAAGGGACGTTCGAGCCAAAACGCCTGGACACACGGAGTTTGAAGAAATTTAAGTCATAGGAAGAGGGAAAGACTGATTCTGGGAGAGAGTTCCAGAGCTCAGTTATTGAGTAGAAAAAAGTTTGAGAGTAACGTTTCACTCTTGGGTTGGAGAGTTGCACAGAGTAGGGGTGGGATTGTGTTGCAAGACGGGTTTATCCACGAAACCATTTGATTCTTTATATACACAAAACAATAATTATTATGTTTTTTCCACCAACCAACTTAACCTCTAAACTCAATTAATGAAATCAACAAATACATGTGGCATTCCGAGGGCTCGAACCCAGGATACTCACATCGAAATTCCGCGCACTATGCATTACGCTATCAAGACAGGGGAAGATCTCCACTTGAGGGATTTTTTTCTTGACCCCTTTCTCCCTCATGTTTAGCCCCATTGCTTTTGATACTATAAAACGTTTGCCCCATTAGTTTAGCAATTTTAAGAACTTTCACCCCATATTAAGACCTCTCATGCCATTCAGGTGTCGATGTTATCCTGGCGAGCGATAGCGAGCCTGTAATTTAAGAGGAACCGGCCTTCGGCCGGGACATTTTTCTACCGAAAAATGTACAAATTTATCTTGAAAGGGACTGAAGGGGGTGTAATTTTAAGCTTGATGGAGGTCTAGGGAACCAACTAAATACCTCCCCTTAATGTTATACTCCTGGTATATGAATTATTGTCTGAACCATCGGGTGAACATTTAAATGGATGAATTGAAAAAGTATGACCTTCTTAAGGGGAGGTATTTACTTTGTTCCCCGGGCGTTTCCGCACCCTCCTCAGCTCCCCGCCATGGAGTGGCTTCGGTCACCCAGGCTTTATTGTGGTCGGCAGGGAGGGTTCTGTGGGGGCGCTCGGTTATGGCCTTGGCCTTGCTCGGGGCCTTGGGGCTGTTCGGCCAGGCAGCTTGGGGAAAAACAACAACAACAACAACATGCACCCTCTTCCTTCATTTGTTTAATGATGTACGAAGTATAAGATTGTATTGAGCAAATTATGCCTGTGTTGTGTTAATCATAATAGCCATATACAGTGTTAGAATTGGTGAGTATGTGTGTGCTTGGTAATGCGATTGTAATTTTATGTGTGGACGTATATTCAATATGTTGTTAATTATATGTGACTGGATCATTAATGTCTCTGTTTGTCGACAGGATGGCCAGGTCAGCAGGGGTGGTATTGCTGGTGGCTGCCGTCGCTGCTGCTGCCACACCGCCCTCAGCCGCCCCAGCCGCCAGACCTACAGCCGCACCTACCTCGCCCACAGCCCTCAAGTCTCTAGCAGCAGCGAGATCCACCATAATCACATCTCCCATCCTTTTGGCGGGGGCTTCCCGACGCAATAGCAGCAATGGGTGGACGTGCCCCTATGTTAGTGGCATTGCGGAAATATCATGTGCCTGCGATGTTCCTCATACAGTCAGGTGCAGAGGACAAGCCGACCAACCTCAGGATCTCACAGTGCTCACACAAATCCTCCAGGTCCAGGGTGGGGTATCTTTACTTGATTTAGCAATACATGACCTTGGGCATCTCAACAGTGGAGGATTTGCTGGCATGCAGTTGTTAGGTCTGGTGATCACCAAAGGAGACTTACAAACCCTGCCTGCCGATGCCTTCTCTGGCTTGGAACCAACACTGACAGCTCTTGGCCTCCCTAACAACAATATTATGTCAATTCCTGTAGAAGCACTTAGACCATTGTCGCAGCTGCAGCGTCTTGATTTGAGTGACAACAGGCTCCAAGAATTGCCCCCACGAGCATTTCCAGCTCTTTTGCAGCTGCAAAACCTTGATCTTGCAGGCAATTATTTACGTCTTCTCCAGCCTGAAGTCTTTGTAAGGTTGCCCCATCTGTTATCTCTCAATCTGGCTCGCAATCAGTTGGATGCTGCCCAGATTAATGACAAAACACTTCGTGGTCTGCATGGTCTACAGCGCCTCTCATTGCAATCCAATTTATTGAAGGGATCCGTGACATCTACACTCGTCACTGGTGCAAGAGGATTAATATCCCTAGACCTATCTGACAATTCCCTGACCATGCTGAAAAGGAACTCTCTAGCAGCCTGCCCTAATTTGCAAGAGCTTGATCTATCCCACAACCAAATAGATGTGATTGAAGACCATACATTTGTAAATCTCACTCAACTGCGACGCCTAAAGCTGTCTCATAATAGAGTCGTGGCTGTATCTGGGTGGTCACTGGCTCACTTACCCCGTCTGACACACCTCGCTATGGCTGACAATGCATTAAGGGCTGTCACTGCTGATCTTCTGCACCAGCTACCTTCACTGCAGTCTCTGGATCTGGCAGCAAATGACATAACCCTCTTGCAGCCACATGTCTTCAATAGCACCCCAGCACTTCAGCACCTTACTCTTACAGGTATGATAATGTCAGATGAACCCCTTCAGTCATTAGTGTGCTTATTATTCAATTTTGGCCAACATATGACGATTGTATTCGTCTTAAGAAAGTTCAGGGATTCAAAATTACCTCGAGTAGTAGTTCTTCATTAGAAATATACATTAATCTACTGTTTTATAGTCAATACAAGTCAAGTTTGTTTAGCATAATGACTTATAATTATGTAAATGATGTGAATGATATGTATTTGTTTATAGCTTCTGGGCCACTGACTCGGCTTATTATCACTGATAAAAGTATTGACACCATAATACTTCGTGCTGTCTATACCACCACATTATTATCCCCACACCACAAAGAGATACCCACACCACCCCCACAATTACATACCCACACCACCCCCACAATTACATACCCACACCACCCCCTCAATTACATAGCCACACCACCCTCACAATTACATACCCACACCACCCCCACAATTACATACCCACACCACCCCCACAATTACATACCCACACCACCCCCACCACCCCCTCAAAGAGATACCCACACCACCCCCACAATTACATTTATAATCACCACACCATATATCTACACCACCACCACCCCAGTTACCCACACAACCACTACCATTGCCGACTTGCGAGTTTCGTTCTATAAGGAAGTTGGAGCTGTAGACAACGATATTTAACAGCATTTACAGCTAAAATACCGTTGTAGTGCATTTATAAATACATAAAACCTAATTCAACATACCATTTATCCATCAGAAACGTACATTATTATTGCATTTCTGTTTAATATCGATGTTCACGGCTCCAACTTCCTTATAGCCTGAAACTCGCAAGTGGTCAATTACCTACACCCACCACAACAGTTACCACTACCACTATAGTTGGGAGAGAGGTATTACAAGGATTCGAACCCTCACTCAAGATATTTTTGGAAGAGTTGGGCACCCTATCCACTGGACCACTCAACCGCTCCTGGTCCAGTGGATACGGTGCCCAACACTTCCAAAAAATACCTGTAGTGAATATTTACATCAGGTATTTTTGGTGTATTTTTTCCAATATATCGAAATTAACCAATGACAATTTTTCGACAATATTTGGTAGTGTCTTGACGCGTTGAATCTAATGGCGCCAGCCTTTTTATATTTTACCCATGTTTGTGGCCTTGGGAGCTATTCAAAGATTATTACACAAAAAATATATAACTTACATGGTGTTTTGAGGGGCTAAAATTGGTTGGAATCACCTGGAAACTCTCCGTTTCATGATGATTCCAACGATATGTTTAAAAGTTGAAATATCTCGATTTGTGTATAATAATAAATTTGGACATTTAGGGATATGTTTGGATTTCTAGCGACGCTCTGAATCCAATGGCGCAAAGCGTTTTTAATTTGATCCATTTTTGTGGAAATGGGAGCCTATTATAATTTTAAATGGGAGACTTTATTATTATTTCTTAACTATAATTAAGTCTAGGGTAAAGTAAACCCATATTTCAGCGTTAGGAATTATTACAAAAGTCCATTCGTTATTATTGATGTTATTTTTTATTATATTTTTAGTTTCCTCATTATCATTTGAGTTTGAAATCTGGGTGTAGCCTACCCAAGAGTTATGATTACAATGATTAAATAGTTAAGACATTTAAATTATTATTATACAGCTCATTATTTCCCCGAACACCATATTATACAACTGTCTATAACCCCAGACAACCCTACCATCTTATTATACAACTGTCTATAACCCCAGACAACCCCACCATCTTATTATACAACTGTCTATAACCCCAGACAACCCCACCGTCTTATTATACAACTGTCTATAACCCCAGACAACCCCACCGTCTTATTATACAACTGTCTATAACCCCAGACAACCCCACCATCTTATTATACAACTGTCTATAACCCCAGACAACCCCCACCATCTTATTATACAACTGTCTATAACCCCAGACAACCCTACCATCTTATTATACAACTGTCTATAACCCCAGACAACCCTACCATCTTATTATACAACTGTCTATAACCCCAGACAACCCCACCATCTTATTATACAACTGTCTATAACCCCAGACAACCCCACCATCTTATTATACAACTGTCTATAACCCCAGACAACCCCACCATCTTATTATACAACTGTCTATAACTCCAGACAACCCCACCATCTTATTATACAACTGTCTATAACTCCAGACAACCCCACCATCTTATTATACAACTGTCTATAACCCCAGACAACCCCACCATCTTATTATACAACTGTCTATAACCCCAGACAACCCCCACCACCTTATCTTAAAACTGTCTATAACCCCAGACAACCCTACCATCTTATTATACAACTGTCTATAACCCCAGACAACCCCCATCATCTTATTATACAACTGTCTATAACCCCAGACAACCCCACCATCTTATTACAACTGTCTATAACCCCAGACAACCCCACCATCTTATTATACAACTGTCTATAACCCCAGACAACCCCACCATCTTATTATACAACTGTCTATAACCCCAGACAACCCCACCATCTTATTATACAACTGTCTATAACCCCAGACAACCCCACCATCTTATTATACAACTGTCTATAACCCCAGACAACCCCCACCATCTTATTATACAACTGTCTATAACCCCAGACAACCCCCATCATCTTATTATACAACTGTCTATAACCCCAGACAACCCCACCATCTTATTATACAACTGTCTATAACCCCAGACAACCCCCACCATCTTATTATACAACTGTCTATAACCCCAGAAAAACCCACCATATTATTATAAAACAGTCTATAACCCCAGACAACCCACCATCTTATTATACAACTGTCTATAACCCCAGACAACCCCACCATCTTATTATACAACTGTCTATAACCCCAGACAACCCCCATCATCTTATTATACAACTGTCTATAACCCCAGACAACCCCCACCATCTTATTATACAACTGTCTATAACCCCAGACAACCCTACCATCTTATTATACAACTGTCTATAACCCCAGACAACCCCACCATCTTATTATACAACTGTCTATAACCCCAGACAACCCCACCATCTTATTATACAACTGTCTATAACCCCAGACAACCCCACCATCTTATTATACAACTGTCTATAACCCCAGACAACCCCACCATCTTATTATACAACTGTCTATAACCCCAGACAACCCCCACCATCTTATTATACAACTGTCTATAACCCCAGACAACCCGCACGAACTTATTATACAACTGTCTATAACCCCAGACAACCCCACCATCTTATTATACAACTGTCTATAACCCCAGACAACCCTACCATCTTATTATACAACTGTCTATAACCCCAGACAACCCCACCATCTTATTATACAACTGTCTATAACCCCAGACAACCCCACCATCTTATTATACAACTGTCTATAACCCCAGACAACCCCACCATCTTATTATACAACTGTCTATAACTCCAGACAACCCCACCATCTTATTATACAACTGTCTATAACCCCAGACAACCCCACCATCTTATTATACAACTGTCTATAACCCCAGACAACCCCACCATCTTATTATACAACTGTCTATAACCCCAGACAACCCCCACCATCTTATTATACAACTGTCTATAACCCAGACAACCCCACCATCTTATTATACAACTGTCTATAACCCCAGACAACCCCCACCATCTTATTATACAACTGTCTATAACCCCAGACAACCCCCACCATCTTATTATACAACTGTCTATAACCCCAGACAACCCCACCGTCTTATTATACAACTGTCTATAACCCCAGACAACCCCACCGTCTTATTATACAACTGTCTATAACCCCAGACAACCCCACCATCTTATTATACAACTGTCTATAACCCCAGACAACCCCACCATCTTATTATACAACTGTCTATAACCCCAGACAACCCCACCATCTTATTATACAACTGTCTATAACCCCAGACAACCCCACCATCTTATTATACAACTGTCTATAACCCCAGACAACCCCACCATCTTATTATACAACTGTCTATAACCCCAGACAACCCTACCATCTTATTATACAACTGTCTATAACCCAGACAACCCCCACCGTCTTATTATACAACTGTCTATAACCCCAGACAACCCCACCGTCTTATTATACAACTGTCTATAACCCCAGACAACCCCACCATCTTATTATACAACTGTCTATAAACCCCAGACAACCCCACCATCTTATTATACAACTGTCTATAACCCCAGACAACCCTACCATCTTATTATACAACTGTCTATAACCCCAGACAACCCTACCATCTTATTATACAACTGTCTATAACCCCAGACAACCCCACCATCTTATTATACAACTGTCTATAACCCCCAGACAAACCCCACCATCTTATTATACAACTGTCTATAACCCCAGACAACCCCACCATCTTATTATACAACTGTCTATACCCCAGACAACCCACCATCTTATTATACAACTGTCTATAACCCCAGACAACCCCACCATCTTATTATACAACTGTCTATAACCCCAGACAACCCCACCATCTTATTATACAACTGTCTATAACCCCAGACAACCCCACCATCTTATTATACAACTGTCTATAACCCCAGACAACCCTACCATCTTATTATACAACTGTCTATAAACCCCAGACAACCCCACATCTTATTATACAACTGTCTATAACCCCAGACAACCCCCACCATCTTATTATACAACTGTCTATAACCCCAGACAACCCCACCATCTTATTATACAACTGTCTATAACCCCAGACAACCCCACCATCTTATTATACAACTGTCTATAACCCCAGACAACCCCCACCATCTTATTATACCACTGTCTATAACCCCAGACAAACCCCCACCATCTTATTATACAACTGTCTATAACCCCAGACAACAACCCCACCATCTTATTATACAACTGTCTATAACCCCAGACAACCCCACCATCTTATTATACAACTGTCTATAACCCCAGACAACCCCACCATCTTATTATACAACTGTCTATAACCCAGACAACCCCACCATCTTATTATACAACTGTCTATAACCCCAGACAACCCCACCATCTTATTATACAACTGTCTATAACCCCAGACAACCCCCACCATCTTATTATACAACTGTCTATAACCCCAGACAACCCCACCATCTTTATTATACAACTGTCTATAACCCCAGACAACCCACCATCTTATTATACAACTGTCTATAACCCCAGACAACCCTACCATCTTATTATACAACTGTCTATAACCCCAGACAACCCCACCATCTTATTATACAACTGTCTATAACCCCAGACAACCCCACCATCTTATTATACAACTGTCTATAACCCCAGACAACCCCACCATCTTATTATACAACTGTCTATAACCCCAGACAACCCCCACCATCTTATTATACAACTGTCTATAACCCCAGACAACCCCACCATCTTATTATACAACTGTCTATAACCCCAGACAACCCCACCATCTTATTATACAACTGTCTATAACCCCAGACAACCCCCACCATCTTATTATACAACTGTCTATAACCCCAGACAACCCCACCATCTTATTATACAACTGTCTATAACCCCAGACAACCCCACCATCTTATTATACAACTGTCTATAACCCCAGACAACCCCACCATCTTATTATACAACTGTCTATAACCCCAGACAACCCCACCATCTTATTATACAACTGTCTATAACCCCAGACAACCCCACCATCTTATTATACAACTGTCTATAACCCCAGACAACCCACCATCTTATTATACAACTGTCTATAACCCAGACAACCCCACCATCTTATTATACAACTGTCTATAACCCCAGACAACCCCACCATCTTATTATACAACTGTCTATAACCCCAGACAACCCCACCATCTTATTATACAACTGTCTATAACCCCAGACAACCCCCACCATCTTATTATACAACTGTCTATAACCCCAGACAACCCCACCATCTTATTATACAACTGTCTATAACCCCAGACAACCCCACCATCTTATTATACAACTGTCTATAACCCCAGACAACCCCACCATCTTATTATACAACTGTCTATAACCCCAGACAACCCCACCATCTTATTATACAACTGTCTATAACCCCAGACAACCCCCACCATCTTATTATACAACTGTCTATAACCCCAGACAACCCCACCATCTTATTATACAACTGTCTATAACCCCAGACAACCCCCACCATCTTATTATAAAAATGTCTTTAAACCCCAGACAACCCCACCATCTTATTATACAACTGTCTATAACCCCAGACAACCCCACCATCTTATTATACAACTGTCTATAACCCCAGACAACCCCACCATCTTATTATACAACTGTCTATAACCCCAGACAACCCCACCATCTTATTATACAACTGTCTATAACCCCAGACAACCCCCATCATCTTATTATACAACTGTCTATAACCCCAGACAACCCCACCATCTTATTATACAACTGTCTATAACCCCAGACAACCCTACCATCTTATTATACAACTGTCTATAACCCCAGACAACCCCTACATCTTATTATACAACTGTCTATAACCCCAGACAACCCCACCATCTTATTATACAACTGTCTATAACCCCAGACAACCCCACCATCTTATTATACAACTGTCTATAACCCCAGACAACCCCCACCATCTTATTATACAACTGTCTATAACCCCAGACAACCCCCATCATCTTATTATACAACTGTCTATAACCCCAGACAACCCCACCATCTTATTATACAACTGTCTATAACCCCAGACAACCCCACCATCTTATTATACAACTGTCTATAACCCCAGACAACCCCATCATCTTATTATACAACTGTCTATAACCCCAGACAACCCCCCATCTTATTATACAACTGTCTATAACCCCAGACAACCCCACCATCTTATTATACAACTGTCTATAACCCCAGACAACCCTACCATCTTATTATACAACTGTCTATAACCCCAGACAACCCCCATCATCTTATTATACAACTGTCTATAACCCCGACAACCCCACCATCTTATACAACTGTCTATAACCCCAGACAACCCTACCATCTTATTATACAACTGTCTATAACCCCAGACAACCCCCACCATCTTATTATACAACTGTCTATAACCCCAGACAACCCCACCATCTTATTATACAACTGTCTATAACCCCAGACAACCCCACCATCTTATTATACAACTGTCTATAACCCCAGACAACCCCACCATCTTATTATACAACTGTCTATATAACCCCAGACAACCCTACCATCTTATTATACAACTGTCTATAACCCCAGACAACCCACCATCTTAAAATACAACTGTCTATAACCCCAGACAACCCCACCATCTTATTATACAACTGTCTATAACTCCAGACAACCCCACCATCTTATTATACAACTGTCTATAACCCCAGACAACCCTACCATCTTATTATACAACTGTCTATAACCCCAGACAACCCTACCATCTTATTATACAACTGTCTATAACCCCAGACAACCCCACCATCTTATTATACAACTGTCTATAACCCCAGACAACCCCCACCATCTTATTATACAACTGTCTATAACCCCAGACAACCCCCATCATCTTATTATACAACTGTCTATAACCCCAGACAACCCCACCATCTTATTATACAACTGTCTATAACCCCAGACAACCCCCATCATCTTATTATACAACTGTCTATAACCCCAGACAACCCCCACCATCTTATTATACAACTGTCTATAACCCCAGACAACCCTACCATCTTATTATACAACTGTCTATAACCCCAGACAACCCCACCATCTTATTATACAACTGTCTATAACCCCAGACAACCCCACCATCTTATTATACAACTGTCTATAACCCCAGACAACCCCACCATCTTATTATACAACTGTCTATAACCCCAGACAACCCCACCATCTTATTATACAACTGTCTATAACCCCAGACAACCCACCATCTTATTATACAACTGTCTATAACCCCAGACAACCCCACCATCTTATTATACAACTGTCTATAACCCCAGACAACCCCACCATCTTATTATACAACTGTCTATAACCCCAGACAACCCCACCATCTTATTATACAACTGTCTATAACCCCAGACAACCCCACCATCTTATTATACAACTGTCTATAACCCCAGACAACCCCACCATCTTATTATACAACTGTCTATAACCCCAGACAACCCCACCATCTTATTATACAACTGTCTATAACCCCAGACAACCCCACCATCTTATTATACAACTGTCTATAACCCCAGACAACCCCCACCATCTTATTATACAACTGTCTATAACTCCAGACAACCCCACCATCTTATTATACAACTGTCTATAACCCCAGACAACCCCACCATCTTATTATACAACTGTCTATAACCCCAGACAACCCCACCATCTTATTATACAACTGTCTATAACTCCAGACAACCCCCATCTTATTATACAACTGTCTATAACCCCAGACAACCCCACCATCTTATTATACAACTGTCTATAACCCCAGACAACC
This sequence comes from Paralithodes platypus, assembly GCA_032716605.1. Classification (NCBI taxonomy): domain Eukaryota; kingdom Metazoa; phylum Arthropoda; class Malacostraca; order Decapoda; family Lithodidae; genus Paralithodes; species Paralithodes platypus. The sequence goes on from CM064556.1 coordinate 10,286,977, forward strand.
CCACCATCTTAAAATACAACTGTCTATAACCCCAGACAACCCCACCATCTTATTATACAACTGTCTATAACTCCAGACAAACCCTACCATCTTATTATACAACTGTCTATAACCCCCCACACCCCACCATAGTACTATGGACTGTGAATTCAGATATATTTTCGAGATCTAAGTTGACGGCGTCTCTTCCGTGGACTTCTCCAAAGCATCACATTCTTTCCGTTGCCCCTCTAACTTTCTCTTATAATTGCGAGGGGCACAGGGCCATGGGCGGGGCTTTGGTTCTGCCCGGGCGTTTCCGCACCCTCCTCAGTCCCGACATGGAGTGCTTCAGTTCCACCCAGGGCTATTGTGGTCGGCAGGGAGGGTTCTGTGGGGGCGCTCGGTTATGGCCATGGCCTTGCCCGGGGACTTGGGGCTGTTCGGCCAGGCAGCTTGGGGAACAACAACAACAACAACAACTCCAGACAACCCCCCCATCTTATTATACAACTGTCTATAACCCCAGACAACCCCACCATCTTATTATACAACTGTCTATTTCCCCAGACAACCCCCTGCACTGTGACTGCAAGCTGGAGTGGCTGTCCGAGTGGCTGAGTCGACACCCGCGCCTGAGCAGTGATGAGCGGAGTAGTGTCGTCTGTGCCACCCCGCCCGCGCTGGAGAACGCCCCAGTGGTGAGTCCGAAGGCCAAGGACAGGCACTCTTCACTTTAAAGTTGGCTCATTATAAGTGGTTTCATTATTACACTGTTCAATATTTAAAGAGCCTAATTCACTTAAAGTTGCTATGCTATGTTAAGTTGAGAATCAGGCATAAAATATACAGTATATGATAAAAAAGACTTGCTTCACATAAAATTGTTTGATTTATAGTCTTGTTTTTCAGCAACATAGCTACAACTTTAAGCAAGGAATTACTTGCTTGTTTCAACAACGTTATTCTGGCCACGAAATTGAGACTACAATGTGTTGGTATTGGTGTTTAGGCCCTGATAAGATCTTTGTAGGAGGCAGACTTCTTATAGGTTTGTTTCATAAGCTCAAGGTGTCAAACCAGAACAAATTTATATGACCTGAATGAATATGAGAAGAAATACAAGAAAATGAACAGGAAAGAGCACTGTTTTGGCTATTTTATCACTTCTAAACACATAATTTGAAATATAAACCACAATCTTATCATTACATACACAATAATAAAGACTAATAATAATGGAATTGGCTCTCGTTTGACACCCTGCTTGATAAGCTACCAACACCAAATTTTTGTTTTTGGCTGAATGCCTTTTTTGTCCTGATCCTGCATTAAAGAACCGTTGTTCAAGGAGATGGTGAGGTTGTGGGTAAGTTGAAGAGTCACACATTCCATGACTATATGATCCCTAACAAGATTGCCAAACAGGTACCATGGATACTGGAAACTGATACAATAACCCATTCATAAGATCTACATATGTATAAAATGTCATGATTATCAACCACATATACATTAGAGCTCAGAGCATGTTACATTAATTTATAGTACAATACTTTTTTGAGCTGTTAAATTTGAAATACCGGTAGGCCATTTTACCTTATGTGAGGAGATGCAATATTTTTCACTAGAGTTCTTTCAAATCTATACCTTTTATCAATAAAATGATTGTACTTTAGATTGCAGCATATAGAACGTTAATTCCTAAATGTTTTAATTGATCTGGAAATAATCTGCATTGCCACTTCAAGGCAGGGAAATGGAGTTACCTAATTTAGAAACTGAGGGAGTACATTATAATGCCATATGTTTTATCACTATGGATAATTCCATGATTACTTACTATAAATATCACAAGCATATTTTACTTTTTAAAATAAAAGACAGTACAGTATGAATATAGAGCTATACATTTTCACAACTACATAGAGACTGGATGTCTCCGTCGACGACACCTGCCTGGGATGTAACACAGGACCCCATACCATTGGACACATCCTAGAAGACTGCATTTCACACAATCACTTACGCCAACAACATAATCTACACTCCTTGAGAGCTCTGTGGGAAAGCCCGACCGTGGCCATGGCCTTCCTTAGGGACTCGGGGCTGTTTGGCCAGGCAGCTTAGGGAATGACAACAACAACTACATAGTATTGTAAAAAATATGCAGTAAATTTTTATTCATAATTCTGTACAGTAGCAATATTTTTATCTTTTCAGGTTGAGCTCAACAAATCTCAGTTGGCTTGCTCCGAAGAGACTGCCTATCATGACTACTATCATGATTACTACCACGACTACTACCATGATGATGCTACTTCTGAGGATGGTCCGGAAATGAAAGTATCTGATGCCAAAATCACTCTACAAGTTGCTCACTGGATACTCAAAGACGGTGAACCTCTGCATGGCAATAAAGGATCATTAGCAAAGGATTCCCTATTAGGAGTGGAGCTTGTGTGGCGAGTTGACGAGAGAGCAATACCTTATTCATGCGATGCTGTTTTTGTTTACGAAGTAGTTCATGTAGGTAGTAATTCTCATGAAGTACTTGCAGAGAAAGTATCGGCCAATTGTTCTTCTGCAATTCTTCACGACCCTCACCAGGTAGTAGTAACAGTGCCTGGGGAGGCTCTCATGCCGGGCTCTACCTACCGCTACTGCCTCATGTTACTAGAGCGAGGAACCACCGACACAGAAGCTTTCCTCCCAGGATGCTCTGAACCTCTGTTGTTGACGGCTGCTCCATTTGGCTCCCCAACACACACGGTTAACTCAGGCTCACTACAAGTCACTAGTTTAACAGCCGGTGGAGTTGGGGAAGCTTTGGTGGTACACACGCGCGTGGATGGTAACGGCCCGTGCACATATACCCTGGCAGTGGTAGCGGGACACAGTATTGCCGCTACCCGTCAGCTTAACTGCTCTGAACCCAGGCACGAATTCCCGTCCTTGAATGCAGGGGAGTATGTGGCTTGTGCTAATCCCGATCTTCCAGGAATTACTCTGAACTTGACCCATCTAGAACACCACCTAAAGAGTGCTGAGAATGCCACAATTGCACTACACCACGAGTTCTCCGTCTGCACACCCGTCATAAACTTCACACCTTACAAGTACCAAGACATAGGCATGGGACCCCTATTAGTGTTGCTGTTCACACTCCCCGGCCTGGCTCTGGTCATCACGCTCTACATCATTGCTAGGCGGGTGTGGCGAGGGGGCGGCGTCCCCTGGCGTTGGGACCCCAGGGCTCAAAAGTCGGGGAAGTACTTTCTTTACACTGGGGAGATTGCTACTCCGTCACTAAGCCTGGACCCGCTACCTGCAGACAGTCCAGAGAGCACCACCCCGGTATAGTCATAACCTCAGCCAGCCACTGCGCACGATAGTCTCACTTAAGTCAGTCCAAGTATCCATTCATTTTATATTCTTTATGATAATTGACTCCATTTATTCACTTGCCAAAAGTTCTATTACTTTTCTAAGCTTTAGTACACTGTAATACACACAAGTTGACAGTCATGACTAACAATATAAGTATTACAGATTTTAATTATTATTAAAGTCTATAATATGTTTGGCATGACTAGCAAATCATGTGCAATAATGCAAATTCAATCAATTTTAATTATCATACCAAGTCTGTAATATTGTTCATAACTAGCAAATTGTGTACAGTAAGCCCATTTCAAGCAATTTTAAGTATCATACCAATATAATTAATACTGTATCTACTTGGACCTTCTGCTAACGAGACATCCCTGCACAGTAACAAACCAATGTGGGTCGTCAAGCCTACACACTTCTTTTCTAGTCCACTAATAGTCAGGCATGTACTGCAGTGTCAGGGTGGCAAACCGGGACAATTTGGTTTGAATACGAAAAGGAATCCAGGACAATTAATGTGAGATTGCATTGTTTTTGCCATTTTATCACTTCCAAAGACTTAAGCCGGTATCACACGAGCGATTTTATAGTCAACATTCGATGGTCAACATTTTTCTGGCAACATTTCTGGAATATTTTGTTCTGGTATCGGTAACTAGACTGATAATAGATTAATTTAGGTAGCCGAAATATTATAAATGTTGGCCTCATAAGCTGCCAGACCTGTGTTAAGGATAAATGTTGAGTGAAAAGCCGCTCGTGTGATACGGGCTTTAATACAACTGTGAAGCATAAATTTAACTTTGTGTATATATTATTAACCCTTTTAGTAAATTTAACCTTGTGTATCTATTATTAACCCTTTTAGTATCTGGGGATGCTTTTTTCACTTTATTCTGGCTGTTATTAGACAACTGCAGGCAGTGTCTTAACCCCTTCTGTACCGCTGACGTCTTTTGTATTATATTTCATCTACATTTAGACGATTTTATGTAACTTAGGAAGAATATAAGGTAGCTAAAAGGATTAATTGAGATAGTCTGTACATTTTACTTGATAGACGTCCTTCCTAAGCTGAATAAAATCGTCTAATAGTAGGCAAAATAAAGAGAAAAAGACGTCTCCGGTATAGAAGGGGTTCAGAATCTGTGGGAGTTTAAAGGTATACTGTACTATTTTAGTTTATACCTGGTTGATTTCAAAAGGTATAGCCCTACATAAGCTGTATCTATCTATCTATCTATCTACATAAGCTGTATAAAATTGTCTAAGGATGACAAAAGTAAAACATGCTTCCTTATACTGTATACCAAAAGGGTTAATGACACCAAGTGAAGGAACTCGGTTTCAGGAATGGTTTTGAATAGCCTCTGGTTTGCCATCCTGTACGCCAGTGTTCCGGGTTGCATGCTGACCAAAAAATCATAAATCATATTATATCAGCCACAGTGCCATTATACAAGTTGTTTCATAAACTCGCTGTACGGTCGCGCTATTAAGTCATGTCTCCGCTGTCATTTTGTTGGCTCGCTCTGTGCTGTAATAATGTCTGTCAGATGTTGAATAGGGTGGGTAAGTGTAGGAACATGTTTGTATATTTCACTCGATATGAAGGAATGAAGCTTAGATATTGCTGATACCAATTATTGATCAAAACATACTTGGTGCCGAGACATCACTTATTAGCGCGACTGTACAGTTACCAAAACATGAACCTGGGACAAGTGCTAGGAAAGGGAGATGTTAATTTAAGGGAACATGGGCCGGTTTTCTGGACCACTTTCTCCCTCGTGTTTAGCCCCATTAGTTTGCAGATGTTAAGATGTTTGCCCCCATTAGTTAGTCGATTTTAAGACCTTTTGCCCCATTTCTTCGTCAATATTTAGACCTTTCGTGCTATTTAGGTGTCGATTTTTTCCCTGGCGAACGATAGAGAGCCTGTAATGTTGGAAGACATTTTTCGACACCTAAAGAGCACGAAAGGTCTAAATATTGACGAAGAAATTGGGCGAAAGGTCTTAAAGTCGACTAACTAATGGGGCAAAAATCTTAACATCTGAAAACTAATGGGGCAAAACATGAGGGAGAAAGTGGTCCAGAAAACCAGCCCATCCCCCCTTAACTCATTACAATGGTTAAACTCAGTCAGTCCTCCACAACATTTATCCCAGGTTCCTGTGGCCAACTGTATATGTAAAGTGCAGTGTGTTTCATCCTGATGTTGTGTGTGATTGTTTATGTATGTGAGGTGTGTATGTATTGTAATATATATATATATATAATGTCAAGTTTCAGTGCCATAGAACTCTTAAGTCATGTCTTCAATTAGTTATGTGGTTTACCCAATCTTTAACTTCTTTCCAATTATGGTTATACATACATACATACATACATACATACATACATACATACATACATACATAACATTTTAAGACTGAGTGCTCCACACATACGTGCAGTTTCAGTCTCTTGTCCTAATGGCGGCGTTCCAGGCAACCCTGTTAAGAGCTGCGTCACTTGTCAAGTTTTTGGATTTGAGATCGGCACGTATAGTCCGATCCCAGGTCTTCCTCGGTCCACCCCTTGGTGCAGCTCCCTCCACAATCACAGACCTTCATATTTTCACCCAATTTTGTTCATCCATTCTCTCCACATGTCCATATCATCCCAGTCTACTTGTACGCATCACCTCGCTAATACTCATTATACCTAAACGTCTCCTCAGCTCATCATTTGTTATTCTATCTGCAGCCTGGCCCCACACATCTATCTCACCATTCTCATCTCTTTACGTTGCATTCTGTTGACATCCTCTACTTTAAAGGCCCATGTTTCTGAGGCATACGTTATTGCACTTCTAACACATGAGGCATACACCTTTCCCTTCAGGGGGATAGGCATTCTTTTCATGGTCAGAATTGGCAGCAGTTCTTTGAACTTCCCCCAGCCACATCTAATTCTTCGACAGTGGCAGCCTCGGACCCACCACCGGTAGAGATGGTATCTCCTAGGTAACAAAACTTGTCCACCAGCTCCAATGACTCATTTCCAAAATTAACAGCCACAGGATCATCACTTAACACAAGCTCACCTTTGCACACTACGCACTCAAATTTCTCTATTTCTGACTTATCCTTTGGCAGAGGTCCTTTTATTCTACTACAGCACTTACTACCATGGTGCACCCAACATCGACAGATGCTACATCGAATCGAGTTAGTGCCCACACCCTTTCCAGACACTGCACATGGGTATGCACCGCTCTTTTCCACATTGCCTCGTCTCAATCTACAGTGTATAACCTTGGTTTTGTTAATATTGACTCCCCTTGCTCGCCATGCCCTCTCTCCATCTTCTGAATTGTAGTCTTAATCAGTGCAACAAAACAACACATTCACTTCATAGCTAATACAGTTTAGAGTACTGTATACTTCTTCATAATCATTACATTTTGAGACTTGACAAGTATGAACCTTAGAATGAATGTGAGCACCATGCAGAAGCTTTAAATGATTGCACTGATGTATAAATATGAAAAGCTCCAAGACACAGTAAACATAAGCATAAAACTACTGAGAACCGCATTTGCCCATAGATTACTACAGCTTGGACATCAAACATGTCAGATAACAAAAAGTATATTACATGAATTTATAAGTGCAAAAAGCTACAGCATACCAGGTAATGAGCTCTTATTCTTAAATGTTTTGAGGTTTGGTTATCTGTGTCTTGGAACTCTTCTAATTAATTCCCCATCATAATTTATTAATGTTTGCTTTAATGTTAACATCATCATAGAGAAGTAGTCTGATTCTGCCCACACCAGTGAGAGAAATAGCAGTCAGTACGAGGATGCATTTTCATTTTATTGGATAACATCAGACAATTTTTGTGTAGATTAGAAATTAGCTGTATTAGTTATTTGATTCAAAACTGTTTCAAGTAACTCCTTCATCACAATTTAATTTTCTTGTTATGCCATACTCTGATTAACATTTCAATTTGGTTAATCTTTGGAGAGACCTTTCCTAGTCAACTGATGAAAGTGTGATTACTGTACAGTACAGAATTTCTAAGGGTCAGAATGTATACTTACAGTGCACCATGAAGTTTCACTAAGCAGTTGAAATGTGAGAGAACTATTTCTAAAGACCAGGTCAGTAATGTGTGATGCAAATTTGTATTGGATATAAAATTTTCATTAAATATTACAACCAGGCTAATCAGTAACACACTAATTGTTTTATAAACTCTGTAAACATAACATATAAAACTGAAAGCAGTAATAGATTAGTATTGTTACATCATTCATGTTGCATATAAGGTGTTTTCCTCTAGCATAGAATACAAGTGCAAAACTTGGGTTATTTCTGACCATATCTGATAATTACAATTAAATCTTTAAATTGGTAGAGCTACTGTACTCCAATATTTTGAACACTGGGTGAATACTAATTAATTATCCCAAATCTCTCAATAGTCCTGGTATTTAATAAATCATCAATTATATTAAATCCACCAAAATGTAACCATTATAATGGTATAATATATATAATCCCTGTTTAATAGAGTATAGGTAATTAATAACATATTATTATTATTATTATTATTATTATTATTATTATTATTATTATTATTATTCCTCTCTAAAGCTGTCCTCGCTGGAGAAGCCCAGTTCTCTCATTTTTTATAAGCTTTAATACTATTGTTTCCCATGAGTTATTTAAGTCTGTAATATTGTTCCTCGTAACTTGCATTTCCTGTGCATTAATGTAAGGCCGTAGATTAGCAGTCATAGCTTTATTTTTATCCGAGTTATGTAGAGGTTTGTGTTTTGATGTAGACTTTTGTTGTGTGTACTGTCCTGTTTTGTAATCATTTAATATATATTCAAACACCATAATATAATGGGGCAGTTGGGTTTAAGCGACCCTCCCCTGCAAACAGAAACAAGCTAGATAATCGAATGAGTTGCCTCGGCATATGAAACCATATGAGGCCGGTTCATTCATGGCCAACCCTTCGGGAATTAAAGGGTCTGGTAATAGATAGACCATATACCGAGTGCAAATACCTTGAAAACAATTATGTCCCATGGCTATTTTACTGAGAAAAGAGATACAAAAACATTCAATACAATAACATTTAAATGTTTGATATTGTAGTGTAGTGATTTGATAATGATTTTAGGGATATATTTTTATAATTTTGTGATGATCTTATTCTTGAAATATAAAGTTATTTAGTAATGAAAAGCTGAGTTCTATAGAATCTCTTATTTGGGTATTTAACACTAGACTGTAATTTGCAAATACCCTAGCCAGATTGTTTTATTAAGCTTAGGAAGTACAATTGGCGGTATTAAGTGTTGTCATAGATTCCAGTGGTTTTTGCTCAAAAAGTGTTATTGGTATCTTTATAGTTACTGGGAAAAGTGCTTATCCCTCAGAGTATTAAGCCGGTATCACACGAGAGCTTTTATGGTCAACATTCGATGATCAACATTTCTGGAATATTTTGCACTGGTATCGGAAACTAGACTGTTGGTAGATGAATTTTGGTAGCATAAATAATATAACCGTTCATATCATAAGTTGCCAGACCAGTGTTGAGGATAAATGTTGAGGGAAAAAACGCTCATGTGATACCGGCTTTAGTCAGTGTCCGAAACTTTGTGAAATATCTGACAACACTTATTAACCTCGACCGTACATCTACTAATCAAAGTTTTAACCCTCTCAATTAATCTTCTAAATCTATTTATCAAAGGTTAAAGGCCCTTTCAATTAACCTTGTGACTAGTACTTTCAAATATGAATAAAACCATCTAGAGGTAGCCAGAAGAAAATATAAGGTGGCGTCATATAATTGAAGGTGTTGAAATTATATTGGCAACATCTTGGGTCACATAGAAGTGCCTCAATTTTTATAGGTTTTTATAAGTCATTAGTCTAGCAGTAGTTTTATATCCTGTTGGACATAATGCTTCTGGTATTTTTGTAAGTATTTTGATACTCACCATTAATTTAGAAAATATTGCTACATCACTATAAACATAGTTCTCATAATAACTGCGGCACAAAAATCTTTACTATCGGGCAGGGGTTTTCAAATCCTCCTCCCCTTGTAAAATTCAACTACTAGACGAGACAGAGTAATGGGCGAGGGAACGCGAAAGGGGTACCGAACCCTATGAATTGGAACTGTAAATGTTGTTTCTGTTCAGGCTCTCTGTCTCGAGTCGGCCACCCCCAGCAACGGGGTATGTGCCTGAGTATATACTGTATATATATACATACAGTACATACATTTAAAATATAATATGTCAAATATACTTTTAAAAATATGCCATTCATTTAACAAATATGTATGCAAAAGTATAACGGTAATATATAACCTACCAACTAACCATAATCTGAGCAAGATCATAAGTCTAACCAATTTATATAATGCACTGAATCTTTCATTGGTGATCAGACACTGAGAATCCAAACTAGTTAGGCCTAAGTCTAAATACCTGTACTGTACATGATAAAGATACAAGAAAGAATGCAATCTCTGTTTGCCATTCTAAAAAGTCTACCTACAACTCTTCCAAACTATAATAAGCCTCAAGTCATCAGCACCCAAAGTCCCTACTCAGAAAAATACAAATTAGCAAAGTATGTCTAGGATATAGTGGTAATTGGTAAAGAATTTAATAGGAAGATTCAATTCAATACAAAATATCTTTGAACACTTAATGCCACAATTTATTATGCAGTATTTTAGTGCATTGTATTTCTAATACAGTAGTGTAATAGCAAATAATTTGTTTTAGCTGCCCAAGGAAAATGTGGAATGAAGCAATGAGACAATCTTTTGACAAAAGGCCCCAAAGTTAACTACTATTGTTTCAAACATGCTGCTTAGCCCATTCAAAGTATCATGAATAATATTGTATATTATATTCTGGTTATTATTAGACACAATTGTATTAACTTTATAAAGATCTGAGGAAGTCAAAAGGGTTCCCCGAGATAGATTATACTCCTTTGATTGCTAGAGATCCTTCTGAAACTGTACACAATTGTCTAATAATAGCCAGGATAAACTGAACAAATGTGTCACAATACTGTACACAATTGTCTAATAATAGCCAGGATAAACTGAACAAATGTGTCGCAATACTGAAAGAGTCGAGACACATTGTAATAGATTAGAAAATATGGATAGAAAAGTCACATTTGACAGGCTCAATGTGCCTCATAAAAGTCTTGAGTTCCCAAGACCTTATGTGTTCGTCTTGTTTAGCATTGTATTAGTCATATGTGTGCCATAAAATGTATATATTTATACAGTATATATATATATATATATATATGTGAATTTCAAATTGTATATAGTGTCCATATGTTTTTTAACAAGAGTAAAGCCTCATTATGAACGTGCTTCTCTCTTCCCATTCCTACATTACTTAACCCTTTCACGCACATATGACGCAGAGGTTGCCAGATTAGCAATAATAAATAGAGTTCTCTCACTTATAATTACCTCTCCAAAATTAGTTTTCTGCCCACAGCTAACTCAAAGACAACGGCAGAGGTTGAAATAACTAAACTAAAGGTTTCTAAATAATCCTGATGCCTGATGAAAAGGCTTTAAAGTATCTCTAATAGGCTCAAAATCGCATCATATGTCGGAGAGAGTTAAATTACATGCAAGAGGTTAAGCAAGATATATTATAGGTTAAGACAAGTTTAAATAAGCATTTAGGGCTTTGGCCCAAAAGGCTGCTGTAAAATGTTCTTTGTTGGTTACATAAGCGCTTTCTCCTGTAACTTTGATCTGGCAACTTTTCAATATACAGTACAGTAGAACCTCGCTCTTTCGGAATTCTCAGACTTTCGGACTAGCATTTCAATTCGGACTCATGGTTCAGCCTTTCGGATTTGTCTGAAAGGCTGAGAAAATACCTCCATCCTTTTCGGACTACATTTAACTTCGTACTCATGCTTCAGCCTTTCGGATTTGTCTGAAAGGCTGAGAAAAATTAAATCTCATTCGGACCAAAGAGCCGAGTTTCGGACTTGGCTGGTTAGGTGAATGTGTATTCGGACTTATAAACTTCGGGACTCATGCTTCAGCCTTTCGGATTTGTCTGAAAGGCTGAGAAAAATTATTTCGCATTCGGACCGAAGAGCCGAGTTTCGGACTTATAAACTTCGGACATTATTTCAGCCTTTCGGATTTGTCTGAAAGGCTGAAGTGTGAGTTTGGACTCGGCCCTTTCGGATTTTTGACACTTTCGGACAGGGGCCTCCCCCAATTAGTCCGAAAGAGCGAGGTTCTACTGTACTGTACTTCTTTGGTCCAAAAACACCCCAAAACACAATTGAACTTTAGCCTTTGGTCCCAAAACACCCTAAAACACCCATGAACTATATCCTTTGGTCCCAAAACTCCCATGGACTATATCCTTTGGTAAACAAAACAAAAAAACACCTATGGACTATGGCCTTTGGTCTAAAAACACCCATGATATGGTCAACTTTTTTGGAAAAAATAGATTTGGACATGTGGGAATATGTTTGGACTCCTCACGACGATTATTTTTGTAAAAAATAATCCCTCAATTTGTTCTCTCAATTTTTTCCCTCAACTTTTTTCTTTAAAATTTTTCCCTCATTTTATTCCATCAATTTTGTTCTCGTTGTTGCGATTCCAACGGTATAATTTTTGTTTAATGTTGGCCAATAGGCCCAATAGGCCTATTTTAAAGTTTAAAAACTCCATAAACGAGATATCTATGTATGGATTTTGTTTAAATTTATACCACAAATACACTTTGACACGCTGAATCGAATTAAAATCGGACCATTAGATTAGGATTTCGATTTCGACTTGGCCTTCCTGGAGGGCCCAAATGACCGTTTGTTGGACTTTAAAAGTCCTCTGTAGCCCAAACTACAAGTCCTAGGGAATTCTACTTGGTGCCATTCAATTTCTCGACCAGCTGCTTCTATACATTGTCGTAGATTTCATTTTCGACCAGCCATTCGCCCAGAATCGAAAATATTTAAAGAAAAAAAACAAAAAAAAACAGGGAAATTGTTGATTTTGGTCGAATTTTGACTTTTCAAGAAATGGGTATACACTCAACCCTCTGTTATCACGGGTTTGGTTATAGCGTTTCACCGTTATCACGCATACCTAAAAAAACCCAACTATTCTGTTACCACGGGTCCTAGAGCCGTTATCGCGGCCTCTCTCTGACGGGAAAACTCGAAAATCCCGCCTCTCTACGTCACCGCCAAACATGGGGTGATTCAACAGCTGATAGGCTTGACGTCGGAGCTAGGTGAGGCTTTCATTGGCTGTTTTTTCTGTTCTTATATTTACTAATCATGTATCATACAGTGGAGCACCGAAAACAAGAGCAATAATAATGAAAGACTTGACATCAAACTAGAAAACACAAACAAACTAGTGAATCCAATGAATCCGAAATGATCGAAATCAGAGCGTCACTTGCGTAGTGTTGCCACAGCTTGGATTTGTATACAAGATCTTGGGTTTTCGACACCTGCCCTGGAGTCTTGGATTTTTATATATTATATACTGTATATCTTGGGTTTTTATACGTGGTCTTGGAGATTTTAGGTCAGGTTCCTTGGACTTTTCTATTTTATCCAGTGGCAACACTGCACTTGCGCATTTTCCATTCGGCATGATGATCCGCCATCTTTGTTGTCAAGTTGTCAACATAAGCCAGATGATTGTGAGTTTTACTTGCTTATTTGTGCCTAAACCTCTTATCTCTCGCGTTTATTATGACCTGTAGTGCATTCAGTGATAGGGATGGTGGGCCTGGTGGTAATGATGTAGGAATTGAAAGCCCGAGACCATCAAAACACAGTCAAGTGACGAAAGCCACGGCATCGACGATCATACGATGGGATAGGCTAGGGCGCTAGGCCTAGGCTATGCTAAATATGATTATGTTTTAAAATAAAGTCTAGGCCTATGTGGTAAGTAATAGGCCTATCCTCATAATATGTATTTTTGGTAGCATTCTAGGAGACTAGCCTACTCTTACCTCGTTATCTTACCTCGTGGGGCCGCGGCCTCCTGCTTGTGTCACATGACAATACTTACAGGGTAGCGTTCAAGGAGAGTAGTGCCGCCGGTAAATCTACAGTTATGCTACCCCTTCCCCACTACCCCCCACCACCTCCCCCCTTCAAAACACGGCTTTTAGCGTGTTTTTGGATGGTTCAGCAGACGCGGAAACTGGAAAAAAAAATATTTTGATAAAACAATTATCACCAACCAGATAAGTTTTCAGGTAATTTGTTGTTGTTTTTTTTATTTGATATACAGTGTTTTTTAATACCGAGGACCGTCGCATTTTAGTATTTTTATTATTAGCCTAACCTAACCTAACCTAACCGAAAACTAACCTGTCTCGCGACCTGTCTAAACCCAGCTCACGTTCCCTGTGTATGGGTGCGCGACGGTCTAAACCCAGCTCACGTTCCCTGTTTATGGGTTCGCGAAGGTTTGTAATACTTCAATGTATCTAGGCTATTACAAGTCAAATATACATTTCCGCGCATCATCAATGCATACTAAGTCTACTACTAATAATATTAACCCATTAGTACCAACAGAATAGCGACAAAATAGGGGTAGTATAACTGTAGATTTATCGTGCCGCCTTAGGCCCTATTTTGCATGTTTTTTTTGTTTTTTTTCAAGGAATAGGCCTAGGGCCTACAGTGTTTTAGGCTATTGTTGTTTATCATGGTTTGAGTGGAGGATTTTTATTAGTTTACCCATTACTCCAACAATCTTAAGATAACCCCCCCCCCACTAGTGGGGAGGGCTATGAAGACAGGGCAAATGTGCAGTTAAAGACGTGGTAATTGTTTAGTGTATGGCCTCCTAAAGAAAATGGATTTTTGAGCACAGACTAAACCAAATTTTCACTACTGTATTTACATAGCTGGTCATTAACCTAACCTAACCTAAGGTAACCTGGGCATCCTGGGGGCTGCTGCCCCCAGACCCCCGCTGGTCTTGGGTTGAAAAGTGATAAAAAACACATATCTCTTACCTCATTTTTCAAAGTTTTGTATTTGGTTTAATATACACTTCCCAGGTCATTTGAACAGTTCTATTGCTTCTATATATCATATAATACACCATAGAATATGTTTTTAATAACTAGAAAAAGAGGACTTTGATTAAACAATTACGAAAGACGTAAAAAGGCGATAAGGAGGTATTAAAACAAAACTTGGCTCGGGTTTTCATGAATTTGAAAGACATAGGCTATAGGCGCTAACCCCAAAATGGAAAAACCCGAGCCAAGTTTTGACGAAAGTTGGCTCGGGTTTTCTGATGTTTCAGAGTCCCAAAACACAGTAACCTAATTATGAAAGTTGGCTCTGGTTTTCATGTATTTGAACCGCATAAAACCCCAAAATGGAAAAACTCGAGCCAAGTTTTGGCGGAAGTTGGCTCGGGTTTTCTGATGTTTCAGAGTCCCAACACACAGTATGCTAATTATGAAAGTTGGCTGGGGTTTTCATGTATTTGAACTGCATACAACCCCCAAATTGAAAAACTCGAGCCAATTTTTGGCGAAAGTTGGCTCGGGTTTTCCGATATTGCAAAGTCCAAAAACACAGTAGGCTCACCGAATGTTTAAACTTGGGGCAACAGTTGTGATATTGGGTGTATCACCTAGCTCTGAACGGGTATATCATAGTGTTTACTATACCCCTTTAAAAGGACATTAGCCTAACCTAACAACTCTAACCTATCCTAGTATTATGGGTGGGGGCTACCGCCCCCACACCCCCGGCCCCCACACACCCCTAAAAGGGTAGGGTAAAACGCCAATAAAAGTACCGTCGGTCAATTAAAGAACCGATTTTCATTTACACATTAGGCTACGCATGTAAAAACTTTCTGTATATAACTTTCATTGGTATATTCGTAAAGAGCACACTCTAAGCTATTCATAAGTAACTTAAAACACTAAAATTGGCTTACGGTAGCCATGTAATAACATGGTGAACCTTCGTGAAAGTGGCGCGAAACGGCGAATTTATTGGTGGATGGTGGAAAGTTCTGGTTTACCGGATGTTGCCACCACCCTAAAACGTTGTAATTTATTGATATCTTTCTTATACCCCCTACATAAGCTTCAGAAAGCCTTCAGCTTTGCATATATATGCATATTTTGAACCTAGGTCACATAATAATACTTAATTCGAATACTTACCAAAGTCGATGTTAGGCCATCAGAATTGTCTCAATATTATCCTATTTTCACCCATTTAAGCAGCTCCTCGTTGTCATACACAACGTTGAACGTTCAGTTATTCACAATTGTAAATCATGTGTGGAAATGCTGATACTAAAGCTACATTCTCCATATTAGCCTGAAATATGACGAGAAACCGAAAATCCGACATTTGTCTTCACTGAATGAGTAAGACTGGCCTCTTAGTTCTTAATCCATTACTCTATTCTTCAATTATATACGAAAACTACATAAAAGCATATCAATAAATAAATGTAACGCATATTTATTACACAATTCGTGATTTATAGCCATTATTTATTATGTTCCTTCCAACAACCAACTATACTCCTAAAATCGATTAATGAAATGCAATTAATGAATTTGCAAGGTAATTACAAAATATTACCATTAGACATCGTAGTTCAGAAAATGGCTTTGGCTTCAACTTGATACACTTATGGTGACCATATCTTACTTTGAAATATATAGAATATAACATATAATAGGTAGATTTATGGTGACCATATCTTACTTTGAAATATATAGAATATAACATATAATAGGTAGATTTATGGTGACCATATCTTACTTTGAAATATATAGAATATAACATATAATAGGTAGATTTATGGTGACCATATCTTACTTTGAAATATATAGAATATAACATATAATAGGTAGATTTATGCGATAAAGGTAGCATCAGGCCACCCAAAACAATGGTACATTTATTGACCGACCGCAAAAATCGCGTAAGTTTTTATAAAAATCTGTATTTTGCCACAGGGTGCTTTTCATACCTCAAGAATTCGACCACACTGAGCCAAAACGTTTTCAGTCCTGTCCCGGTAGCCATTTTGAATGCAGGTGATCTAGTTTTGTGAATAGGCCTATGAAGAAAGTTTTAAGGGTACATCACACAGTCAGGAGTGCAAGCTAGTGGGAGTCTAACAGGAGTCACTAGGAGTCATCGATTTTCACCACGAGCGAGTGGGAGTCTTAACGGAAGTCGCTAGAGTCACTAGAAGTCATAGATTTTCACCGCGAATAGGCCCGCGAGTCCGAATTGTCCCCTACTCCTAGTGACTCTAGCTCGCACTCCTGACTGTGTGATGTACCCTTTAGACCTTGTCCGCACCGTGCATCGGCGAATCTTGCTCTGCCTCGCAGATATATTCACTTAATACCTTGTAGGACCTATGGAAATGCTTAAATATGATATATTTTACCTTTAAAGTGACAATTGATAGTGTGTGCTTCCAGCTGTTTTGTGTAAACAAACTGATGAAGAAAAAAAGGAAGTATAAACCCCACCTGAAGTTGGAGGTTCGCAATTATGGTAGGTGAGACCAGAGTACAGTACTTTTATCGGTGTTCTACCCTAGAAGCAATATAACTGTTAAAAGGACCTGGGAAGTGTATATTAAACCAAATACAAAACTAAGAGCAGTGGGAGGGTGGAGCCTTGGAAGGGGAGAGAATCCTAAAGAAAATGGATTTTTGAGCACAGACTAAACCAAAAATACACTACTGTATTTACATAGCTGGTCATTAACCTAACCTAAGCTAACCTGGGGGTAACATTCAAGACAGCTAGAGCCGCCTTATTTACCAAGTTTCTTTATATTTTTTCCAGGGAATATAGTGTTTAATTGTTGTTTATCATGGTTTACACTTACACACTTTGTTTACACTTTGTTGTATTCCATTAGTGACACAGTTGAGCTGGGGCTCCACTGCGACCAGGCAGCTCCCTTTCTTCCACTCTCCATTCCAGAAGTCGGTTGGAGTTGGTGCTGGGGTATCCTGGTGTTGGTGGCCGGTCCGGTATTTTGGCCAGCCACATGTCTAAGTGTTTCTTGAAGGTGTCTGGAGACACCCCGGTCATGTTCCTGAGAGGGGCTGGTATACAGTTGAACAGTCTGGTTCCATTGTATGCAAAGCTGTGATGGATCAGGGATTTGATTTTTTGTGTTGATCCCGGCGTAGTCCTCACATAGCACAGCCTCCCTCGCCTTTGGTGTTGAGTCTCTTGGATGTTTGGATTTGGTATTTTTTTTTCCAAAATCTTCCAGACGTAGATGATGATGTATCTCTCCCTACGTCTTTGAAGTGAGTACAGCTGCAGCTCCTTGAGTCTCTCCCAGTAGTTAAAGTGTTGAAACCCATGGATTTTACTGGTGAATGTCCTCTGGGTGGTTTCAATTTCTGTTATTTCTCCTACTTTTTGGGGAGACCAGAGCTGAGAGCAGTACTCCAGTCGTGGTAGGACCAGTGACTTCCACAGTGTTAACATACACCTCTCATTTCTTGTGTGGAAGGTTCTCAGGATCCAGCCTGCTATTTGTTTTGCTGTTGTTGTGGCTTTGGTAATATGCTGGGAAAAAGTGGCGTCACTGCTCATATTTACTCCCAAGTCCTTCACTGTGTCCTTGGTGGTCATTTCTTGCTGTCCACTTTTGTAGTTGGTGTCGTTTTGTAGTGCTCTCTTGTTCCCGTACCTTAGAAGCTCGAACTTGTCTCCGTTTAGGGCCATGTTGTTTTCTTCTGCCCACTTCAGGATTTTGTCCAAGTCTTGTTGTAGTAGCTGTGCAGCATGTTGTGAGGTGATTTTCTTCATGAATCTGGTGTCGTCAGCAAACGATGAGGCTGTTGAGTGTTCCAGGTCCCTGTCGATGTCTCCTATCATGATGAGGAATAGGAGAGGTCCCAGTACTGATCCTTGTGGTACTCCGCTGATGACCCCACCTGCTTCTGATAGGCTTCCTTGAACCGTGACTCTTTGTTTTCTGTTGGTGATGAAACTGTGGAGCCATCTTCCAAGGTATCCCCCTATTCCCAGTGATTTGAGTTTATGTAGAAGGATCCCATGGTCCACCTTGTCAAAAGCTTTGGCGAAATCTAGATATATGACGTCTACATTTTCTCCGTCTTGAATATCCTGTAGGATTTTGTCGTAGTGTGATAGTAGTTGTGAAAGGCAGGAGCGGCCTTGTCTAAAGCCATGTTGACCCTCGTTGAATGCCTCGTTATCTTCCAGGTACCGTAGCTGACCATCTTAGCTCATATTGTTCTTTCTATGATTTTAATAAGATGTGACGTCAGCACCACTGGTCTGTAATTTTTGGCTATGCCTTTACTACCCCCTTTATGTATTGGTGTGACGGTACCTTCTTTTAGGGATTGTGGTACATATCCAGTTTGGAGGGACTTGCTCCACAGCAGTTTTAGAGGCAAGGCTAGCTGATGTTTGCAGTGTTTTAGCAGTTGGGCATGAAAGCCGTCTGGTCCTTCCGCAGAGTTTGTTCCAATCTTGTCGATGGCGGCTATTATGTCCTCTGTTGATATTGTTACCGAGGAGAGTTGATGTGGTGTCCCAGGAGCGTTGTCAAAGAAGGTCGTTGCATTATCGATTTTCTTGTCTTCATTTGGTGGGCTGAAGACACTTTCGTACTTCTGTTTGAGTATCTTGGCCATTTCGGTTGGGTCACTCTCAAGTTCGCCCGTAGGTTTTGCAAGTGGTCCTATTGTTGAGGTGTTCCTGAGTCTCCTTTTTGCGTATGCATAGAAGAATTTGCTATTTACTCGTATGTTTGCAACTGCTTGGAGTTCTTCCCGTGTTCTTTGCTCTTGGTGTGACTGGATGAGTTTTCGTTCAACTTCATCGAGCTCTTCTTGTAGTTTGGTGGTAGTATGCACATGGCTGGTCTTCCTTTGCTTGCCTCTCAAGTACGTCCTTTTCTTCATTAGTATTTTTCTATCTCTGGGAATTAGTTTAATCTGCTTCCTGCTTAATTTGGGTGGTATGATGTTTTTACAGGTCTCCAGGCATTGTTTCTGGGTGGAGGATTTGCATTAACTTACCCATTATTCATTAATCTGAAGATACTCCGTCAAATGGCGCCATTTATTGGGTGAATCGCGCTTTTACAGTAGGTAAGGAAAATTGTGGGGAGGCCATGCACACTTCCAAAATGTACAAATATTATATTAGATTAGATTAACCTAACCTAACCCTAATATAATATAATATAATATAGGCTAATATCGTTTTTGTGAGTAACGTTCAAGCCATTTATTGGGTGAATCGCACTCACCGCATCTTTCAAAACAAGAAGAAGAGGACCCAGGTCGAAGGATTCATTGGGTGCAATGCTATGTTTACGTTCGGGACATTATTTTTGTGTTATTTTTCGGTGTAATCGAGTTTTTTCAAGTGTCGATAACGAAATTCCTCCATGCGGACTATAATGAGAAAAATATGGCGAGTCTATTGGTCCCTATTTTCCCTAATAAATTATTTCTAATAAGGCGGCGAAAGAGGTCTTGAATGTTATCAACCTGGGCATCCTGGGGGCTGCCGCCCCCAGACCCCCACTGGTCTTGGGTTGAAAAGTGATAAAAAACACATAGCCTAGGCCCTATCTCTTACCTCATTATTCAAAGTTTTGTTTTGGGTTTAATATACACTTCCCAGGTCATTTCAACAGTTCCATTGCTTCTACTGTATATATCATATAGGGCCTAGCCGCCTAATACACCATAGAATACGTTTTTAATAGCCTAACTAGAAAAAAAGGCCTCTAGCCTACTAAACAATTACACAGGACTTCTTACCTCTGACCGGGTATAGGCCTAGGCTATCCTAGTGTTTACTAGCCTATAGCCTATACCCCTTTGAAAGGACATTACTACATTAGCCTAACCTAACAACCTTACCTAACCTATCCTAGTATTATAGGTGGGGGCTGCTGCCCCCACACCCCCGCTTTGACTTAGATTTTTGGTGTAGCCTAGGCCTATTTGTCTGTGAAGTGGGTATTTTTCAATGTGTTGATAACGAAAATCCTCCATGTGGACTATAGCCTATGGAGAAAAATATGGCGAATCTATTGGTGCCTATTTTCCCTAATAAATTGTTTCTCATAACGTCGCACTAGTGTCCTTGAATATTATCATATTTTTATATATTTTCAATAGATGTTTATTGGATGTAGCCTAGCCTAGGCTTATTTAAGGGGAGAAATGGATACAGTACTTGGACGAATCTGGGGGTCGAAAAGTTGGGACCTGGTAACCAACTTATTTTTCCCTAGGGCCTATAAGTTATTATCGTGGTTCTCGTTATAGCGGCACTAATTAGGCGCGATAACAGGGTTGAGTGTATTTGGATTCGTCTCGTCATTGCGATTCCAACGGTAGGTTATAATTTTTGTGTAATTTTTATAAATTTTTATGTTAGGTTAGGTTAGGTTAGGTTAGGTTACTTTTCCGTGAGGTTAGGTGGTTTCTGATGGCTAAAGAGTATGTTGAATTGGGTTTGGTAGCATATTTAAAACTTCGATAGGAGAAATGGCAGAAAATGATTTAGAAATGTGCAGTACATTAAATAGTCAGTTTCAATCCGTTTTCACTAATGAAAATTTGGCACAGATTCCAGAAGTCAGTAAGGTATATAGCGATAGTATAGAAAATAGGTTAAGTACGATTACTATAAGTAGAAATGATGTGCTTAAGGAAATTGACAGACTGAAGCCTCAGAAATCACCTGGTCCTGATGAGGTATATGCTAGAGTATTAAAAGAATGCAGAGATGAGTTAAGTTACCCATTAACATTTCTTTTTAACAAGTCATTAGAAACAGGTATAGTTCCAGAAGCTTGGAAGCTTGCAAATGTAGTTCCGATCTTCAAAAAAGGTGATAAATCCATAGCATCAAATTATCGTCCCATTAGTCTCACTTCAATCATAGGAAAGCTACTAGAGTCAATTATTGCTAGGAAAATGAGAAACCACTTAGAAACATTTAACTTAATCAATTCTTCTCAGCATGGATTCACTCAGGGACGTTCTTGCCTTACTAATTTGCTTAGCTTTTTCTCAGAGGTATATGAAGCAGTAGATAATGACAAATCATATGATATTATATATTTAGATTTCAGTAAAGCTTTCGACAGAGTCCCTCATGAGAGATTGATGAGAAAGGTTGAGGCGCATGGAATAGGTGGGGCGTTGTTAGGATGGATTAGGTCATGGCTAATTGGTAGGAAGCAGAGAGTCAGCATAAATGGTACTAAGTCAGAGTGGGGATCAGTCAAGAGTGGTGTCCCCCAGGGATCTGTATTGGGTCCTCTGTTATTTATCATATATATACATAAATGACCTTGATTTAGGTATAACTAGTAGGATAAGTAAATTTGCAGACGATACCAAAATAGGGAGACCAATTGATTCAGATAGCGACATAGAGTGCCTCCAAAGGGATCTAGATACCTTACACGAATGGTCAGTAAAGTGGCAGATGAATTTTAACATTGACAAATGCAAGGTATTAAAGATAGGGAAGACGAATACTAATGCAAAATATAAACTAGCTAATGCTGAATTAGAAAACTCAGACTGCGAGAAAGATTTGGGTGTGTTTGTTAGCAACGATTTGAAACCTAGAAAACAGTGTATAAGCGTACGTAACAAGGCAAACAGGATTCTGGGGTTCATCTCAAGGAGTGTGAGTAACAGAACTGCCGATGTTATCTTGAAACTTTACTTGTCATTAGTTAGACCTCATATGGATTATGCTGTTCAATTTTGGTGTCCTTATTACAGAATGGATATAGATTCCTTGGAGAGAGTACAGCGAAGAATGACAAAAATGATTCATAATATTAGAAATCTACCATATGAAGAAAGGTTGAACAAATTAGGCTTACATTCGTTAGAAAGACGCAGAGTTAGAGGGGATATGATAGAAGTGTTCAAGTGGTTCAGTGGGGTAAATAAAGGAGACATGAAAAATGTACTGAAGCTCAGTGATAGCGAAAGAACTCGAACAAATGGTTATAAATTAGATAAATTTTGTTTCAGAAAAGATATAGGCAAATATTGGTTTGGTAACAGAGTTGTAGATGGGTGGAATAGGCTACCAAGTGATATTTCTTACAGTTTCTTACAGTAGATCCTCTGGAAAAAGGCAAACTATGCCTGTGTATCCAGCTCAGTACCAGTACTTGCACTGCTGCGGTCGTTCACGGTGTTGGCGGCGGCGGTAGCAGACGCAACATTTTTACTATTCTGTATTTTTTTTTTATAATCAAACTTCAAATCTTGTCTTCCCCATGCTTTATCAAGATTACTTTCAAACTCCCTTATTGATTCGGAATCGACTACATACTGGGGCAGTGCGTTCCACTCTATCACAAAATGAGTTCTTTGCCTTCTCAAGCCTATTTCTTTCTTTGTAAATTTTCTTAGAGTGTCCTCTCGTTCTTGTTCCCTCCCGCATCAAGAAGATACCTTCACACATATCCTCATCGTACTTTCCTGACACTATCTTAAAAGTCTCTATCATATCCCCTCTCTTTCTCCTATATGCCAGTGTCGGAAGCCCCATTGTCCTCAACCTCTGCTCATAGCCCGCGTTCTTCAACGTTGGTACCAGCTTGCTAGCTCTCCTCTGCACTTTCTCCACTACTTCTATATCCTTTACCATATATGGAGCCCACACCTCGTTCGCATATTCCAGGTGTGGCCTAACCAGCGCTGTATAGAGATTCCTGAAGATTTCTTCGTCAAGTGACACAAATGTCCTCCTTATCAGCCCTACAATTCTATTGGCTTTGTTTATCTTTTCCGCTAAATGTTCTGAGAAATTTAACTTATTGTCTATCACTACTCCTATATCCTTTTCTGCATTCACTTCCTCCATCGCTTCATACATACTGTATCCTACCTTGTCTATCTTGCTGGTCCCAATCCGCATGTACTTGCATTTTTTTGGATGAAAAGGCATTAACCAATGCTCAGACCATCCCTTCATGCCCTCCACATCTCCTTGAAGCAAACCCATATCTTCCTTCCTTACTCTTCTATACAGCTTAGTGTCATCCGCATACAGGTATACCTCACTTCCATTAGTTATAGATATATACTATTAGATATAGTGGGATCAAGAACGATAGGGAGCTTTAAGATAAATTTAGATAGGCTTATGGACGAGATGGGTTGGGTGGGAGGGGGATCTACCAGGTGTGGGCCAATCGGCACTCAGCAGACCCCCGTTATCTTGTGTTAATCTCTGACCGTTTTGGTGGGGTCAGTACTCAAGGTATTAGTGAGTTGGGCCTATAATTGGGGTTGGGTGTGACAGGGATCTGCCTTGTATGGGCCGATCGGCCTTTTGCAGACTCCCATTTTCTTATGTTCTTATATTCAAGGAGACTACAGTAGTACAGCAGGACTCTTCTTCTTCTTACCTCTGACCAGGTATAGGCTATCCTAGTTTTTACTAGCCTATACCCCTTTGAAAGGACATTAGCCTAACCTAACAACCTTACCTAACCTATCCTAGTATTATGGGTGGGGGCTGCTGCCCCCACACCCCCGCTATTTGACTTCTTTGACAGATTTTTTGGTGTATTTTTCTGTGAAATCAGGTTTTTTCAAGTGTCGATAACGAAATTCGGACAATATAAAGATGATGTAATTAAATTCATACATCGATTTTATCGTGGCCTACAGGTTTCTTATACCATGTATTTCATTCCTATATGTGTCTAAATGCGCATAAAAATGTATTACTGATCCTGAAAAAAAACAAAATATCCCCTATATCGCCTACCTCGCAAGAGGCGGGTGGCTTTGTTTACATCTGCCGCGAAGAAGAAGCAGCGTTGGGGAAAATTTGGTTTTTGCCCCCTACTGTTTAAATATATGACGATTTCAATAAATCCTGAGGGGGGGGGGCTCCCCCCCCCTTCTACATATTTTGTATCCAACGGCAAACGGTTATGGCCAAATAGTTATTTTTCGCGAGTGAAGGGACGTGTTTTTAGATTGTTGTTTAATGGGTAAATATGCATTTACGCCTATTTTCACACATCAAAACACCCTTACACAACTCTAAACTAGATAAAAACAATCTAAACGATTTTTTAGCAATTTAATTACATCATCTTTAAATTGACCCGAAATTCCTCCATGCGGACTATAATGAGAAAAATATGGCGAGTCTATTGGTCCCTATTTTCCCTAATAAATTGTTTCTAATAAGGCGGATGTAGTGTCCTTGAAGATTATCTTGGGTTTTATATATTGAAACATTTACTGCAATCGTATTTTAACAGAAAATCAGGTAACTATCGATAACTAGCCTACAGCTCCAACTTCCTTACAGTAGAGTCACATACATTTATATTAGCCTAGTTTACGGTGATACGTTTTCTGTGAATTGCGGGATTTATGTGAATTCGCGTATAGGCCTAGCAACAGGCCATTAGTTATCGTTAATTAGGTTGTTGTATTAATTAGCACGCTTCTACGGTTCAAAACAATGCTAAAGTATATACTGTATAGTAGATATTTTTCATACAAAATACCAGTAATAAAGTAGGCTATATAGAACGCGCCTTTGAATTTTGCTTGCGAGACATTTTATAAGACAATCTGACAAAGCGACCTCCACTAGCCTAGGCCATGTGGGTAGGGCTAGCCTATAAAGTTCAGGGAAAATGTGGGGTTAACATAAATAAATTGCGATGAAAAACGTAATAAAATAAGGAAAACTGGCCTCTATAGGGATTTTCTATGAAAAAGCATTGTCCAAAACTAGCCTAGACAAAATTACCTTTTATAGGGAGAATTTCTTGAAAAATAGTGTAAAAAATAGATAGGCCTAACTATATATCCTCTGGGGAGAATTTATTTAAAAGTATCATTTGGTGTGGAAAATTAACTTGTATGGGGAGAATTTTGGAAAAATTACTAAAAATTGAACAGGTGGAAATTAGGCTAGGCCTATCCAACAATCTAAAAATGGGAGGGCTAGGCTATGAAGATCAAGGAAAACGTGAGGTTAAAGTAAAGAATTTACGATGAAAACAATAAAATTAGGAACTGCCCTCTATAGGGAGAGTATGAAAAATAATTGTTCAAAAATTACCATTTATAGGTAGAATTTCAAAAATACTGGAAAAAATACATAATTATCCTCTATGGGGAGGATGTATTTAAAACTTGTTTGGTGTATAAAATGAACTTTTATGGGGAGAATTTTGGAAAAAATTAGGCCTACTGTAAATGAATTATCTTCAGGGAGAGTTTTGGAAAACAGGTATGGTACGGCTAATCAGGATTGCCGTGGGATCCATGATGCATAGAAATCATCTTCTCTCAATATTCTTGGTGTCTCATTTTCTTCTGCTCTCAGTTGGAAGGACCATATTACCAGTCTTGCTAAGGCAGCCTCCCAGAAGCTGGGTGTGCTCAACTGCCTTAGGGGGTTCTTTTCCCCTGCACAGCTTCTTGCTCTGTACAGCGGCATAGTGCGTCCTTGACTCCTTGTATTGAGTATTGTTCACATGTGTGGGGAGGTACCTCTCACACCGCTCTCCTAGACAAAGTCGTATCATTAACTCCCGTCCACTCACCAACTCACTGCAATCACTTTCTCTCCGCCGCAATGTTGCATCTCTCTCGCTATTCTATCGCTACTATAATAATCAGTGTTCCTCAGAGCTTTCCCAGTGTATACCACCTCCTTTACGTAGGCACGTGGTACCCGTCTTGCAACTCAATCCCACCTGTGCAACTCTCCAACCCGAGAGTGAAACGTTACTCTCAAACTTTCTTCTACTCAACAGCTGAGCTCTGGAACTCTCCCAGAATCAGTCTTTCCCTCTTCCTATGACTTAAATTGCTTCAAACTCCGTGTGTCCAGGCATTTTGGTTCGAACGTCCCTTGATTTTGGCCCTGTCACTCTTTCAACTATGGGGGAGGCACTCGCTATAGGCAGTTCTGCCTTTTGCCTCCCTCAATCACATAGAAAAACAAAATCATCATATATGTTGCCAGTATAGTAGGGGCCTAGAGGTACAGTTTTTAAAGGGTTTCATATTTCACTTACAGCGGAGTACTGAATTTGGCGCCGTATAAGTTGGCGAAATTAAACATTACGCTATACCCCAAATATTTCAAAATTCCACGTTCGCGCTAAAATGTTCGATCTTGGCGCAAAAATCACAGTCGAAACCCGAAAAAGAGAGCAAAAATAATGAAAGACTCGACATCAAACTAGAAAACGCAAAAAATAGTGAACTGAACTGCAGGAATCGGTCATTGTCAAGGTGTTTGATGCTTGGAGGCGAAATTTGAGTGCATCCGATATCCAGATTTCGAGCGTCACTTGCGAAAGTTGCTGCCGTGGCGGCGCCATATTGACCCATCCTACGTAAAGTACGGTAAATTTGTTGGTGCGTTTGGCAAGCATGTAGTATTACGCCTTGTTTACACTACGCGGACGCTTCCGTTCATGTTCCCGTCTATTTTGACTGCCGTGGGATACAATAATATGTTGAGGGAGCCCCCCCTTACCCCCCCCCATGACTTATCATCATCATATATATTGCCAGCAGGGGGCAAATAACAGAAAAAATAGCCGTCAAAATAGACGGGAACTTAACCGCGAGCGATCGACCTATGTAAACATGACGACCGTCACGACCGTACACCTGGATACTACTGTGCATCCTTCCCGTGCATTTTGAAGTTTTATTTGTTATTAGGACTAACAAGATTTATTATTTTTAAAACTACAGTACTGTATTATGTTGTTGTTGTTCCCCAAGCTGCCTGGCCGAACAGCCCCAAGGCCCCGAGCAATTCCAAAGCCATAACCGAGCGCCCCCACAGAACCCTCCCTGCCGACCACAATAAAGCCTGGGTGACCGAAGCCACTCCATGGCAGGGAGCTGAGGAGGGTGCGGAAACGCCCGGGAAACCAAAGCCCCACCCAGGGTCCTGTGCCCCTCAGCAATTATCAAGAGAAAGTTGAGGGGCAAGGGAAAAATGTGACGCTTTGGCTTCCAATCTTGGTAGATTGGGAGGTCAATCCACGGAAAAGACGCCGTCACTCGAGATCTAGAAAATATATAAGTTAAAGGAACAGTCAGAGTAAGCTATGGGTATGGCAGAGATCACTCAGTTCTCACTCTGATAGACCAGCCCATCACCACATGACTAGAACCCAATCCTCTCAGCATCAGCTAGGAAAGGCCCTAGAAAGCCGCCTTTGGCGGGGGGATAGCTCCCCTATTTCAACCCCTTTCGGGGTCGGGCACCCGCCCGCAGTACTGTATTATTAAAATATATCCCAGACGTCCGACGACGACGCTACCGTGCGAAATTTGTTGAATACTGGCACAGGACGTTTCGACGCTGTTTATAATTTCCCTTTGTGAACTGTTTTCGTTTTGTTTTGTTTTTTAACTTGCCTTATTTAGGAAGCCCTAGTCCCTAATCTTGTTAAAAACTAATAAAACTTCAAAACGCACCCACAAATTTACCGTACTTTTAGTAGGATGGGTCACTATTTCGGTATTGTGTAAGCGCTTTTTATAGGAGGTGGGGAATGTTAGTGCTACTATTGGTAATTATAGGGAAAAGGTTCGCACTCTTATTTTTCATGTTTTTCCCCCAGATTTTGATAATTGAGTGTTTTCATGGTTTTAGTTATAATTCCAATGTGGAGGGTTGACCCTCCCATGACTTATTGAAATAATCATGTATGTTGCCAGCAGGGGGTAAATATTGATTATAATCCATAATGAAGACTTTATTAAACAGTGAGGACATCAGAGGGAGTGATGGGACTGTTTTTTCCAGTAATATCAAGTTTTATAAATGTGATCAAATTATTCTCCCACAGTGGATTATACAAAGTACAGTAGGCTATAGTATACAGATTCCATAGACCTACATTGTCCTTAATAAATTATTTATAATAAGGCGGCAAGCAGCCGAGCCTATTCTGAATATTTATTCTACTATCACCCTGGTAATAACCTTTTGACTGTGTTTGTGGTGTAATGGTTTAGGTGCTTATGTTCTGGGTGTGGCGTCCCGAGTTGGAATCCCGGGAGGACCACATGCTGTCATTAGTTTATTCAAGTACAGTGGCGCTAATAAGTCATGTCTCGGCTCTCGGCTGTCATTATGTTTGGCTTGCTCTGTGCTGTATTAATGTCTGTCAGATGTTGAATAGGGTGGGTAAGTGTAGGAACATGTTTGAATATTTCATTCGATATGAAGAAATTAAGCTTATATATTGCTGATACCAATTATTGATCAAAACATACTTGGTGCCGAGACATCACTTATTAGCACGACTGTACTGTACATTGGGGTTTATAATTGATGATTAATGTTAAGAACGGGGTGTTACTTATTTAATAAACATGATAAATATTACAGGTGTGACAACAGAGGTCTTCAAGAGGGAACTGGACAAGTTTCTGGCTACCATCCCGAACCAAGCAGGAGCTCCGGGACATACCGGTACCTCATCACGCCCAGCAGCCTCCAATTCCATCATGTCCCAGTTGGAGTATATACAGTACAACACGGTGAAAGGTTGCGGCGACGCTGTGGCCTTGCCTCGGGGATCAACGAGGGACCAACACTCCCTTGAGGCAAAAGCTCTTCAAGGTAAGTCATGGAGGTGAAGGAGGAGGGCACAGGGCAGAGTTCCCTTCCACCCATTATGTCTATCTATCTATCTATATACTCATGCCCAATCCCCACTTTCCCTTTGTTTGTTTTTGTTTTATTTTTATTGTGTGTGGGGGGGGGGGCATTCTGTATCCCATGGTAACCATAATTTGATCCCTCCCCATTAGTGGTGGGCGTTAACCGTTAAGATTGCTGGATAATGTGTAAAAACTATAATGCGACTGTCCTTTGTATATAGAACCCGCATATACTGTATCGCGGGGCCTAAATTTTAATTGAACTGCCAGTATTGGGAAATTAGTTAGATGCGCGAAGTAGCGTACTATAACTCGAGCGCGATGTCAACAAACGATCTACGTTACTCCCGCTAACGCAACTTTTCCACCGAGTTATCTTTATATTTTGTCTAATATTATTAATATTAAAGTGTCCCCATTGTTTTTTTAGTGTTTCTTACACCAGAAAAGGGTGTAGCTTGGTGTTGGATGTGTGGAAACCGAAAACAAATCTGTATTAAATCCTTGGTGGTACCTGTCAAATGCGCGCCCCTATAGTATAATCGCACCTAATCCATAATCAATAATCAATAATAAATTGTTAAACTAATATAAACAGACCGTAGTTGCGGTCAGCAGTGCGGCGCCTCCGCATTCGGACAAAGCTCGGAACCGCCTAACTCTGTCTTATTTCTCACCTCACACAATAACTACATAATTTAGAGTGTTCTAGTCTTCATCCATCGCAAAACAACGCCCATACCTGCCTCTGGTATGTATAAAAACTTGGTTAGGCCATTTATTTGCAGAGATATGAGTATCGGTAAATGCCGATTATCGGGAATAAACACCGAATCCTAGGCTTTCGTCCGGCATACTGACCTAATTAATTTCATCATCAAAACTGAACCACTTGGTCTAGAGACTTCTAGTTATCACCAAGCGCAAGACAACAACGACAAATTCCGCTGGATATTTATATTTATAACCTCGGTTAGGCCATTTTTTGGCGTAATTATGAGCGTGGCAAAATCCCGAGAATTCAATATTTTACCCTATTTTCGCGAGGGGCCGGATCCTGGGGGGTTGTGTTCTTTTCTTTCAAAATTGTATTTTATTTAGAGTTATTTCCATATAGCGATTTTGATAAGTTCCTTTGTCTTTATCTTGTGTCGTCCCTGTTTTGTTTTTTTTATTTTGCAAGTTTTAAATTATAATTTAAATTTGTATGTACAGTATGTATGTAATGTGCACAGTATGTACAATCGCGCTAATAAGTGATGTCTCGGCACCAATTATATTTTTATCAATAATTGGAATTTGCAATATCTAAGCTTCATTTATTCATATTGAGTGAAATATACAAGCATATTCTTACTTACCCACCCTATTCAACATCTGACAGACATTAATACAGCAAAGAGTGAGCCAAACATAATGACAGCTGAGACATGACTTATTAGCGCCACCGTAAGTACTGTACAGTACAGTAAACTCTTTTATCCAAAAATCATGTTTTTTTCTCAATTTTGGATAAGCGATTTTTATGGCTAAACGAATGTCCCTCTATATAGAGCTAAAGATGTGTACAAATGGCCAAGTATACTGTTTCAATGCATTTAAAACCATTTATAGACTGTTTTAACTTCAAATTATCATCTAATGTGTGTGAATTTGTGTTTTATCTGTGTTTGTTCGTTGTTTTATGTTGTTTGCCTTGTTCTTGCTCTGTCTTGAGTCGGCCACTCCCCCAAGAAAAAAAAATAATAAAATAGAATAAAATAGAAAATAAAAATAAAAATAGGAAAAGTGTGGATTGTGCCTGAGCATATACTGTAGATATAGATGTAATTGAAGGGATGTCTACTTGAGAGGGGTTGAATTGATGCAATTAAGCACTAGAGAGGCTAACATATGTAAAAACTAGTGAACAAATATGGATAGCAAAAACTTTGGTTAACTGAAATTTTTGGATAGGCCTATTTGAATTTTGGATAAAGGGGAGTTTACTGTACTTGACTTAAAGCTCTGGTAACTTGCAGATGGAAAGCAGCGGAGGACCAACAGATGATGAATAATTTCCGAGGGAGTTTACCGCCTGGTGGAGCGTTATTACCAGAAGATGTTCACCCACTACAAAGGTGCCTGTAGCCTGCATATATTGAAGATTATGATCTACACGTGAGTAGGTCAGTATTTTTGTAAGAATTAAATGGCCGCAAGTATAAATGTATAAATGCATAAATGCGCGGGATTTCGGTGTGGGTATCCTAGGTTCGAGTCCTTGGTTTGCCACATACAGTATATTTGTTGATTTCATTAATTGAGTTTAGAAGTAAAGTTGGTTGGTGAAAAAATATGAATTAACTGGATCCTCGTCGGGGCTGTTTGGCCAGGCAGCCTAGGGAACAACAACAACAACAACAACCAGATCCTCGGTAATTGTTTAGACAAATCCGATGGTAAAGATGGACCTTTTAGAAGGCAATAATTTAGGCTAGGACCATTACCTGTGCGAGTCGAGCAATCAAATACCCCTCGGATTGGAGATGTTGCGCTGTCCCTATGTGGTGGATTGTGTTCTTTTATTTCATAAACTTTATTTTAGTAAGCGTTGTTTCCACATAGCAATTTTGATAAGTTATTTTGCCTTTATATTGTCTTTGTCCAAGTTTTGGTTTGTTTAGTTTGCAAGTTTTAAATTTTAATTACCTATTATTATAAGTTTGTATTTTTCAAAGTTTAATTTCCAATAATATTTAAATGCATTTTTCCATATACCGGTATAGATTTTGTTTAGTGTGTTGTCGTTTCGATAATTTTAAATTTTAATGAGTTCTCGTTATACTAATTTGAACAGTAAGTTTGTTTTCAAGTTTTATATTTTAATTACCTAGTGATGATGCATTTTTTAGCAATATGCACTCCCTGCTCAAGAGCTGGGCTAGGGTGGGTGCCCTGATGATTAGGGTCTTCAGTGAACAGTTACCACAGATTGCTAGATCGCACTATCCACCAACATCACAAGATATTTGATTTTTCCCCTTTTTAGCTGGTTCGTTGATATCCTTTTTTTCAATTAATCCTATTTTCAAGTACTGTACTGTAGAGTATTTTATGAATACTTGGTCATGCATCAGTTTGCATTGTAGAGCACGCAACAAGTCCAACGCCAAACCAATTGTTTTTCTTGATTTTTCTAAGGCAGTAGATCACATGTTTGTGGCCATACGCTCGACGGCCCAATTATTGCACTAAATTACACTGTATAATGTAAAACTTGCAAAATAAAGTCACATATTCCACGATACTTTTTGTTAAGCTTATAGCAGCGTTCCAGGCAGCTCGGTCTTTGGCTGCGAGATCAGTTTGTACTACAGGTCTCCCTCGATTTACGATTGGGTTACGTTCCTGAAAACCTGATGTTAAATAGAAAAATTGTATAGCGAACCCTCAAATTAATGGGGTAAATGGGGATGCCTTCTCGGCCCTACCCAAACCCAAACGCCTAAAAAACTATAATAATATCGTAAATTGGGGCATCGGATAGTAAGGGAGACCTGTACCTGATCTTTGTTGGTGTACCTCTCCTTGCCACTCCCTCCACATTCATAGACTTTTTCTTAACCCAATTACTTTTCACATGTCCATACCATCTAAGCCTATTTTTACGCATATCCTCAGTAGTACTCTCAATGCTTAAGCACCCTCTGAGTTGTACCATTACATTATCAAGACAGCATGTCAGACGATTAACTAGAATTGATTGTAGTGTTTCCTTGGCCTTTGTTATGAAGTGGTATTAAATGTTGTTGTAATTTCAGGTGACGACTTTACTAGAGCATGATGACAGCCCCCCTCCAAAGGTGTCCAGTACAGAGCTGACCCCCAAGTGCCCCCCCCTCAACCACCAGCACCAGCACCACCACCACCAGCACCACCACAACCACACCAGGGGAACGAGCCCCCCAGCCACCCACTACCACCACCACACCAGGGGAACGAGCCCCAGTCACAAGTTCTGTTGGGCCACCTAACTTCACACAGGTATATTAATTATAAAATTGTTAGTGTATCTTTTGCTGGGGACCCCAAATAGGCCTGGGTCTCTGGATATTTCTCCTGGATGACCTAGATGTGTGTGATTTAGTGTTTTGTTTTCCTGATGTGTTGTGATGTCCCTGTTCGGGCTCTGTCTCGAGTCGGCCACCCCCATAAAAAAAAAAAATAGGAAAACTGGGGCAAGTGCCAGAGTACGTATATACAGTACATACATTTCCTCACTTTAATGTGTTTTATTCTTGAAAAAACAAAACAAAGGTACAGTACTGTCAGCGAATCAACCTTTATTATGTTTGTCTGTAAAATGTCTCGCTATTATGCAATTTTTATTCTCAACTTGTTAATGAAAAATAGATACTTAAGTACCATAGTTTTGCCCAATTATTGAACAGTGTAATAATGAAACTAATGAAATTATAATGTAAAACTTGCAAAATAAACAAACCAAAACAGGGACGACACAATATAAAGGCAAAAGAACTTGTCAAAATCTTTCTAAATATCTATACAAATCGCTATGTGCAAATAACGCTTTGGGTGTAAGTATCCTAGGTTCGAGTCCTTGGAGTGGCACATGTATTTGTTGATTTCATTAATTGAGTTTAGAAGTAAAGTTGGTTGGTGAAAAAATATCTATCTATATATCTATTTACTCAGGCCCAACCCCCACCCTTCCTATTTTTTGTTTTCCTTTCTTTTTCCCTCCTTTTTTATTTTATTTTTGAGGGGGGGGGGGGGTGACTCAAGACAGAGCAAGAACAGGGAAAACACAAAACACAACATCAAACAACGAACACACACAGACAAAGCACAAATGCACACACATGTAGGTCACCCAGGAGAAAATATATGATTTAGTAAAATATAATTTAGTAAAATATAATTTTGAAATAAAAGAACACAAATCCACCACATAGGGTGTACATCACTACATGAGCAAGTGAATCTGTTTCTCAGGCAAATTAATCGCACATGCAGTACTGTATTCATATTTTTTCAGCAACCAATCGTTCCATAGCCGCGGTTGTGGACGGCCATTGTGCACTTCCTCGCTCTATAAACTCCGGTGTTCCTCAGGGCTCTGTTCTATCTCCTATTCTCTTTCTAATTTTTATAAATTATCTCCTCAACTGTACCTCAATTCCCATCCATTCATACGCAGACGACTCAACCTTACACTACTCCATTAGTTTTTCAGAACGCCCCAGCCAGCAATCCCTCAACGACAAACGTAATGAAGCCATAGAACTCTTAAATTCTGATCTAAATACTATCTCCAATTGGGGCAGAGAAAACCTTGTTTACCTTTAATGCTTCCAAAACCCAATTTCTCCATCTATCTACCCGTAAGGAACTCCCAGCGAACTATCCTTTATTCTTCAACAATACAAAAATCAATCCTTCATCTTCTCTCAATATTCTTGGTGTCTCTTTTTCTTCTGCTCTCAGTTGGAAGGACCATATTACCAGTCTTGCTAAGGCAGCCTCCCAGAAGCTTGGTGTGCTCAACTGCCTTAGGGGGTTCTTTTCCCCTGCACAGCTTGTTGCTCTGTACAGGGGCATAGACCGTCCTTGTATTGAGTATTGTTCACATGTGTGGAGAGGTTCCTCTCACACCGCTCTCCTAGACAAAGTTGAAAGGAAGGCCTTTCGTATCATTAACTCCCGTCCACTCACCAACTCTCTGCAATCTCTCTCTCTCCGCCGCAATGTTGCATCTCTCTCGCTATTCTATCGGTACTATAATAATCAGTGTTCCTCAGAGCTTTCCCAGTGTATACCACCTCCTTTATGTAGGGCACGTGGTACCCGTCTTGCAACTCAATCCCACCCCTACTCTGTGCAACTCTGCAACCCGAGAGTGAAACGTTACTCTCAGTCTTTCTTCTACTCAACAGCTGAGCTCTGGAACTCTCTCCCAGAATCAGTCTTTCCCTCTTCCTATGACTTAAACTGCTTCAAACTCTGTGTGTCCAGGCAGTTTGGCTCGAATGTCCCTTGATTTTGGCCCTGTCACTCTTTCAACTATGGGGGAGGCACTTGCTATAGGCAGTTCTGCCTTTTGCCTCCCTCAATCACATAGAAAAAACAAAAAAAATAAATAAAAAAAAATAATAATACTTCTAAATGCAATTACCGGTAATGAAATCAACAAATACATGTGTCACTCCAAGGACTCGAATCTAGGATACTCACATCGAAATTCCGCGCATTTCTGTATTACACTATCACTCTCGTCATGTTCAAGGAATTAGTCCATTTAGGAAGTTCAGGCCGTTCTGGTAAAATTATTAAATTTGTGCATAAATAAAGAAACTGCAATTTGTCAAAATGTTCTATTTAAAAAAAAATAACATTTTGACAAGATATTAACCCTTTCAGGTCCAGGGGTTGCAGTTTAGTTGCCGTTCTTTTATTTCATAAATTTTATTTTAGTAAGGGTTATTTCCACATAGCGATTTTGAGAAGTTATTTTACCTTTATCTTATATCGTCCCAGTTTTGATTTGTTTAGTTTGCAAGTTTTACATTTTAATTCAGAAATATAATTCTCTTAATTTCATAATTACCTCACCAAAATTAGTTTTCTGGCCACAACTCGCTCAAAGACAACTGCAGAGGTTGAAGTAATTAAACTAAAGGTTTCTAACACCCCTGTTGGTCAGAAAGGCTTTAAAGTAACCCTGTCAGGACGCAATTGTGTTCTGGTGCGCGTAAGGGTTAACAGTAGTACAGTACTTAATACAGTCAGCTCTCCTAATACGTGCCTGGGGGTTGGAAAAAACACCAAATTCTCAATAAGTGTCTACGGTTCCTAAGATGCGTTTCGGGAGACCAAAAATGGCCAACTCCGCGCTTTTTACCTAATACACGTGGACACCCATCATTTCGCGTGGCACCAGATTTCATCATAAGTGCGCGGAATTTCAGTGTGAGTGTCCTAGGTTCGAGTCCTTGGAGTGCCACAGGTATTTGTTGATTTCATTAATTGAGTTTAGAAGTGAAGTTGGTTGGTGAAAAATATAATTATGGGGATATTACTTACCACATAAACCTTATTTGAAAGCATAGTCATATTTAGCATAGCCTAACTACAGTATCGTCATGTTTCCGCGGCTTTCGTCAGACACGGCACTTGACTTGACTCTGTTTTGATAGTCCCGGGCATTCAATTCCTTCATTATTACCACCAGGCCCACTGTCCCTATCACTGATTGTACTAGAGGCCATAATAAACATGAGAGATACAAGGTTCAGGATTGTGTTCTTTTATTTTATAACATTTTTATTTTAGTAAGCGTTATTTCCACATAGCGATTTTGAAAAGTTATTTTGCCTTTATATTGTCTTTTGTCCAAGTTTTGGTTTGTTTAGTTTGCAAGTTTTACATTTTAATTAACAAATAAGCAAGTAAAAGGCGGATGGACTTAGAGCGCTTTGGCTAGTGTTGACGACATTAAAGATGGCGTCCGTAACTTGCGCAAGTGACGCTCGGATTTCGGAGTCACTAAGATTTCGCCTCCAAGCAACAAAGACCTTGACAATGGCAGTTTATAATAATAATAATAATAATAATAATAATAATAATATTTATTATTCCTAGATACAGTATGTGTGAATTTGTGTTTCGATTTTGTGTTCATTGTTGTCCCTGTTCTTGCTCTGTCTTGAGTCGG
The DNA here is from genome assembly GCA_032716605.1 of Paralithodes platypus. Taxonomy (NCBI): domain Eukaryota; kingdom Metazoa; phylum Arthropoda; class Malacostraca; order Decapoda; family Lithodidae; genus Paralithodes; species Paralithodes platypus. Next base: position 10,323,885 of record CM064556.1, read on the forward strand.
CCACCCCCCACCCCTGTTCTTGCTCTGTCTTGAGTCGGCCACCCCCCACCCCTGTTCTTGCTCTGTCTTGAGTCGGCCACCCCCATCCCTGTTCTTGCTCTGTCTTGAGTCGGCCATCCCCCATCCCTGTTCTTGCTCTGTCTTGAGTCGGCCATCCCCCATCCCTGTTCTTGCTCTGTCTTGAGTCGGCCATCCCCCATCCCTGTTCTTGCTCTGTCTTGAGTCGGCCATCCCCCATCCCTGTTCTTGCTCTGTCTTGAGTCGGCCACCCCCCATCCCTGTTCTTACTCTGTCTTGAGTCGGCCATCCCCCATCCCTGTTCTTACTCTGTCTTGAGTCGGCCATCCCCCATCCCTGTTCTTGCTCTGTCTTGAGTCGGCCATCCCCCATCCCTGCTCTTACTCTGTCTTGAGAGTTTTTGTGTTATTTAGGTGTCAATTTTGTCGTGGCGAGCAATAGCGAGCCTGTAATTTAAGAGGAACCGGTCGTTTTTCTATCGAAAAATGTACAATTATATCTTAAAGGAGGGTCTTGGGTTGGGTGTTTTTGAAGGTTGATTGAGGTCTAGGGAGGAAACTAATAAAAGAATATAAAGATACTGTACATAAATAAGCCAATAAAAGTGACCCATCTCCTCTTAAGCTAACCACATTATAACTTTTACAGATTGGTGGTGGGTCGGTCAGAAGTACAGGACATGCATTTGGAGGACCACAATAGGACACCTTCCACTACCGGGGCCATCGGATACAAGTGTTTGACCAACGACAACAACTCTGCCAAAATAAGGTGAGTCTTTAAGAATTTAATTATATTTGTACTGTTGTTTTGCTGATAATGTAGTATTTATGTTTACTGTTATTTAGTCAAATTTACCAGAACGACCCGTACTTCCCAAACTGACTTAATTCCTTGAACATGACGATAGTGCATTGTTATGTGTGCGATTAGTTTGCTTGGGAAATAAATTAACTTGCGTATGTAGTGATGTACACCCTATGTGGTGGATTGTGTTCTTTTATTTCAAATGTGATTTTATTAAGCGTTATTTCCACATAGCGATTTTGATTAGTTCCTTTGCGTTTATCTTGTGTCGTCCCAGTTCTAGTTTGTTTATTTTGATTAGTTCCTTTGCGTTTATCTTGTGTCGTCCCAGTTCTAGTTTGTTTATTTTGCAAGTTTTCCATAATTCCTTCTCATATTAATTTGAGTCTTTAAACAAAATTGCTCCAGTTTGACATCCTCTTTATTTTGACTGTTACTTGTTGAGTCTTGCTGAGGCATTGGGATTGTTTTTTTTAGTTTTGTGTTATCGTATGATATGCAGGATTCGAAACTGCATAATAAATCGTAGGCTTGTGCATATTTCTTTAACTGTGTTGATAGCGTAATGCATAAGTGCGCAGAATTTAGATGTGAGTACCCTAGGTTCGAGTCCTTGGAGTGGCACATGTATTTGTTGATTTCATTGATTGAGTTTGGAGGTGAAGTTGGTTGGTGGAAAAAACATAATAATTATATTGATATTATAAGTTTGTTGTTTTCAAAGTTTAATATCCGATAAATTTAAATGTATTTGTCCACATATAGATTTTGTTTAGTGTTGTCTTTTCGATAGTTTTTATTTTGATGAGTTCGTTATATTGATTTGATCAGTAACTTTTGAGTTTGTTTTCAAGTTTTATATTTTCATTTCCTTATATTGTTTTGCTAAATGTACGATGCGTTGTTTCGACATACTGTAGTGAATTTTAGTTATTATATATTGTTGGTCTATACTGTATATTATCCGGTTCCTGTATTTGGGTTGTTTTTGCAAGTTTTACATATTAATTACACTCCAACTGCGAAAAAGCAAGCCTGTCTGAGCCAGTAGAATATATGTAATGGAAAACGACGCTAAATAATTACATGTATGTATGTATGGACACTCGGATACCATAGTCTGTAGCCCACTCTGAAATATGACGATAGTGCATTGTTATATGTGTGCGATTAGTTTGCTTGGGAAACAGATTAACTTGTTCATGTAGTGATGTACACCCTATGTGGTGGATTGTGTTCTTTTATTTAACTATTTTATTTTGCTAAAGCGTTGTTTCCACTTAGCGATTTTGATTAGTTATTTTGTCTTTTTACTGTGTTCGTATAAGTTTTGGTTTGTTTAATTTGCAAGTTTTACATTTTAATATGATGTAAATACAGTAATGCAGTTATGTTGTTGTTGTTCCCTAAGCTGCCTGGCCGAACAGCCCCGAGTCCTTAACCCTTTGGCTGCGGCTATGTTTGGGCTATTTAGGGCATATTCAGGCACTCCTGAATGATAAATCAAGCATCTGCATTAAATCAAGTGTATTCTGCCGAAAACTAGACAAAAATAGCTTCAAAATTACACCAGAACGGACCCTGTATGTGGTCTGGTTCACCCGCAGTGGTCCCAGTGAAACGCGGGAACCCCGCTATTATGTAACACTCGCTCGCTTGGCTACACTGGTGAGAGAGACAGAGAGAGGCCCGCCCGAGACACAGCCTAGCTCAGTGAGCCGCTCTGAGGGTCGGAGGTGGGCCCCTCACGCTCCCGCCCACTGACACTCGATTTTTACGTTTTTTACAGGCTTTTAAAGCCTGGAAATTGCTGTAGCTTGCCAAAACATTCCAGAACGTCACCCGCAGCGAAAGGGTTAAGGAAGGCCATGGCCACGGTCGTGCTCTCCCACAGAGCTCTCAAATAGTGTAAATTGTGTTGTTGGCATAAGTGGTTGTGTGAAATGCAGTCTTCTATGATTATGGTGTTTTATGGTATGGGGTGCTGTATTACAACCCGGGCAGGTGTCGACGACGGAGTCATCCATTTATTAACACTGCTTACTGTTTTGATTGACAAGGCTATACTCTTGTCTTGATAGCGTAATGCTTAGTGCGCAGAATTTTTGTGGGAGAATCTTAGGTTGGAGTCCTTGGAGTACCATATGTATTCATTACTTTCATTGATTTCATTACTTGGATTTATTTGTAAATTAATCGGTGAGTTGGTGAAAACTAATATGAATAGCCTAATGGTTAGTGTGCTGAATTTTGGTGTGAGTATCCTAGGTTCGAGTCCTTGGAGTACCACATGTATTCATCACTTGGGAGTACCACATGTATTCATTACTTGGAGTACCACATGTATTCATTACTTGGAGTACCACATGTATTCATTACTTGGAGTACCACATGTATTCATCACTTGGGAGTACCACATGTATTCATTACTTGGAGTACCACATGTATTCATTACTTGGAGTACCACATGTATTCATTACTTGGAGTACCACATGTATTCATTACTTGGAGTACCACATGTATTCATCACTTGCATTGATTTCATTATTGGTGTTTGATTTGTTTTGGTGGTGTATTGGTTTAGGTGCTTACGTTCTTTTTCAAGTTGTTTTTAATTTGGTATCTCGACATCCTGATTACTCTACTATTAGCAAGATTTTGTAGCGAAATAGGTTGTTCTTTTGTTTCATGATTTTATTTTGCTAAGGCGTTTATCCACATAGCGATTTTGACAAGTTATTTTACCTTTATCTTGTATCGTCCCAGTTTTGGTTTGTTTATTTTACAAGTTTTACATTATAATTACCAAGATTTTGTAGCGAAATAGGTTGTTCTTTTCTTTCAGGATTTTATTTTGCTAAAGCGTTTTTCCACATATAGATTATGTTTAGTGTGTTGTGTTTTTCCACATATAGATTATGTTTAGTGTGTTGTGTTTTCCACATATAGATTATGTTTAGTGTGTTGTGTTTTCCACATATAGATTATGTTTAGTGTGTTGTGTTTTCCACATATAGATTATGTTTAGTGTGTTGTGTTTTCGATAGTTTTTAATTTGAATCTATCTATCTATTGCCTGACGCCGTGATCCCCGAAGGGGTGGCCACGAACGAACCGCCCCCATGCACCTCTGTCCCCAGTCAGTCGACGCCCCTCACAGCACCGCCTTCGTTCATGTACTTCCTCACTCCATCCTTCCACCTCATATTCGGTCTACCTCTCCCCGTCTGTCCCTCCACCTCGCTCTCATACACCCTCTTAGTCATTCTCTCGCTTTCCATACGTTCCATATGGCCGAACCATCTCAAGTTGTTCCTTTTCACACTTTCCAGCACATCTACCTCCACACCACACCTCCTTCTTACTTCCTCATTAGTCTGTCTATCCCTCCATGTAACTCCGCACGCACTCCTTAAGTAATTCATTTCCACTGCTCTCACTCTTGGTCTGAGTCTCTCAACCAACGTCCATGCTTTGCTTCCGTAAGTCAGTGTCGGGATTACCACTGTCATGCAAGGACTTCTTCACTTCCATACTGACCACCCTATTTCTTGTTCTTGTTACTGCTTTTAGCGTTCCTACAACCCTCTTCCCCTGTTGTACTCTCTCCCGCACCTCTTCATCCATAGTCCCATCTTTACTCAACCACTGCCCAGATACTTAAAAGAGTTGACGATCTCCATAGCCTGACCGTTCAGCTTCACCTCACACTCTGTGACTTCACCCCTTTCGAAGACCATAACCTTGCTCTTCCCCGTATTTACCTTCAAATTCCGTTTTTCGCACACTGTTCCAAACTCATTTACCAGACCCTGCAACTCCCATTCATTATCACTCATCAGAACTGTATCATCCGCAAACAGCAGTATAGGTAGCTTCCACTCAATTCCCTCCCTTTTCAGCGATACACCAACATCCACTGCTCTTGATAGTATTTCTTCCATGACTCCATCCATATATACAGTAAACAACCACGGGGACATCACACACCTGTTTCAAACCAACATTCAGGTCAAAGAACTCGCTCTGCTCACTCTCCACACGTACTGCCGCCTTTGCACCCTCATACATGCTCTTCACTGCTTTCAGCAACTTGCCCTCTACTCTGTATATTCTAAGTACTTTCCACAAACCTTCTCTATCCACTCTGTCATAGGCCTTCTCCAAGTCCATAAAGGCAACATACACCTTTTGTTTCTTCTCCAGATACTTCTCCACAACACAATTCAGGGTAAAAATCTGATCTACACATCCTCTTCCCTTCCTAAAACCTCCCTGCTCGCCGCGTTCGTTATATTAATTTGAACAGTACCGGTAACCTTTGAGGGAGTTTTCAAGTTTTATATTTGATGTCTTGATAGCGTAATGGATAAATGTGCGGAATTTTGGTGCGAGTATCCTAGGTTTGAGTCCTTGGAGTGCCACGTGTATTTGTTGATTTCACTAATTGAGTTTAGAGGTGAAGTTGGTTGGTGGAAAAAAAACATAATATTTCATAATTTGATTTTGCTTAAGCGTTTTTCCACATAGCGAATTTGTTTAGTGTGATGTCGTTTCGATAGTGTTTTATTGTAATGAGTTCGTTATATTAATTTGAACAGTAACTTTTGAGTTTGTTTTAAAGTTTGATATTTTGATTAACTTGCTCATTGCTCATGTAGTAATGTCCACCCTATGTGCTGGATTGTGTTCTTGTATTTATAAATAATTATTATTTTGCTTAAGCATTGTTTCCACAGCGATTTTGATCAGTTTGTCTTTTTACTGTGGTCGTCCAAGTTTTGGTTTGTTTATTTTGCAAGTTTTACATTATAATTCCACATAGCAATTTTGATTGGTTCTTTTGTATTTACATTGTCTGGTCTCAGTTTTGATTTGTTTATTTTGCAAGTTTAACATTTGAATTATGATAAGTTGTCCATTATATGATGCAGACACATAGCAGTATCATATTTTTCCATCAAGAATCGAGAAATCAAGCGCTAAATGATTCAATTTACCATCAGCTGGAAGAAAAGTAATTAGGCTATATGTTTATTTTGAAAGTTTGACAAATTGTGTTTTACAATTGTGTTCTTTTATTTAACTGTCCTGATAGCGTAATAGTTAGTGCGCCGAATGTGGGTGTGAGTATCCTAGGTTCGAGTCCTTGGAGTACCACGTGTATTTGTCTATTTCATTAATTGAGTTTAGAAGTAAAGTTGATTGGTGAAAAGCTATGAAAAAATGTAATTATTTTATTTTGCTAAGGCGTTGTTTCCACAGCAATTTTTATTAGTTCTTTTGCCTTTATATTGTCTTAGTCCAAGTTTTGGTTTGTTTATTTTGCAAGTCGCAATTTACTAGAATAACTTGCTCATGTAGTAATGTACCTACACCCTATGTGGTGGATTGTGTTGTTTTATTTCTAAATGTTATTTTGCTTAAACATTGTTTCCACATTGAGATTTTGATAAGTTATTTTGCCTTTATATTGTCTTTGTCCAAGTTTTGGTTTGTTTAGTTTGCAAGTTTTACATTTTAAATTATATTATTATTATAAATGTTTATGTTTGATTTACTTTATATATTTATATATATTTACTTTATACAGTATACTGGTACTGTATTTACTTTATATATATATTGACTAACCTGCCTTCGGGTATTTATATAATATGTTACTAACCGAGTGGTGACTGGCTGGGATATTTGGGCCTTCCCTACGACCTGTGCGGGTAGAGGCTTGACTTATCAGGTTGTGGAAGACCCTTTTATTCCGACGAGATAAGCCTTTTTTACACCACCCCTTTCTCTCTCCCTGTGTCTTATTCTTCTTCTCTTCGCACTGGTGGAAAGGGAAATCGTGGCAGATGACCATGTCAACGATGGCTCCTTGAAACCTCCGAGGGTCCTTGAGATACGGCTAGAGCGGTGAGATTGGATACGACCCCGATTGGTGCACCCTTGCCACTGCGAGGTATTAGATAGCTGACAGGGACCACTTCCATTTAACCCTCTGTGTACCGGTGATGTACTTTTCTTGATATTCTGGAAGGTATTAGACGATTTTGGCAGAATATAATGTATTGGACGATTTTGTTGAGCTTGGGAAGGATGTCTACCCATTAAAATGCTACAGACACTCTCAATTAATCGCAAGATCGAGGGTTCGAATCCCGATTGGATTGTATGAGTTTTTTCTCAATTGGCTATACGTGCCGATCTCAAATCCAAGAACTTGACAAGTGAAGCAGCCCTTAACAGGGTTGCCTGCAACGCCGCCATTAGGACAAGAGACTGAAACTGCACTTATGTGTGGAACACTCAGTCTTAAAATTTTATGTATGTATGGCATGACTTGATTTAAATGGTCTCAATTAATCCTTTAAGCTACCATATATATCTTTCCTAAGCTTTTCACTTCTGTGCTGATAGCGTAATGCATAAATGCGGAGAATTTTTGTGTGAGCATCCTAGGTTGGAGTCCTTGGAATGCCACACGTATTTGTTGACTGTCGCTACTAATAGAAAATTTTAATCAGTTCAAAAAGTTCCTCCAGCAATTAAGAAGCTTGATAGTATCTACTTAAGTATTTATAGTATCACAGATCCTTCTTATATAGATAGATAGATAGAATAGAATATAATTATAGACCTAGAGATTACAGAACGGGTTAGGATGTTATAAAGTCCAAATGTCTGACTATCATAGAAGCACTACAAATACCACACGATGCAGGGTATGCTGTGAGGATCACAACAGGGGACACAGTACTGTAGTAAAAAAACACAAAATGAGAGAAGAAACTTCCGAGAAATGTGACAACTGCAAAGAAGGCTACTGGGCATGCTACCAAAATGTACGGAAAAACTCTTATCGTATTAAAAACCAAGAGAAACGGCAAATAATGTTCCTGTAACATTATTTGCTGGTTCTCGGGGTCTTTAATATGACTTAGAGTTTTTCCGCACATTTTGGTAGCATGCCCAGTAGCCTTCTTTGCAGTTGCCACATTTCTTGGAGGTTTCTTGTTGTTGTTGTTGTTCCCCAAGCTGCCTGGCCGAACAGCCTCAAGGCCCCGAGCAAGGCCAAGGCCATAACCGAGCACCCCCACAGAACCCTCCCTGCCTACCACAATAAAGCCTGGGTGACAGAAGCCACTCCATGGCGTTGAGCTGAGGAGGGTGCGGAAACGCCCGGGAAACCAAAGCCCCACCCAGGGCCCTGTGCCCCTCAGCAATTATGAAGAGAAAGTGGAGGGGCAAAGGAAAAATGTGACGCTTTGGCTTCCAATCTTGGTAGATTGGGAGGTCAATCCACGGAAAAGACGCCGTCACTTGAGATCTAGGAAATATATAAGTAAAAGGAACAGTCAGAGTAAGCTATGGGTATGGCAGAGATTGCTCAGTTCTCACTCTGATAGACCAGCCCATCACCACATGACTAGAACCCAATCCTCTCAGCATCAGCTAGGAAAGGCCCTAGAAAGCCGCCTTTGGCGGGGGGATAGCTCCCCTATTTCAACCCCTTTTGGGGTTGGGCACCCGCCCATTGTGTTTTTTTACTACAGTACATTGTTCCCTGTTGTGATCCTCACAGCGTACCCTGCATCGTATGGTATTTGTAGTGCTTCTATGATAGTCGGACCTTTGGCCTTTATGACATCTTAACCCCTTCTGTAATCTGTAGTTCTATAATGATATTCTATCTATATTTTGACAATTTTTTTAAGTTTAAGAAGGATCTGTGATACTAAAAATATTTAAATTGTTTGAAGCTTGTTATTTGCTGGAGGCCCTTTTTCAACTGATTAAATTAGTCTATTAGTAGCCACAGTAAAAGTTTAAGGCATGACACTGGTACTTACAATGCTATATATAGTCTATTTATTAAAAGTCGGCCAAAGCTCTTGAGTACTAACCTCTAGACCTGATCACGTTCTAAGGAGATCTCCCAAGAAAAATTGACCTATGCAGCGTTGAAAACTTCTCACCGAGGCGCTATGACATGGAGTGCATAGTGCCTCGGTGAGAAGTTCCCAACGCTGCATAGCTCAAATTTTCTTTCCTTAGAACGTGATCAGGTCTAGAGGTTTGGCGTAGTTTTAACGAATACACTAGCATTTCCAGTATTTATTATCATGGTTTAATGTTTTTAATGATTACACTTCATAAATTAGTGAACAAAATTATCTCTGCTTCAAAATTCCTTCACCGCCATGGTTATTTTCATCGTATTCTGGATTTATGTATGTACACACGGTACAAAAAGTATATGCACCCCTATGCTGAGCATCAGGTGTGTACAGCTCGATAGGGTTGGTACCTCTGCCTGCAACTATATCCGATCGTCTCTGACACACGGATATAGTTGCAGGCAGAGGTACCAACCCTATCGAGTTGTATACACCTGATGATCAGCGTAGGGGTGCAGATACTTTTTTGACCGAGTGTACATACATAAATCCAAAATATGATGAAAATAATAATGGCGGTGAAAGGGTTAAGTGAGGAATTTCTGTTTTGTGTATTGTTTCATTTTTTGTTTTGCTAAATATTTGTTTCCACATACAGTACAGTACTGTATTGACTTTGATTAGTTGTTTTTTGTCTTTATATTGTGTTGTCCCAGTTTTGGATGATATTAAAATTGGCTACCGACTAACTTTAGGAATAAAATGCAAGTTGTTACATATATTTTCTTTTCTTTTCAGGTCAAGTGTTCCCATGATGTACTGTTGGCTGTTGCCGTGGTGGTATGGTTGCCTGGTCCCGGCCTCTACTGCTTTAAGAAATGTAAGTACTGTATATTCATAATTGTTCTGTTTTTGGTTGCTTAGTTTATCATAATGTATGTTCCATCAATTGCGTCTATTCAATCAACTTCCAGTTACTTAAGCAGTTGACTTGTGTTGATGCTTTTAATAAACCAGTGAAGTCGCAGCTATTTCTGAAGGCTTATGATACTGCGGATCATAGAGTTACTGTACTGATGACTCTAAACATACTGTATATTTTTTGTTTGAAAAATTGAAGTTAATGCGAGCGCTCGTGAATCATCTTTGAGAATTGGCGCTCGTACAATACAGTACCAGCCTATTATTATTATTACTATTATTATTATTATTAATATTATTATTAATATTATTATTATTATTATTATTATTATCTACAGTTGTTGGCTTTGTTGTACTTTGTCGTGTACGGTGGCGCTAATAAGTCATGTCCCAGCTGTCATTACGTTTGGCTCGCTCTGTGCTGTATTAATGTCTGTCAGATGTTGAATAGGGTGGGTAAGTGTAGGAACATGTTTGTATATTTCACTCTATATGACGAAATGAAGCTTTGATATTGCCGATACCAATATTTGATCAAAACATAATTTGTGCCGAGACATGACTTATTAGCGCCACTGTACTTTGTTGTGTACTATTATGCATTTCTATGGTTGGTGTATACTTGTGAATATTTTGATTGTATTGTTCTTTGCTTGGGTACTTTATATATTGGTTAGACACTTATGTTTTTCAGTATGGCTTGATTTGAGTAGTTTGCTCTGTCATTGGAACTCTCTCCCAGAATCAGTATTTTCCTGTTCTTATGACTTCAATTGCTCAGTGTGTCCTGGCATTTTGGTTCGTCCGTCCCTTGATTTTGGCCCTGTCACTCTTTCAACTCTGAGGAAGACACTCGCTACAGGCAGTTTTGCTTTTTGTCTCCCTCACTCATATAGAAAAAAGCAAATAGGTTTTGCTTGTGTATGGGTATATATTTGATAAGCTCTTGTTTGCTTGAATAGTTTACTTTGATATTTTCTCTACTTGTGAAATGCCTCCTGTTGTTGCTCCCTTTTCTTTGCTTGCCAGTTTGTTTTTAGTTTTATCAATAATTGTCATTTGTTTGGATATTATGTTAGTTTCCCGAATGTTTAGCGTTATGTTGCTTATATTGTTTGCTTAACCCCTTCATGATTGACACATCTTGACAGTACAGTAACTTGGCTATCATTGTACATTGTTCTTGTCCGTTAACCCTTTGAGTACCAGAAGTAACTTGGCTATCATTGTACATTGTTTTTGTCCGTTAACCCTTTGAGTAACTTGGCTATCATTGTACATTGTTCTTGTTCGTTAACCCTTTGAGTACCAGAAGTAACTTGGCTATCATTGTTTTTGTCCGTTAGCCACGTTACTTCTGGTACTCAAAGGGTTATCATTTTGCATTGTTTTTGTCCGTTAACCCTTTGAGTAGCAGAAGTAACTTGGCTATCATTTTGCATTGTTTTTGTCAGTTAACCCTTTGAGTAGCATAAGTAACTTGGCTATCATTTTGCATTGTTTTTGTCCGTTAACCCTTTGAGTACCAGCGATGTGTGCTAGATTTGTATTGTGGCTATATTTTGGTGATTAAAAGGGTTGGTAGAGATATTATTGAAGCCTTATTTTTGTGCTAGAGGTCCTTCCTAAGCTGAATAAAGTGGTTAAAAGAGTTGGTAGAGATATATTGAAGCCTTATTTTTTGCTAGAAGTCCTTCCTAAGCTGAATAAGATAGTCTTGCTGTCAGACAATTATAAAAAGGACTTCTCCGGTATTGAATGAGTTGATGTAGCTTATTTTAATATGTTTGAGTTGCTTATCTGTTATGCGCTGTGATTTTGATTTGTTCTTTTGTCTTGATATTGTCTCATCTCTTGTTTATTTTGCAAGTTTAGGTCTATTGGTTTGAATATTTGCTAGACTTCATTTCTCATTACATTTTTTGTATGTTAGTCATTATAGTTTGTGCATTTAGTGGTCTTGAGCATAGTCATTAGATACCTGTTGATGCTTGATTTCCCTTTAATTTTGTTACTCAAGCAGTTTCCACAATGTTGATAAGTTCTTTTGTCTTTTATAGTTTGTTTATTGTGAAAGTTTTAAATTATTATTATGAGTTGATTATGGTAATATTTGTCTGATGAATGATAGGCTATATTAATAGATTGGTTTCCACATAGCAATTTTGACTAGTTATTTTGCCTTTGTCCCAGTTTTAGTTTGCTTAGTTTTAAATGTTAATTTATTGATGAGCAATATAGGTATGGCATATTTACTTAGGTCCTTACTATGTTGTATTTCTCAGTACTGTACCAATAATTGAAGATTTTTTTATATTTGTATAATTAACTATCAGTATATGCTCAGGCACATTAAATGTTATTTATTTATATTAACTAGTTATGCTTTTAATAATCTTTACTCAGTTTAATATGAGGGACTCCATATTTGTGGTAAATGTACTCTGATGCGTATATTCTTAAGTCCATGATTATTGATATGCATCAAGCACACTTGAATCAGCTGTCCGTTGTATCCATGAAGTTTGGATTTTATCAAGTTATTTTGAGTCTTGTGTAGTCAAATTTTTAGTTTGAAAGCTTTAAATGATAATTTGGCAAAGCCAAATGTTACAAGGTTTATTGAGAAACATAAGTATACCAAGTCAATTTTATTAGACAGAAATAGCAATAAGTTTTAAAGGTTTATAATAGTTGTTCATTATAATAATTCATACATATACATTGTCAAGTAAAATATATCCAATACCCAAAGAAATTTCAGTAAAACCTTTTAGTAACAGTTCAGTTTCCAGTTATTTTGCCCTAACATCATCTTTTTCAGTTTCCAGTTATTTTGCCCTTATATCATCTTTTAATTTGTCATGTCCAATGACTTTAGTCAATGCTGCTTTAGTTATGATTGACTAGTTGTATAGTAATAAATTGAAAGTATATCATTCAGTCACCGATGCTTTAAAAATCTAGAATTTTTGTGATATTACTAAAGTATTGAAAGTGATCAAATGTTATCTATTTAAACAGCATTGATTTTATAGTAGTTGATAATCCCAAAGCCTAATTGCTTGTAAGTGATGGAACTACTTGAGTTACTATAACTACATTAAGTGAAATATAAAAGTCCATTGAAAGGTGCTTGAAGACTAAGCAATTCTATGACCAATAACTTGTGTAATTTGGAAATACAGTAAAAGTTTTGAATACCATATCTTTATTGTTTTATTGTTTTATTATAATACATGTAATTGGATACAGTTCACCTTTGGTTCTTACCAAATGCTACTCTGAATTATGTAAATTCCATTCAGTAACGTAACAGTATTTTGTTAAAGTATTACTTTGCAAAATTAAATATATCAGAACTGTGGACATGCAAAATTTTCCAAAGTCCAAACCACCAAATTTTTGTAAGTCTAGTCAAAAAAAAATCATTGGTTTGGAAAATTATGAATGTCCAGTTCTGATAAAAAGTTCAGAAGTCAAACTGGCAAAATTTTGTAAAGTGGCAGACTGAAATTTTTCAAAGTCCAGTGGAACTTTGCAAAATTTCAGTGGTGTAGACTTGGGAAATTTTCCAAAGTATACACCACTGAAATTTTGCAAAGTTCCACTAGACTTTGATGAAAAATTTCAGTCACCCCCAGAAGTTTGCTAAGTCCACCCTCAGAGGCTGGACTTAGCAAAATTCTGGGGGAAATCAGTCAAAAGTCTATGGGGTGAAACCCAAACATTTCGTACCACAAAAACTTTTCTGTCTCAAGAGTCTTACTGGCAATTTGTGGAGACAGGTTCTACTTCACCAACCAGGATTGGCCCAGCAACTCTATGCATTTCAAACCTAACCTCACATAGCCAGTCTCATCATAGGCTCAATTAACCCTTTCGGTACTTATTCTTGCTAACCTCAAAAGATATTACTCAGCTTAGTAAAGAGGTCCTTTCTAAGCCAATTAAAATCATCTGAGTGCTATAGTGACAGTACCAAAAGGGTTTATAGAGCCAATGACAAGCTTGGGCTATAGAGGTTAACTTTGAAATGCACTAACACATGCAACCCAGAAAAAACAGTACACAACCAGACTGTCAGAGAAACATTACTTGCCATCTTAAGAACAGACAAATAATGAGGGTTCTGAACTTTATCATTATGCTTCTAGAACATTCAACCACATTACTTAGAAGAACTTTGGTTTAGCACTTTCAGTAATGATGGTTGAACATATCCAGAGTTCATAATGATCCTTTTGGTTGTCAAACTGTTCATTCTAGGTTACTAAACTTTATATCATGAGTGTGCAGTATATAAATATGGTCAACTATCACAGAACAGCCAAAGAAACTTAATGATTTATAACAAAATCTTAGTAAAATATTTGTATATGGTAACAAATTTATTACTTTTATTATGCATGTTATTTATGAAAATAATATTACTTTCTTTGCATGTTAAGTGATATTATCACTTAACATGCAAACAAATTATGTATTTTCATAAATGGCATATGCATCATAAAATTATTTTTACCAATTTAAATACTTTACATCAACCAGCTATTATTAAATCTTTAAGGTATTTTGGCAGATTTTTTCAGTCAGTGATAGACTAACCAACATTTAAATATGCAAACCAAAGATATAAAGTTTTAAACTTACATAAATGCAGCCAAACCATTGCTTACATGATACAGTACACTCTTAAGCAAAAATAAGTACACCAATGGAATCATGAACCTTTAACCCTCTCATAAAAGAATAAGTCATAATGACTAAGGAGAAATTTTATAAACTTCAGGAAAACATCTAGGAATAATAAAGTATAAAACTCCATTAGACCCAGATCCTTCCAAAGCTTAATAAAATCATCCAATAGCCAGAATTAACTTAATCAGCCCCTTGATAAATATGACTATCACTCAGTAATTATAGCAGTAAATATATAAAGGCCAAAATTCTAAACCAATTCAAATCTGATGCACTTTGGGAATATTGGCTAGCGTTCAATTATATTCAGCTTCGGAAGTACCAGATCAATCTCAAGGGTTAATAAATTACTATTACCCCTCTCATTGCTCAACAGTCTTCCTAAGCTGCATATAATAGTCAGGTAACCAAAATTAACTTAGTGATTCATATTCCTCAATGGGTTAACTAAAAAGGCTAAAGCAAATAAACTATTATCAAACCTATTTCCTGGTCAACTCTTCCCAAGAAATCTCAGGGATTACCCATTATTAATCTTAGTGGCAAAGATATCTGGCTTAATTATAATAGAAGTCTTTTATAATTGCCCAATATTCTTTACCATTAACATCAATAAAAGGGAATCAAGCGTGGGATTTTCATAATTTGGTTAGAGTCCGCCAGGGAATAGGATAGAAAACTTTCAGCCCATTTCTTCTAGCCTTTTAGAGTTTCAAGAAGGTTGGCCTATCATATTAAAATACAGAACCAGATTTTTAAGCAGTCTATTTTCTTTGAAATATCAATATAAATACCATCACAAAAATCAAGGGACATTAATATATATCAAAATGCACAAGTACATTTCCATAAATATTTCATCTCAAGTTAGATTTCAGTGGGCATTTTCTATTAATATAACTCGTTAAAGCACTGCATACAAATCTTATGCTGTACATGCTGTACCCTAAAGTACTTTTTCTCCAATAGGTTCAATAGATTCCATAGCATGTACTTATTTATGGCTAAAGAGTATCTCAACGGAATAAATTTTAGAATGTGCAAACTTTTTAGTGATGTCAAGTAGTCCTTGACAAAATCTACTAAAGTATATGGAGTAAAATAATTTCTACTTCATATATTTTCATTTTGGTAATATATATTAAAGATAAGTCCCCGATCATCAGGACACCCACCCTACCCCAGCTCTTGAGCAAGGAGTGTATGGTGTTGAAAGCATATAATTTTCCTCTTAAATATACCATGACTTATATTTTCAGAGGGAATTACATTGCCTTCATAAATAAATACTTTAGTCTTCAAACATATACCAAATAATGCACATTCTAACAAATAATTCCATTAAAGATTTCATTACTGTATTATGCAGTTGTAGAAAAATATGCATAACTTCTATATCCAGTATTAATAAAGACAACTTTGAGTAGACATAATAGAAAAATTATATTTTAAATATTGCAAAATTTCTAGTACTATTATTTTATTTTTACTTTTTTTTTTTTTTAGGAAAATTGGGATTGGAGTATATACAGGTAGATAGCATTTTTCCTGCGGTCTCAAGTTGGCCAACCCCACCTATGGGTTATGTGCCGGAGTCATTTTAATTTCCATTTGGGCTCTGTCTCAAGTCTGCCAACCCCAGCAATGGGGCATGTGCCTGAGTATAGACATAAATACCCAATTTCATTACTTTAAATTTTTAGTCTTTGGACAAATGCTCAAATATTCCAAAAATGATATTTATTTAAAAGTTAAACTCTCTGTGCGGGCTCAGTCTCAAGTCGGCAAACCCAAACTATGGGGTATATACCAGAGTCTAGATTTAATTACTTTAATTTCCAAGTCTATTTTGTTCAATCATATTTTGTTATGAATTTCTTTCTATTGAAGTCTCAAGTTGTCAATATTAAAACTCAATCAGATTAATTATGAATCATCTACAACTGCATCTCAAAAAGTAAACTTTAATCATCTATATAAACAGAACTTGCACCTTAAACTTTCAGTATACAATTACTTCCTTTATTCTGGCTAATAGATTATTTATTCAGCTTAGGTAGGGCCTGTGAGTCAGAAGGTTGATCTAGTCATTCCCCTTTACACTCTCCAATGTCTCTATTAAACTGCTCAAATTTGTCAAAAAGCCAGAATATGGAAAAATATATTGCATTCCAAAAGGATTAATACACCATGGGTTAGTGAAATTTTTAGCTCCATGTTAAACAGACAAATAAATACATAAATCATAAATATAACAAATAAGCCCTTTACAAATGTAGTTATAAATTTATAAAACTATGTATGAACTAAACTTATACCAGTTGTGTTAATCATTCAATAAAACTATGAACTCACTAAAAGCCTATTAATTATACCTAATGTAGTAGTAATTCTATAAAACTATGAACTAAAAGCCTATTGATTATAGCTGTACTATACACCAAGGCATCACTATCTCCATCAGTCTTCCCTAGTACCATAAAAGATAATCCTTATTACCATAATATAGGTACAGTACTGTATTAATAACTACTCTTCTCATAAGCTATAACCAAGTTTGAGCCATAAGCAAAAATAACAAATGTAACTTTCCGATTAAAAGTATTTTAAGGATATATACCGTAAAATTTATAACTATTTTTCAATCCTCACTCCTAAATACAGCTATATATCCCATATATATATATTCCCAATGACCAATTACAGTTTACGCAAATCTACAATAATCTGCCCACAAATTTACTTTCAGATAACTGGTACTGTACTAGAGTAATAAAGCTAATATTTCTAGCGTTTGGGAAGTCAGCCAGGGTATCTTATTTTACAGGCAAATTCCTCAGAGCATCAGTCACATTTTCAGCCCCAATTATATAGATTACACTATTCTTAGACTTCACCACTGGACTTTATATAAATGACAAGTTACTTTCTTCAGGCTAACATTTGTTATTGAATTCTTAGCCTTCCAGCCTATTAAACTAATTTTCAGAATGTAGAGACCATTAATCCACTTTACTCATTAGGAAGGATCTAAAGTTATAAATGGACAATTAAGGTTTGCTTCCATTCCCGTACTATTTTTTAATTACTTCAGGTAATTTACGCATTACACCATTAGGTAAATCTTTTACTTAATTTATTTTATATATTTTTTTTTTTATACCAACACTTCACTTAGGGATACTGCATTTGCAACTATAATATATAGTACTGTATATTCTTCAAGAGTACCGTATCAAATAAAAAAATTGACTGCAAACTTATTTCAGTTATTTGCCTATTATTATTAGTTATTCAGTCTTATTATTATATCAGTTATTATTAGTTATTCAGTCTCAAACTACAATTGAGTTTCACTTACGCCAAAATTGCTCTAGCTTTATACTTTCAAACTTTATTGCGAATTGCTATTTTGACAAGTATTTGGGCTTTATAGTCATTTGTGTTTTAGTTTCTTTTGCAACTTTTACATTCAAATTTCTAACCTGCCAGACTAATTATAAAAAACATTAAAGACTACAGTATATAGAACTCATCATTATCAGATGTTTTACCAAACTTATTCCTAGCATATTTTCCTATTTATAACTAGTCTCTACTACAACTAGGTACTTCTATTTTCAGCCTAACCCTATCCATTGAACAATACAGCATATCAAAATGTATAATGGGCTTATATGGTATAGATACAATTCACATTTCATATTTTTCTTTATTTACCAATAGAGCAAAATGTCAAAAACTTACAATAGTGCATTAAAATCAGTCGGTAAAATAAATTAGGTTAAAGCTTGGATACTGCAGATAAATTCCTTTCCTTAACTTAGGGAGTTTACGAAAGCAGCTCTAATCAGTAACCAAAGCTTTCCCATTCACTTTTACCTTGCCAAGTTCGGTTTGTATAAATTTACTCAGTTAGCAATGTTTACAGAACCCTTACAAACTTAAAATATTTCCAAAACACCAGGATGGAAATTCTTTTAAGTTAATAAACACCTTCAGGATTAGGAAGCGTTCAGTTTATTCGATCATTAGATGCTTTTATTCACCTTAGGAAGGATCTATGGATTCATATTTTTTCACCAACCAACTTTACTTCTAAACTCAATGATAAATACATGAGACACTCCAAGGACTCGAACCAAGGATATTACTAAAGTAAATTTAATGAAAAATACTGTACATGTGGCACTCCAAGGACTCGAACCTAGGAGACACAGAAATTCTGCAAATTTATGCATTACGCTATCAAGACCGTTAAAGAATTATGCACAAGGCTAAGATATATTGGGTAGATTTCAGTTGCCAAAGACCTTCCTAAAACACAGAAATTATATAAATATCGAATAAACTTTATGCGCATCTTAATACCGAGGGAGCCAAGACTCTCCAAACATTGCTTCCGAAGGAATATAAATGATACCAGTGGAACAATTAATACCCCGAAGCTAAGCCTACATAGACAAACTCGCTCTCTCTCCGTTCATCCCTATATCCCGGGCACCTCGGGGGCAGGACCTGACTTTCGGAATCACTACTTATTGACAACCTTGTTGCGTACTAGCAGGAGACTGTTATGAATGACCGTACTAGTTTTCAGGCTGCAGTCGTGGGCCCGGAATATACTCAAAAAAACAAATAAAATAAAAGTTCTACAACTAAAAACATTAAATTCAAAGTTACCCTTCCTAGCATAATCCCACCCCCTATCTCCCAGAATATACTAACAAAACAATAAAAATTAAAGTTATAAATCTAATAAGTACCACCCCATTTAAATAAAAGTTATAAATCTAATAAGTAACCCTCTATTCTTATCAATTACAAACTCAAATTTACTTTAATAAACCGATTAAAGCATATGGTCCTCCCGGGATTCGAACCCGGGACACCACAACCAGAATTTAATAAACTAATGGCATCATATGATGCCCCGGGATTCGAACCCGGGACACCACACCCAGAACATAAGCACCTTAAGCCATTACACCAACAACTTTACTTCTAAACTCAATGAAATCAACAAATACAGGTGGCACTCCAAGGACTAACCTAGGATACTCACACCAAAATTATACTTTAATTTTGAAGTTAATCCCCCCACCCAAAACTATTCTCCCCGCCTGAGATATGCTCCGCAGTTCCAATATTCAATTTGTGAACTAACTTACTGCATTCAATCCCCATTTCAGGGTAGCAGTACTGTACAAGGGGCAGATCCCTTCTGGCACTCCTCCATTCACATTCCGGATAAGTAGATAGGTTACAGGATTCAATTTTTGGCAAGATTCGGATATCATCTCAAATAACTTTACTTTCATCACAGCTACCCTTAGACAGTTATATTAAGCTTAGGAAACATCAGTACGAATCAAATACACTTTGATGCCATAGACCCTTCATAAACTTAATAAAATTGAAGGAAAACTACAATAAAGCAGGAATTACAGTCTGGATTTACATTTAGTGAACACTTTTCTATAAATTTGTGATAACCATTTACTGAAGTTCCCGATCATTAGGGCACCCACCCTAACCCAGCTATAAGTCAGCAGGGAGTACATGGTGGTCAAAACTGCATCAAATATAATACTTAGCCATTTTGATTAGTGGTCTTTTCTTTCTACTGCGTTCCTCTTAGTTTGTTTATTTTGCAAGTTTACATTATAATTTAAGTTAAAAAGATAGCTAAACTTTCTTACATTTGCCCCATTTGTGTGGCAATTTTAAAACTTTACGTAATTTAGAAGAAATCGGCCTTTGGCCGAGCCATTTTTCTACCGAAAAATGCACCAATTTATTTTGAGTGTCTTTAGTATATATTTAAAGCTTTGAGGTCAAAGGATTTTTTTTGATTAATTTATATGTTTTTACCAAAACTTTACTACTAAACTAAATGAAATTAACAAATACAAGAGACTCTCCAAGGACTAACCTAGGATACTCACACCAATATTCCGCACATTTATGCCATCAAGAAAATTAACATGAAAGCTCATCGTTAAGTATTACGCTATCAAATCATGCCAAAATATTACAATCCTTCGTAACCGTACCTATTCTTCCATCACTATCACACAAAGTTAATAAAGTATCCTATTTGTTCACTAGTATCATTTTTTAAAGTTTACCCTGTAAGCATATAATTTGGCTACATTCATGTTTATAGAGGATATATCACGTTAGGCTGGATTTAGAGGTTGTAATAGAAATGGGGGAGGGGGAGGGGGGATTCAGGGCGCTACAGGACAGACCGTCACTTTCAACATCTATACTAATATTCGCCGCGGTCTCTTCAAGGTCCGGTACTAACGGCTCATATTTTCTAGAACATTTACCGATGAACAGGCTGTCGGCATAGGCCCAGCAAATATTTAAAATATTATAGTATGGACAATTTTCTATCAAAATATCTACAATGGCTACTTTTTTCAAGACATTTTTCTATCGAAAAATGCACAAGGGGTGCTTTATATTAAGCTTGACTGAGGTCTACAGAGCAAACTAAGTAATAAATAAATAAGCAATTAAATACACCGCTCTATAGATAATATTTCTTATATTTTAATTTATTTTAAGCCGTGTGAGAGTCTTGTTCTAGACTCCGTGGTCTGGTTAAACAAACTTTTAATTCATTTTAGCAAGCTTTTTTTCCACAGCGATTTTTGAAGTTATTTTGACGGTCAAAGTTCTAGTTTGTTTAGTTTGCAAGTTTTAAATTTTAATAAGTAAATAAGCAAATAAATAAGCGGTTCTATAGATATTAATAAATACAATGGGGAAGCTCAGAGTACAGTATATAGATAAAGATGAACCCTCTCCGACATAAGATGCAATTTTGAGCCTATTGGGGATACTTTAAAGCCTTTGTTACCATCAGGGGTATTAAGAAACCTTTAGTCAAGTTACTTCAACCTCTGCAGTCGTCTTTGAGTTAGCCGTGGCCAGAAAACTAATTTTAGAAGCAATTATAACAGAACTTTATTTTTGCTAATCTGGCAACCTCCAAGTCATAAATGCGTGAAAGGGTGGAGTACTGTGGGACCAGTTATTACTTTTAACTGTTAATTTGCTAATGCGATGGCGAAGATTTAGGTAACCGATTGTAAAAGAAATATATTCTGATTCAGTGCACGCTCATTTTATTTTATTATTTTATAGGTTTGTAGTTAAAAGTTTAATTTCTGATAAATTTTAATGCGTTTTTCCACATGTAAGGTGGAGTTTCTATCATTTTACATTTTAAAGTTATATTAACTCTGACATAAGACACAATTTTGAGCATATTAGAGATACTTTAAAGCCTTTGTTACCATCACGGGTATTTAGAAACCTTTAGTTTAGTTACTTCAACCTCTGCAGTTGTCTTTGAGTTAGCTGCGGGCAGAAAACTAATTTTGGAGAGATAATTATAAGAGTGAGAACTCTTTCTTATTGCTAATCTGGCAACCTCAGAGTCATAGGAGTCTGAAGGGGTTAATTTGAACATTAACTTATAAAGTTTTATATATACAATTTACTTGCTAATGCAATACCGAAGATTTAAAAGGAACATTGTAATTCAGTCCATACATTAGAAGTTTGTGGTTTTCAAAGTTTAAATTCAGATCATTTTAAATAAATTTTTGTTAGTGCGCTTCGATAATTTTAGATTTTAAAGTTGCATTTATTAATATGAACAGTACTTAGTTTCAAAGTTAGGCTATATATTTTAATTGCTGTACAAAGTATCCATACTTAAAAAGCGTGCTGGATTGCCCACTTTAGATAGATTAATTATATTGTCGACTTACTTAGCCAGAAAAAAGTCCAATTCTATACAAAACTATCCAGCAATTTCAATATTACTTTAGTGCACATTTACTCTTTATTTCATAGATTCATTTATAGTTTTAATTTTCCATTTTGTATTTAGCGTGATTTCTATAGCGATTACGATTACGCATTTTTACATTAATTTGAATTTGTCCCAGTTTTAGGTACATTATTTTTAAAGTTAATTATCTATATATTTATCTATACAGCATTACTTAGTTTATTAAGGGGGAGGAGGGGAGGGGAGAGTGGATCATTCTTAACCAACATAGACTAATTTCAACAAGGGACGTTAATTTACAACCAACAAATCCAACATAACATTAATATATCCTATCTAACTTCTCCAACCTTATTGAACAGAAGCAATGTGTGTGGAGAGTTGAAGTAGAGGATTGGAGATAAAGTAGATTGGAGATCCTAGCGACGTTAATCTTCAGACGTTGAGCTTGAAATAATCTTGAGACGTTGGGAAAGTCTTGGTCGGCTGTACAATCCTTGTGCTGTAAAGCGTAAACAAAGGTTAGTGGATTCCATGGTATAAATTTGTGGATATACATGCAGCAAATTTTAAGACCGAATGTTCTACACATAAGTGCAGTTTCAGGCTCTTGTCCTAATGGTGGCGTTCCAGGCAACCCTGTTAAGGGAGGCTCCACTTCAATTTTTTGGATTTGAGATCGGCACGTATAGTCTGATCACAAGTTTATTTTAAAATAATAATTTCCGATAAATTTAAATGAATTTTTTTCACCTATTTTGTTTAGGGCGTTTCGATAATTATTAATTTTAAAGAGAGTCATAAAATTAACAGATAGCTCAAAAGTTACCGTTTAAATTAAAAAAACAAAATTCCTACCCAAACTTTTTACTCTAAAATCATATTTTTCATTAAAAGCGACTCCTAATTCTTTACCATCAACATCTATAGCTCCAAAACAATAAGTCATATTATACCAGTACCTATAATAACCTATACCGGATTACAAACAACTATGCAGAACATCTTGAACATTAACCTCTATAATTATACTATTTGGAAACCATCAGCCAGGGAATGGGTACAAATTTAAAGCTCATTTGCTCTAGTCCTTTTTGAATTACAAACAATACAACTCTCAATAAAACGAAAATAAATATAAACTAGATAGGAGAATGGTACAGTAACTATAGATACATAAAACAAGGTCTATCATACCTATAATAAACCGGCTATAGATCACTATTATTGTAACATTAAATACCATCTACTATACTTTTTTTTCCGCGTTTTATTAGTGGACTCCTTCCTCCCTCATGAACAGCCCCATTACTTTGGCAATTTTAAGACCTTTTACCTCATAGTCAATATTATGACTGTGCCATTTATCCAGCTTTCCTGCTGGCCAATAGGGACTTTTAGGGGGAACCGCCCAGATGTCCTTGATTTTTGTTTTTTTACAAAGAGTCTGAGTACCAGTATTTTTCAACTTCAAGGTCTAGGGACCAAACTATATACAGTACTGTACATCTCTTCTTAAAGAATTAAAACTAGTATTCCTTAAATTGTAAAACTTTCAACATAAACAAACTAAAACTGTGACAACAAAATAAAGATAAAACTAATCAAATATTAATCAAACTTTAAATTAACACTTTCACTTGAAACTTCCCATTTTACACTAAACAATGAAACTATTTACAATACAGTATGTACAGTTGCCCAAATAACTTCTGGACCTATGTGATCTTCTACATCTAAATTGAATGTAAC
>CM064556.1:10347897-10362897 GCA_032716605.1 Paralithodes platypus
TGTATTTTGTCGTGTACGGTGGCGCTAATAAGTCATGTCCCAGCTGTGATTACGTTTGGCTCGCTCTGTGCTGTATTAATGTCTGTCAGATGTTGAATAGGGTGGGTAAGTGTAGGAACATGTTTGTATATATCACTCGATATGAAGAAATGAAGCTTGGATGATACGAATTATTGATCAAAATATACTTGGTGCCGAGACATGACTTATTAGCACCACTGTACTTTGTCATGTACTATTATGCATTTCTATAGTTGGTGTTTACTTGTGAATATTTTGATTGTATTGTTCTTTGCTTGGGTACTTATATATTGGTTAGACACTTGGTTTCAGTATGGCTTGATTGGAGTAGTTTGCTTTGTCATTGGAACTCTCTCCCAGAATCAGTATTTCCCTGTTCTTATGACTTGAATTGCCCTGTGTGTGCTGGCATTTTGGTTCGAACGTCCCTTGATTTTGGCCCGGTCACTCTTTCAACTCTGGGGGAAGACACTCGCTACAGGCAGTTTTGCTTTTTGTCTCCCTCACTCATAGAAAAAAAGGTTTTGCTTGTGTATTTTTGATAAGCTCTTGAATAGTTTACTTTGATATTTTCTCTACTTTTGAAATGCCTCCTGTTGTTGCTCCCTTTTCTTTGCTTGTCATTTTGTTTTATCAATTGTACAATTGACAGTACAGTAACTTGGCTATCATTGTACATTGTTTTTGTCCGTTAACCCTCTGAGTACCAGCGATGTGTGCTAGATTTGTATTGTGTATATATTTTGAAGATTGGTGGTTAAAAGGGTTGGTTGAGATATTGAAGCCTTATTTTTGGCTATAGGTCCTTCCTAAGCTGAGTAAAGTGGTTGAGATATATTGAAGCCTTATTTTTTGCTAGAGGTCCTTCCTAAGCTGAATAAAGTGGTTAAGATTATATTGAAGCCTTATTTTTTGCTAGAGGTCCTTCTTAAGCTGAATAAAATAGTCTTGCTGTCAGATTATAAAGAAGACCTCTCTGGTATTGAATGAGTTGATGTTGCTTATTTTAATGTGAGTTGCTTATCTGTTATGTGCAGTGATTTTAATTTTTTTCTTTGTCTCATCAGTTTGTTTATTTAAGTCTATTGGTTTGAATATTCACTTTACTTCATTTCTCATTAAAAAAAATTAGGTTGGTAATTATTATTTGTGCATTTAGTTGTCTTGAGCATACAGTCATTAGATACCTGTTGATGCTTGATTTCCCTTTAATTTTGTTGCTCAAGCATAGCTTCCAATGTTCTTTTAGTTTTGATTATGGTAATATTTGTCTGATGAATGATAAGCATGTAATTTATTTGTTTCCACATAGCAATTTTGACTGTCCCAGTTTTAGTTTGCTTAGTTTGAAATTGTAATTTATTGATGAAACTTTGCATATTTACTTAGGTCCTTACTAGGTTGTATTTCTCAGTACCAATAATTGAATACTTCTTTTACTTGTATAATTAATGATCAGTAGACACATTCCCCTTTATTTAGTTACTTTTATTAATCTTTACTCAGTTTAACGAGACTATATTATTGGTACATGTACAATTGTACACTCTGATGCCAGTCTCTAAGCCACTCAGAAATTTCTATTCTTGTTAAGTCAATGATTATTTATATGAATCAGTCACTTGAACTGTTGTATCCATGAAGTTATTTCCATAGCAATTTGGATTAGTTCCAGAGTCTATCTTGTGTAGTCCAAGTTTTAGTTTGTTTATTTTGAAAGTTTTACATTATAATTTGGCAAAGCCAAATGTTACAAGGTTATTGAGAAACAAGTATACCAGAGGCGCGTTCGGTACACCTATCGCCGATTCGTCTGTGAGCGTTTAAACGGTGTTTTTTTCACTACCGAACGACACAGATCGATCGGTCTGCCAGAGCTTGTAAACAATACATAGCCCTTTGACCCAAGAAAAAGAAGAAGAAGAAGACATCGCAACCAAGTTTATTTTTTGCCTATTTTTGTAGTGTGTTTAATATTTACATAAATTGTATTCAAAAGGGGAACACGATACTCATCTATATTATTAGCAATATATTTAATGGTTTGTACATTCTTCATTCGATCCCAGGATCGGATAGCTAAACAATCGTTTTCGATCGCCGAATCGCTATCTCGTCGCTAGAGCTATCGCCCTAAACGATAGGTCTACCGAAGGTAGGTAATTTTATTAGACAGAATAACATAAGTTTAAAGGTTTTTGTTCATTATAATATCTTCATAAATATACAGTACCCAAAATTACTTGTTGTTGTTGTTCCCCACGCTGCCTGGCAGAAGACCAAGCAAGGACAAGGCCCTGAACAATAAGTGAGACATTATTTAAATCAAAAGTATCAGCAATTATGAAGAAAGCAAAGGAACATGTGACGCTTTGGCTTCCAATCTTGGTAGATTGGGAGTTCAATCCACGGAAAGACGCCGTCACTTGAGATTAGAAAAATATATAAGGAACAGTCAGAGTAAGCTATGGGTATGGCAGAGATCGCTCAGTTCTCACTGATAGACCAGCCCATCACCACATGCCTAAACTTAAATTACAGTAAAATCTTTTAGTAACTTCAGTTTCCGAAGTTATTTTGCCCTTATCATCTTTGGGAGTTTTAAATGTTAATTTGTCATGACTAGTCAATGCTGCTTTAAAAATCTATAATTGTTGTGATATTATTGAAAGTGATCATATTATGTTATCTATTTAAAATGGCAGACTATAGTAGTTGATAATCCCAAAGCCTAATGTTTGTAAGTGATGGAACTAGTAGTTACTATAAGTACATTAAGTGAAATATAAGTAAAGTTCATTGAAAGGTGCTTTTAGACTTTAGTAATTCTATCACAATTAACAGTCCTGTAATATTTGGAAATCAGTAAAAGTTTTGAATACCATATCTTGTTTTATTATAATACATGTAATAGGATACAGTTCACCTTAGGTTCATACCAAAGGCTGGACTCTTGAATATTTAAATCCCATTCAGAATAGTAAAAAAAAAAAAGTATAAAAAAAAATCATAGCCAAAAAAGTCAAACCAATGAATGGAATTTAGAATTAGTTAGCGGTCACTCTGCAAAATTTTGCCAGTCCGAGCTCCAAACACATCAGAACTGTGGACATGCAAAATTTTTCAAAGTCCAGTCATAGACTGGACTCAGGAAAGAACTTAAAACAATTTCAGGTGTAAACTTTGGAAAATTTTACAAGTCCAGATCAGAACTAGACTCGTGCAATGTTCCAAAGTTTACACCACTGAAATTTTGCTAAGTTCCACTGGACTTTGAAAAATTTCAGTCACCCCTCAGAAATTTGCTAAGTCCAGCCTCAGAGGCTGGACTTAGCAAAATTCTGGGGAAATCAGTCAAAAGTCTATGGGGTGAAACCCAAACATTTCACACCATGAAAACTTTTCTATCAAGATTCTTACTGGCAATTTGTGGAGATGAGTTCTACTTGACCAACCACAATTGGCCCAGCAACTCTGTGCATTTCAAACCTAACCTCACATAGCCAGTCTCCTCATTGGCTCAAACCCATTCGGTAGTCACTACTTATTCTGGCTAACCTCAAAAGATTTTAGTCAGCTTAGCAAAGGTCCTTTCTAAGCTGGCTGATTAAAATCATCTGAGGCTAGCCAGATAGTGACCGTACCAAAAGGGTTAATTGAGCCAATGACAAGCACAGGCTACGGAGGTTAAGTTTGAAATGCACGAAGAACACACACAACCCAGAAAAAACAGTACACAACCAGACAGTCAGAGAAACATTACTTGCCATCTTAAGAGACTGTTGTAAAGACCAGACAAATAATGAGGGCTCTGAACTTTAATATCATTATGCTTCTAGAACATTCAACCACATTACTTAAAACAACTTTGGTTTAGCACTTTCAGTAATCATGGTTAAACATATCCAGAGTTCATAATGATCCTTTGGTTGTCACTGTTCATTCTAGGTTGCTAAACTTTATATCATGTGTGCAGTATATAAATATGGTCAACTATCACATAACAGCCAAAATAACTTTTAATGATTTATAAAAAGTCTAAACAAATCTTAGTAAAATATCTGTATATGGTAACAAATTTATTACTTTTATTATGCATGTTATTTATGAAAATAATATTACTTTCTTTGCATGTTAAGTGATATTTTCACTTGCCATGCAAACAAAGTATTTTCATAAATGGCATATGCATCATAAAATATATTTTTACCAATACATCGACCAGCTATTTATAAATCTTTATAATATTTTGGCAGATTTTTTCAGTCGGTGATAGACAAACCACATTTAAATATGCAAACCCAAGATATAGTTTTAAACCTACATAAATGCAGCCAAACCATTGCTTACATGATACATTACACTCTTAAGCAAAAATAAGTACACCAATGGAATCATGAACCTTTAACACTCAAAAGAATAAGTCATGCTGGCTAAGGAGAAATTGTATGCACTTCAGGAAAACATCTAGGAACAATAAAGTATAAAACTCCATTAGACCCAGATCCTTCCAAAGCTTAATACAAATCATCCAATAGCCAGAATTAACAAGTCATGCTGGATAAGAGAAATTCTATGCACTTAATGAATAATTAAGAGCATAAATGCCAAAATAATTCCAAAGCCACATAAAATAATAATCACTCAGTAATTATAGCAGTAAATATATAAAGGCCAAAATTCTAAACCAATTCAAATATGATGCACTTTGGGAATATTGGCTAGCATTCAATTATATTCAGCTTAGGAAGTACCAGATCAATCTCAAGGGTTAATAAATTACTATTACCCCTCTCATTGTTCAAGGCTTCCTAAGCTGCATATAATAGTCAGGTAACCAAAATTAACTTAGTGATTCATATTCATCAATGGGTTAACTAAAAAGGCTAAAGTAAATAAACTGCATTACCACACCTATTTCCTGGTCAACTCTTCCAAAGTCAGAACTCACATAAAGTGATTACCCATTATTAATCTTAGTGGCAAAGATATCTGGCTTAATTATAATAGAACAGTCTTTTATAATTGCCCAATATTCTTTACCATTAACATAAACTGTAATCAAGCATGGGATTTTCATAATTTGGTTGAGTCACCCAGGGAATAAGATAGGAAAGTTTCAGCCCATTTCTTCTAGCCTTTTAGAGTTTCAAAAAGGTTGGCCTATCATATATTAGATACAGAACCAGATTTGTTAGCAGTCTATTTTCTTTGCAAGATCAATATAAATACCATCACAAAAATCAAGGGACATTAATATATATATATAAAAATGCACAAGTACATTTCCATAAATATTTAATCTGTTAGATTTCAGTAGGCATTTTCTATTATAGTTACAACACTGCATACAAATCTTATGCTGTACCCTAAATTACTTTTTCTCGGTTCAATAGATTCCATAGCATGTACTTATTTATGGCTAAAGAGCATCTCCACGGAATAAATTTTAGAATGTGCAAACTTTTAGTGATGTCCTTGACAAAATCTACTATAATATGGAGTAAAATAATTTCTACTTCATATATTTTCATTTTTGTATATATATATATATATTAAAAATGATTTTAAGTATCGATTTGTTTAAGTCCCCGATAATCAGGACACCCACTCTACCCCAGCTCTTGAGCAAAGAGTGTATGGTGGTTTAAAGCATATATAATTTTCCTCTTAATTAAATAAATGACATATTTTCAGAGGGAATTACACTGCCTTCATAAATCAATACTTAATTAGTCTTAAAACATATACAAAACTTGCACATTCTAAAAAATCATTCCATTAAAGATTTCATTACTGTATTACGCAGTTGTAGAAAAATATGCATAACTTCTATATCCAGTATTAATAGACAACTTTGAGTCGACAATAGAAAAATGAATAATTAAATAATGCAAAATTTCTAGTACTTCTATTTTTTTAGGAAAATTGCAATTGGCCCGAGTATATAGATAGAATTTTTCCTGCTGTCTCAAGTTGGCCAAACCCCACCTATGGGATATGTGCCGGAGTAAATTTTAATTTCCATTTGGGCTCTGTCAAGTCGGCTAACCCCAGCAATGGGGTATGTGCCTGAGTATAGACATAAACACCCAATTTCATTACTTTAAATTTTTAGTCTTTGGACAAATGCTCAAATATTCCAAAAATGATATTTATTTAAAAGTTAAACTCTCTGTGCGGGCTCAGTCTCAAGTCGGCAAACCCGACTATGGGGTATATACATTTAATTACTTTAATTTCCAAGTCTATTTTGTTCAAGCAATATTTTGTTATGAATTTCTTTCTATTGAAGTCTCAAGTTGTCAATATTAAAACTCAATCAGATTAATTATGAATCATCTACAACTGCATCTCAAAAAGTAAACTTTAATCATCTATATAAACAGAACTTGCACCTTAAACTTTCAGTATACAATTACTTCCTTTATTCTGGCTAATAGATTATTTATTCAGCTTAGGTAGGGCCTGTGAGGTCAGAAGGTTGATCTAGTCATTGCCCTTTACACTCTCCAACTTCCCTCTTAAACTGTTCAAATTTGTCAAAAAGCCAGAATATGGAAAAATATATTGCATTCCAAAAGGATTAATACACCATGGGTTAGTGACATTTTTAGCTCTATGTTAAACAGACAAATAAATACATAAATCATAAATATAACAAATAAGCCCTTTACAAATATAGTAATCCTTGTATAAAACTATGTATGAACTAAACTTATACCAATCCTATTAATCATTCAATAAAACTATGAACTAACTAAAAGCCTATTAATTATACCTAATGTAGTAGTAATTCTATAAAACTATGAACTAAAACCCTATTGATTATACCTAATACTAAAATCTAACTTTCATACTGTACTATAGAGTATAGACCAAGGCATCACAATCTCTATCAGTCTTCCCTAGTACCATAAAAGATAATCCATATAGTACAGTACTGTATTAAGAACTACTCTTCTCATAAGCTATAAGAAGTTTGAGCCATAAGCAAAAATAACAAATGTAACCTTCAGATTCCAAGTATTTTAAAGATATATACCGTAACATTTATAACTATTTTTCAATACTCCCTCCTAAATACAGCTATATATCCCATATATGTACAGTATTCCCAATGACCAATTAGAGTTTACAGAAATCTACAATTATCTGACTAAATTTACTTTCAGATAACTGTTACTGTACTAGAGTAATAGAAGATAATATTTCTAGCATTTGGGAAGTCAGCCAGGGTATCTTATTTTACAGGCAAATTCTCAGAGCACCAGTCATATGTTCAGCCCAAATTATATAGATTACACTAGTCTTAGACTTCACTGAACTTTATATAAATGACCAAGTTACTTTCTTCAGGCTAACATTTGTTATTGAATTCTTAGCCTTCCAGCCTATTAAACTACTTTTAAAAATTTATAGACTATTAATCCACTTTACTCAGCTTATCAAATAAAAAAAATTTGACTGCAAACTTACTTCAGTTATTTGCCTATTATTATTACTTATTCAGTCTTATTATTATATTATTAGTTATTCAGTCTCACAAACTAGAATTGAGTTTCACTTACGCCAAAATTGCTCTTGCTTTATACTTTCAAACTTTATTGCGAATTGCTATTTTGACAAGTATTTGGGCTTTATATAGTCATTTGTGTTTTAGTTTCTTTTGCAACTTTACATTCAAATTTCTAACCTGCCAGACTAATTATAAAAAACATTAAAGACTACAGTATATAGAACTCATCATTATCAGATGTTTTACCAAACTTATTCCTAGCATATTTTCCTATTTATAACTAGTCTCTACTACAACTAGGTACTTCTATTTTCAGCCTAACCCTATCCATTGAACAATACAGCATATCAAAATGTATAATGGGCTTATATGGTATAGATACAATTCACATTTCATATTTTTCTTTATTTACCAATAGAGCAAAATGTCAAAAACTTACAATAGTGCATTAAAATCAGTCGGTAAAATAAATTAGGTTAAAGCTTGGATACTGCAGATAAATTCCTTTCCTTAACTTAGGGAGTTTACGAAAGCAGCTAATCAGTAACCAAAGCTTCCCATTCACTTTTACCTTGCCAAGTTCGAGTTGTATAAATTTACTCCGTTAGCAATGTTTACAGAAACCCTTACAAACTTAAAATATTTCCAAAACACCAGGATGGAAATTCTTTTTAAGTTAATAAACACCTTCAGGATTAGGAAGCGTTCAGTTTATTCGATCATTAGATGCTTTTATTCACCTTAGGAAGGATCTATGGATTCATATTTTTTCACCAACCAACTTTACTTCTAAACTCAATGATAAATACATGAGACACTCCAAGGACTCGAACCAAGGATATTACTAAAGTAAATTTAATGAAAAATACTGTACATGTGGCACTCCAAGGACTCGAACCTAGGAGACAGAAATTCTGCAAATTTATGCATTACGCTATCAAGACCGTTAAAGAATTATGCACAAGGCTAAGATATATTGGGTAGATTTCAGTTGCCAAAGACCTTCCTAAAACACAGAAATTATATAAATATCGAATAAACTTTATGCGCATCTTAATACCGAGGGAGCCAAGACTCTCCAAACATTGCTTCCGAAGGAATATAAATGATACCAGTGGAACAATTAATACCCCGAAGCTAAGCCTACATAGACAAACTCTCTCTCTCTCCGTTCATCCCTATATCCCGGGCACCTCGGGGGCAGGACCTGACTTTCGGAATCACTACTTATTGACAACCTTGTTGCGTACTAGCAGGAGACTGTTATGAATGACCGTACTAGTTTTCAGGCTGCAGTCGTGGGCCCGGAATATACTCAAAAAAACAAATAAAATAAAAGTTCTACAGCTAAAAACATTAAATTTAAAGTTACCCTTCCTAGCATAATCCCACCCCCTATCTCCCAGAATATACTAACAAAACAATAAAAATTAAAGTTATAAATCTAATAAGTACCACCCCATTTAAATAAAAGTTATAAATCTAATAAGTAACCCCATTCTTATCAATTACAAACTCAAATTTACTTTAATAAACCGATTAAAGCATATGGTCCTCCCGGGATTCGAACCCGGGACACCACAACCAGAATTTAATAAACTAATGGCAAAATATGATGCCCCGGGATTCGAACCCGGGACACCACACCCAGAACATAAGCACCTTAAGCCATTACACCAACAACTTTACTTCTAAACTCAATGAAATCAACAAATACAGGTGGCACTCCAAGGACTAACCTAGGATACTCACACCAAAATTATACTTTAATTTTGAAGTTAATCCCCCCACCCAAAACTATTCTCCCCCGCCTGAGATATGCTCCGCAGTTCCAATATTCAATTTGTGAACTAACTTACTGCATTCAATCCCCATTTCAGGGTAGCAGTACTGTACAAGGGGCAGATCCCTTTTGGCACTCCTCCATTCACATTCCGGATAAGTAGATAGGTTACAGGATTCAATTTTTGGCAAGATTCGGATATCATCTCAAATAACTTTACTTTCATCACAGCTACCCTTAGACAGTTATATTAAGCTTAGGAAACATCAGTACGAATCAAATACACTTTGATGCCATAGACCCTTCATAAACTTAATAAAATTGAAGGAAAACTACAATAAAGCAGGAATTACAGTCTGGATTTACATTTAGTGAACACTTTTCTATAAATTTGTGATAACCATTTACTGAAGTTCCCGATCATTAGGGCACCCACCCTAACCCAGCTATAAGTCAGCAGGGAGTACATGGTGGTCAAAACTGCATCAAATATAATACTTAGCAATTTGGATTAGTGGTCTTTTCTTTCTACTGCGTTC
Source organism: Paralithodes platypus (assembly GCA_032716605.1). Lineage (NCBI taxonomy): Eukaryota > Metazoa > Arthropoda > Malacostraca > Decapoda > Lithodidae > Paralithodes > Paralithodes platypus. The sequence continues at coordinate 10,357,760 of CM064556.1, forward strand.
CTCTTAGTTTGTTTATTTTGCAAGTTTACATTATAATTTAAGTTAAAAAGATAGCTAAACTTTCTTACATTTGCCCCATTTGTGGCAATTTTAAAACTTTACGTAATTTAGAAGAAATCGGCCTTTGGCCGAGCCATTTTTCTACCGAAAAATGCACCAATTTATTTTGAGTGTCTTTAGTATATATTTAAAGCTTTGAGGTCAAAGGATTTTTTTGATTAATTTATATGTTTTTACCAAAACTTTACTACTAAACTAAATGAAATTAACAAATACAAGAGACTCTCCAAGGACCTAACCTAGGATACTCACACCAATATTCCGCACATTTATGTTATGCCATCAAGAAAATTAACATGAAAGCTCATCGTTAAGTATTACGCTATCAAATCATGCCAAAATATTACAATCCTTCGTAACCGTACCTATTCTTCCATCACTATCACACAAAGTTAATAAAGTATCCTATTTGTTCACTAGTATCATTTTTTAAAGTTTACCCTGTAAGCATATAATTTGGCTACATTCATGTTTATAGAGGATATATCACGTTAGGCTGGATTTAGAGGTTGTAATAGAAATGGGGGAGGGGGAGGGGGGATTCAGGGCGCTACAGGACAGACCGTCACTTTCAACATCTATACTAATATTCGCCGCGGTCTCTTCAAGGTCCGGTACTAACGGCTCATATTTTCTAGAACATTACCGATGAACAGGCTGTCGGCATAGGCCCAGCAAATATTTAAAATATTATAGTATGGACAATTTTCTATCAAAATATCTACAATGGCTACTTTTTTCAAGACATTTTTCTATCGAAAAATGCACAAGGGGTGCTTTATATTAAGCTTGACTGAGGTCTACAGAGCAAACTAAGTAATAAATAAATAAGCAATTAAATACACCGCTCTATAGATAATATTTCTTATATTTTATTTTAAGCCGTGTGGAGTCTTGTTCTAGACTCCGTGGTCTGGTTAAACAAACTTTTTAATTCATTTTAGCAAGCTTTTTTCCACAGCGATTTTGAAGTTATTTTGACGGTCAAAGTTCTAGTTGTTTAGTTTGCAAGTTTTAAATTTTAATAAGCAAATAAATAAGCGGTTCTATAGATATTAATAAATACAATGGGGAAGCTCACAGAGTACAGTATATAGATAAAGATGAACCCTCTCCGACATAAGATGCAATTTTGAGCCTATTGGGGATACTTTAAAGCCTTTGTTACCATCAGGGGTATTAAGAAACCTTTAGTCAAGTTACTTCAACCTCTGCAGTCGTCTTTGAGTTAGCCGTGGCCAGAAAACTAATTTTAGAGAAGCAATTATAACAGAACTGTATTTTTGCTAATCTGGCAACCTCCAAGTCATAAATGCGTGAAAGGGTGGAGTACTGTGGGACCAGTTATTACTTTTAACTGTTAATTTGCTAATGCGATGGCGAAGATTTAGGTAACCGATTGTAAAAGAAATATATTCTGATTCAGTGCACGCTCATTTTATTTTATTATTTTATAGGTTTGTAGTTAAAAGTTTAATTTCTGATAAATTTTAATGCGTTTTTCCACATGTAAGGTGGAGTTTCTATCATTTTACATTTTAAAGTTATATTAACTCTGACATAAGACACAATTTTGAGCATATTAGAGATACTTTAAAGCCTTTGTTACCATCACGGGTATTTAGAAACCTTTAGTTTAGTTACTTCAACCTCTGCAGTTGTCTTTGAGTTAGCTGCGGGCAGAAAACTAATTTTGGAGAGGTAATTATAAGAGTGAGAACTCTTTCTTATTGCTAATCTGGCAACCTCAGAGTCATAGGAGTCTGAAGGGGTTAATTTGAACATTAACTTATAAAGTTTTATATATACAATTTACTTGCTAATGCAATACCGAAGATTTAAAAGGAACATTGTAATTCAGTCCATACATTAGAAGTTTGTGGTTTTCAAAGTTTAAATTCAGATCATTTTAAATAAATTTTTGTTAGTGCGCTTCGATAATTTTAGATTTTAAAGTTGCATTTATTAATATGAACAGTACTTAGTTTCAAAGTTAGGCTATATATTTTAATTGCTGTACAAAGTATCCATACTTAAAAAGCGTGCTGGATTGCCCACTTTAGATAGATTAATTATATTGTCGACTTACTTAGCCAGAAAAAGTCCAATTCTATACAAAACTATCCAGCAATTTCAATATTACTTTAGTGCACATTTACTCTTTATTTCATAGATTCATTTATAGTTTTAATTTTCCATTTTGTATTTAGCGTGATTTCTATAGCGATTACGATTACGCATTTTTACATTAATTTGAATTTGTCCCAGTTTTAGGTACATTATTTTTAAAGTTAATTATCTATATATTTATCTATACAGCATTACTTAGTTTATTAAGGGGGAGGAGGGGAGGGGAGAGTGGATCATTCTTAACCAACATAGACTAATTTCAACAAGGGACGTTAATTTACAACCAACAAATCCAACATAACATTAATATATCCTATCTAACTTCTCCAACCTTATTGAACAGAAGCAATGTGTGTGGAGAGTTGAAGTAGAGGATTGGAGATAAAGTAGATTGGAGATCCTAGCGACGTTAATCTTCAGACGTTGAGCTTGAAATAATCTTGAGACGTTGGGAAAGTCTTGGTCGGCTGTACAATCCTTGTGCTGTAAAGCGTAGACAAAGGTTAGTGGATTCCATGGTATACATTTGTGGATATACATGCAGCAAATTTTAAGACCGAATGTTCTACACATACGTGCAGTTTCAGGCTCTTGTCCTAATGGTGGCGTTCCAGGCAACCCTGTTAAGGGAGGCTCCACTTCAATTTTTTGGATTTGAGATCGGCACGTATAGTCTGATCACAAGTTTATTTTAAAATAATAATTTCCGATAAATTTAAATGCATTTTTTTCACCTATTTTGTTTAGGGCGTTTCGATAATTATTAATTTTAAAGAGTCATAAAATTAACAGATAGCTCAAAAGTTACCGTTTAAATTAAAAAAACAAAATTCCTACCCAAACTTTTTACTCTAAAATCATATTTTTCATTAAAGTGACTCATAATTCTTCACCATCAACATCTATAGCTCCAAAACAATAAGTCAAATTATACCGGTAGCTATAATAACCTATACCGGATTCCAAACAACTATGCAGAAAATCTTGAACATTAACCTCTATAATTATACTATTTGGAAACCATCAGCCAGGGAATGGGTACAAATTTAAAGCTCATTTGCTCTAGTCCTTTTTGAATTACAAACAATACAACTCTCAATAAAACGAAAATAAATATAAACTAGATAGGAGAATGGTACAGTAACTATAGATACATAAAACAAGGTCTATCATACCTATAATAAACCGGCTATAGATCACTATTATTGTAACATTAAATACTATCTACTATACTTTTTTTCCGCGTTTTATTAAGTGGACTCCTTCCTCCCTCATGAATAGCCCCATTACTTTGGCAATTTTAAGACCTTTTACCTCAGTCAATATTATGACTGCCATTTATCCAGCTTTCCTGCTGGCCAATAGAGACTTTTAGGGGGAACCACCCATATGTCCTTGATTTTTGTTTTTTTACAAAGAGTCTGAGTACCAGTATTTTTCAACTTCAAGGTCTAGGGACCAAACTATATACAGTACTGTACATCTCTTCTTAAAGAATTAAAACTAGTATTCCTTAAATTGTAAAACTTTCAACATAAACAAACTAAAACTGTGACAACAAAATAAAGATAAAACTAATCAAATATTAATCAAACTTTAAATTAACACTTTCACTTGAAACTTCCCATTTTACACTAAACAATGAAACTATTTACAATACAGTATGTACAGTTGCCCAAATAACTTCTGGACCTATGTGATCTTCTACATCTAAATTGAATGTACACTTTATGATTTATTATACAGTAGTTAACTCAAGATTAGTAAACTCTTAATGGATATTTTTTCACCAACCAACTTGTGGCACTAAAAGGACTTTAACCTAGGATACTCTCACCCAAATTCCGCGTATTTATGCGTTACGCTATCAAAATTAATCCTTAACCGATAAAATTTCTTTCACTCTAACACCTCCCGAAGAAATCAATGAAACCCTGTGATCCACCAGGATTCGAACCTAGGTTACCACAGATTTTAAACACTAAACATTACACCATCAAGACTTAAAAAGATCACAAGGAATAACTTTGATGGACAACTGTACAAAGACTGCTAAACTTAAAATAAACAAACTGAAGCTTAGATATTGCCGATACCAATTATTGATCAAAACATACCTGGTGCAGAGACATCACTTATTAGCGCGACTGTACACCCTATGTGGTGGATAGTTTTTATTTATAAATTATCTTGCGCAAGCGTTTTTCTCACATCGCGATTTAGTCAAGTGCTTTTGTCTATTCAAATAGGGTGTAAATTACTACTCTATGCACTTATTTTACTATCGTATACAAGATCATAACTAGGAACATAACTTCTGTGGGCAACTGTACAAAAGATCAAAGTTAAAATACCAAACGCATCAAAATACTAACCGATTAGTATTCTTTTAGAGCGGTACATCAAACTTCAAACTCCAGAACTCTAAAATTGGTAAAAAATAAAATAAAATCTTATAAAAATACTAACCGAACATTAGTCCTGTAGAGTGATACATCCCAAGTTTAGTCACCGAGCCCGAATACCATGCCCTACGAATATCGTCCCAGACGATCCAACCATGCCCTATGCTCCATCCATCTATTCGTAACGAGTCAGGTCCCCACGCTCCTTCCGGCTCCGCAACACCTCCACCATACCAGACAATCCACCCACAACACTGCCTCTCGTCAATTGAAGTTATGATCTGCCAAGGTCCTCTGGAATAAGAGTAAAAAAATAAAGTTTCTTTCATGGATTATATGGCATTTCCTATGCTAAGCTTTAACTGTGTATTATATTTGTCCCTACATTAATTTTAAGCCACATTTCTTTTTAAGTTTCAAATACCAAACGTCTCAACACACTAACCGAACATTAGTCGTGTAGTGGTTCATCAGGGTCGCTTTCTTTGGTGCCCTCATCCATCCTAATGTCCGCCAATATCACACACGCTCCATCAGAATCAT
>CM064556.1:10365397-10453121 GCA_032716605.1 Paralithodes platypus
AAATAAAAAATAACAAAGTTAGATGCGAGAGATGCGTAAAGAGATAAAAAGATTAGGCAAGGGTTAGCATTTTATCCCACATACTGTACTACGAAGGTTAGTCATATCCCAAATACAGTACTAGCACCACCACTACATACTGTACTACGAAGGTTAGTCATATCCCAAATACAGTACTAGCACCACCACTACATACTAGGTACTCCTTAAGTGTACTATACCAGGTCAGATATCGTGACTCCAAAAGTTTAGAAAAAAATTAAAATAAATAAGTCTAACAAGAACAATAAAAAGTCCCAAAATCTAAATACAAAACTATAAATAAAGACAAAAAAACTAGAGCAAATGGGCGGTCTATATCTACACATCCCTCCCTTTGACCCTCCCCAAATGGTAGATATATTAGCCCAATTACTATAGTATTTTGGGGAATTATAGGTTAAGGTTACAGAGCTTTAGCAGACTTATTTGGAACATGGTATAGCTGATAGGTAAGAGTTAGTTTTATCCAACATACTAGGTACACATACTAGGCGTTAGGCAAGTGGGTTTCCAGCCGACAGTAAATTTATATATCCATCTTCATTAATTTGTTACTACACTTTATTGAAATAAGTTACCAATTATGAAAAGTTCACAATTTAACGCACAAATTGTTTGACATTTATCTATCCAACTTCTGTCAATGGATTAAATTTACGGTCAGCCAAAAGAAAACCAACTACAGATCTAAGTTAGATTATAGTTAGGTTTTGTAGTTAGGGTTAGGGAGTTAGTGTTAGTAGCTTTCTATAATATATCTTTACGCATCTCTCGCAGGAATGAAAACGTGGTACGATAGTAAACAATTGACCTAATCTATTATGGTAGATAAAATAGACCGCTTAAAATAAAAATTAAAAATCTCACAAACTTTAATTTAGAATTAAGCCTAACTAGTGAAATTAATAGAAGTAATTTATACATGTGGTACTTCAAGGACTCGAACCTAGGATATTCACACCAAAATTCCGCGCATACATTATGCTATAGAGTGTAGACAGTTACGGTGGATAAAATGGACCGCTTAAGTTACAAAAACAGACTTGGAGACAAATTTACCAAGAATGATTTCAGTTTGAAGTTTATATAGTCATATACAGTACACAAAAATAGTTTAAATTCTAACCTGTACAACACTGGGCAGTCTGAATCTATCACAAGGGCAGAGTCCACACAAGGGGCAGAGTCCATGCCCTACGCTGCATCCATCCAGAACTAGTCGGGTGACTCGGGTCCCCCACGCTCCTTCCGGCTCCGCAACACCTCCACCATACCAGACAATCCACCCACAACACTGCCTCTTGTCAATTTAAGTTATGATCTGCAAAGGTCCTCGTGCTTTGGAATAAGAGTAAAAAAATTAAGTTTCTTTCATGGATTATATGGCATTTCCTATGCTAAGCTTTGACTGTATTATATTTGTCCCTACATTAATTTTAGGCCACATTTCTTTTTAAGTTTCAAATACCAAACATCTCAAAACACTAACCGAATATTAGTAGTGTAGAGTGGTTGATCAGGGTCCCTTTCTTTGGTGCGCTCATCCATCCTAACGTCCGCCAATATCACACACGCTCCATCAGAATCATCAGGCCACAACTCTGCATCCACCACAACACTGCGTCCACCACCAGGCCGACGAAAGCCGCAAGAGGATCATGTGTTTCAGATCAGTCACCGAGGTTAGAGTCCAGACCACACTCACCCCAACAGCACAGGACAGGGGCAAGAGAGAACAGGGTGTTAAACTAGTCCTACAGTTTGAAGAATGGAATGTACACTTAGAAATTCACACCACCAACCCACCAATTAACTTTCTAATAATATAATTTTATACTTTCGAAATTAACAAAACTCTAAATTGTTATGTGGAAATAAATTTTAATGAAAGAAAATGCCAAACGCCTTTAAATACTAACCGAATATTAGTCATCAATGTCTCTCATCCTTTGGGGCCCTTATCAATCGTCAGTCACCATCACCGACTCTCCATCCAAATCACGATCAGGCCATAACTGCGTCCACCACACCACCACTACATCCACCACACATAATCGGCCCAAAACTCTGCGTCTTCCACCACCACACCAGGCCAAAATTCTGCATCCACCACAACACTGCGTCCATCAGGCCACAACTCTGCATCCACCACCACCAGGCCAGGAAATGCCAGGCGGCCATGCTGACCAACGCCGCAACAAGCTCCTGCGTTTCAGATGACCGTCACCGAGGTTTGAGTCCAGGCCACAGTCCCACTAACAGCACAGGGTGGGGGGCAAGAAAGAAGTGTTAAACTATAGTAAATTCTTTGAAACAGACTAAATTGCAAATTTCCCAGAAAGATTAGTTATTTTGAAGATTTTACAGTTAAATATGGTGCTAATTATATACACTGCAAAGACAGTTGCAATATATTTTCCCATTAAGTATCGTGAAACCAGCTGATAAGGTATTAAATTTACGGTCTGATTAAATGAAACCGAGTACAGTATAGTACCGGTAATTTTGTTTTTATAACCAATACAACAAAATAAACTTTAAAGGTCATAGTTTGTAATTTTTTCACTTCCAAACAACATTTAAAACTATTATCTATGTATATATAATCACACTAAAGATAACTTACCAAGAATCACAGGGCCTTGGGTGGGGCTTCGGTATCCCGGGCGTTTCCGCACCCTCCTCAGCTCTTCTCCTGGGAACGGCTTCGGTCACCTGGGCTTTTTTGTGGTAAGCATGGAAGGTTCGTGGGGGCGCTCGGTTATGGCCTTAGTCTTGCTCGGGACCTTGGGACTGTTCGGTCAGACAGCCTGGGAAAAAAGTAATTTTGTTTGAAGACTGGAATGCACGACTAGGAATTCATATTTTTCATACGGCCACAGGCCGTAGCTCTATTGGTAGAGCGTTCGCCTGCTAACCGTGAGGTTGACTGTTCGAGCCTCGGGCCAGCCAGTGTGTTATTGGCAAATAGTGCTGTTGGTGAGCAGTGCAGTCTAGCAATCTGTGGCAACTATTCACTAAGTCCCTGATTCATCAGGGCACCCACCCTAGCCTTGCTATTCAGCAGGGAGTGTATGGTGGTAGAAACTGCATTATCATAAACTTTACTTTTAAACTCAATTAAATCAACAAATACATGTGGCACTCCAAGGACTAACCTTGGACACTAACCAAAATTCCGCGCACTTAAAAAATTAAAACTAAATGTCATGGTTTACAAAATTTGATCTTAAAAAAGTTTTAAATATAATTATCTTTGTATATACACCAATAAACACTAAAAAGATCAAACCCACCTTCAGATTTACACCTATAATACTGTATCTTAAATTGGGGCATCGTATAGGGAGGGAGACAGAGGGATCAATGCGGATTAGAGCTAGGGTGGAATCCTCGGGAACCGTAGAATATTTTAACATGTCTATAGGCGGACTATGCCCTCTGCAGTTGTCCGAGCGAGTTGTGGGCAGAACCGATTTTGGAGAGTTAAGAGGTTAAAAAAATAAAAGTCTGAATACTGAACGGCAACCCCTGAACATGAAATTGTGATTTCTCAATTCGGGCTCAGTCTCTAGTCTTACCATCCCAAGAACAAAAATATAGGAAAATGGGCCCAAATATATACATACAATAATAGTCTTAGTCTTTTAAATCCGAGTTTTATAAAAAAATAGAGAATATATATATATACGGTATATATACAGGGCGTTTCATAAATTTCAGAATGAATAGACCTAGCAATAATAAATATACTTTACTATGTGACTGGAAACCAAAGCCCAAAGTCGGCAGTGAGGGTTCTGTGGGGGCGTATGGTTATGGCTTTGGCCTTGCTCGGGGCCTTGGGGCTGTTCGGCCAGGCAGCTTGGGGAACAACAACAACAACTATGTGACTGTTTTGGAAATTTCTCATATTTACCGGGATATTACACATTTTAGTTTGAATAGGAAAGTCTAGGGGATGAAAACGATCAGTAGATTACCATCACCTCAATTACTTTATTTTGTCATAAATGTTTGAACATCAATGTATTTTACAGTATTTACAATAGTTGCTCGAACTTTCTCCCACCCTCGTTGATATAGGCTTGGGCTCTGCGCATAAGAGACGGTCTCACCCTTTCAAATATCCCTGGTGTGTTTCTTACTTCTCTGCATGCCTCTTGAACTCTTTGCCACAGTTGCTGATGGGTGTTGATTTGTGTAGCATACACCCTGCTCTTCAAGTGTCTCCAAAGATAAAAGTAAAGTGGAGTTAGGTCCGGTGATCTACAGTAGGTGGCCAGGCGATGGGACCACCACGGCCTATCCACTTATCAGGGTACATAACATTAAGGAAATCCCTCTTACCTCGTGCAAAGTGAGCTGGAGCCCCATCCTGCATGAACCACATTTGTCAGTGTTCTGAGAGGCACATCTTCAAGTAGTATGGGTAAGTCATCCTGAAGAAATCTGGTGTACACATTGCCTGCAAGTCGTTGTGGTAACATAAAAGGTCCGATAACATGGTCTCCAAGAATACAGGCCCAAACATTAATCGAAAAGCGTTCCTGATGTCCCCTCGTAGTTGCATGTGGATTTTCTGCTCCATGTAGGTGTAGTATGTAGGTTCAACATGCCATTTATTGTGAAATTTGCCTCCTCACCAAACAAAACTTCTGCAATAAAACCGTTGTTCTCCCTCTCTTGAGTAAGAAGCCACCGACAGAAATCCACTCGTTGGTGATAATCACGTTCAGTCAGAGCATGGATGGGCTGGTGATGATATGGGTGCAGGCCATGTCTGTTTACAATCCTCCATACTGATGCAACAGCCACACCAAATCGTGCGATTTTAGATGGATCATCTGCGATGGCATCAGGAATATCCTCTTCTGCATAGAGTATTTGCTCATCATGAGGCCTTCCTCAGTCTACTGCACGTGGATTCAGCGAGCCATATTCCTGTAGTCTTCTTTCTACGCTGAGGAAAGTAGGCCGAGATGGTTGCCTCCGGTTGGGATATTGTTCACCGTACATCCTTACTGCTTCAGCTGCATTTCCTCCAGCTGCACCTAAAGTAAGTAACAGGTCTGTGTACTCAGCAGGTGTATGGCTCCATGTGTGGTACTTACTTAAGACTGCCAGTACATCCTTCTTTCTCTCACTTTACCTTCAATTTGTGAAGCTTCATTCATAAAGTATTCGAACCCATGAAGCAAATTGATCGAGCACCTATTGTAAATACTGTAAAATACATAGAGGTTCATCCTAGACTTTCCTATTTAAACTAATATGTGTAATATCCCAGTAAATATGAGAATTTTCCAAAACCGTCACATAGTAAAGTATATTTATTATTGCTAGGTTTATTCATTCTGAAATTTATTAAAGGTATTTATGAAACACCCTGTGTGTATATGTGTATATATATATATATATATATCTTATATATATATATATATATATATATATATATATATATATATATATACACACACACACACACTATAAAATACAAAAGGGGAATAGACCTTTGAAACAAATCAAATCAAATAAAAATTAAACAAAGTTTGATGAGAGATGTGTCAAGATAAAAATGTTAGGCAAGGGTTAGCATTTTATCCCACATACTGTACTACGAAGGTTAGTCATCCCAAATACAGTACTAGCACCACCACTACATACTAGGTACTCCTTATGTGTACTGTACCAGGTCAGATATCGGGACTCCAAAAGTTTATTAGAAAAAAATCAAAGTCTAATAAGAATAATAAAATGTCCCAAGGTCTAAATACAAAACAATGAATAGACAAAAAAAATAGATCAAATGGGCTGTCTATATCTACACACATCCCTCCCTTTAACCACCCCAAATGGTATTTATATTATCCCGATTACTATAGTATTTTGGGGAATTATAGGTTAAGGTTACAGAGCTTTAGCCGACTTATTTGGAACATGGTATAGCTGATAGGTAAGTTAGTTTTATCCAACATACTAGGTACACATACTAGGCGTTAGGCAAGTGAGTTTCCAGCTGACAGTAAATTTATATATCCATCTTCATTAATTTGTTACTACACTTTATTGAAATAAGTTACCAATTATGAAAAGTTTACAATTTAACTCAAATTGTTTGACATTTATCTATCCAACTTCTGTCAATGGATTAAATTTACTGTCAGCCAAAAGAAAACTAACTACAAATCTAAGTTAGATTATAGTTCGGTTATGTGGTTAGGGTTAGGTGGTTAGTGTTAATAGCTTTCTATAATATATCTTTACGCATCTCTCGCAGGAATGAAAACGTGGTACGATAGTAAACAATTGACCTAATCTATTATGGTAGATAAAATGGACCGCTTAAAATGAAAAAATATTTCTCTCTAATTTAGAATTAAGCCTAACTAGTGAAATTAATAGAAGTAATTTATACATGTGGTACTCCAAGGACTCAAACCTAGGATATTCACACCAAAATTCCGCGCATATATGCATTACGCTATAGAGACAGTTACGGTTGATAAAATGGATCGCTTAAGCTACAAAAACAGATTAGAGACAAATTTACCAAGAATGTTTTCAGTTTGCAAGTTTTGATATTCATATACACAAAAAAAGCTTAAATTTATCAAGCATTATTTCAGTTTGAAGTTTATATAGTCATACACAAAAATAGTTTAAATTCGAACCTGTACAACACTGGGCAGTCCGAATCCATAACAAGGGTACAGTCCACACAAGGGGCAGAGTCCACACAAGGGGCAGAGTCCACACAAGGGGCAGAGTCCACACAAGGGGCAGAGTCCACACAAGGGGCAGAGTCCACACAAGGGGCAGAGTCCACACAAGGGGCAGAGTCCACACAAGGGGCAGAGTCCACACAAGGGGCAGAGTCCACACAAGGGGCAGAGTCCACACAAGGGGCAGAGTCCACACAAGGGGCAGAGTCCACACAAGGGGCAGAGTCCACACAAGGGGCAGAGTCCACACAAGGGGCAGAGTCCACACAAGGGGCAGAGTCCACACAAGGGGCAGAGTCCACACAAGGGGCAGAGTCCACACAAGGGGCAGAGTCCACACAAGGGGCAGAGTCCACACAAGGGGCAGAGTCCACACAAGGGGCAGAGTCCACACAAGGGGCAGAGTCCACACAAGGGGCAGAGTCCACACAAGGGGCAGAGTCCACACAAGGAGCAGAGTCCACACAAGGAGCAGAGTCCACACAAGGAGCAGAGTCCACACAAGGGGCAGAGTCCAATGGAGCTAATCTATTATGGTACATAAAATAGACTGCTTAAAACTTAAAACACAGACTAGACAAATTTACCAAGAATTATTTCAGTTTGTAACTTTTGATAAGTCATATATACAAAAATAGCTTAAATTTACCAAGAATCATTTCACTTTAAATTTAGATAGTCATATATATATATATATACACAAAAATAGCTTAAATTTAAACCTGTACAACACGGGGCAGAGTCCACAGGCAGAGGGTGCAGTATCCATCATCTCTGCCAGGAGTAAAAATTATACCAGTACTGTCTTTAGTCACCTACAAACTAAGAAACTTTATATAACGGTCTTTCAGAAATATCAACAAACTTTAGTTTTTTCAACAGAAAGTGGATAACTTACAACTCTAGGATGCACCACTTTCCCCTGAAAGGCCAACGGCAGTGTCCACACACGCACACAGGGCAGCAGCGTCCAACACACACAGGGCAGCAGCGTCCAACACACACACAGGGCAGCAGCGTCCAACACACACACAGGGCAGCAGCGTTCAACACACACACAGGGCAGCAGCGTTCAACACACACACACACACAGGGCAGCAGCGTCCAACACACACACACAGGGCAGCAGCATCCAACACACACACAGGGCAGCAGCGTCCAACACACACACACAGGGCAGCAGCGTCCAACACACACACACACAGGGCAGCAGCGTCCAACACACACACAGGGCAGCAGCGTCCAACACACACACAGGGCAGCAGCGTCCAACACACACACAGGGCAGCAGCGTCCAACACACACACACAGGGCAGCAGCGTCCAACACACAGGGCAGCAGCGTCCAACACACACAGGGCAGCAGCGTCCAACACACACACACTCTAGGGTACCGATTATGCAGTAGGCCTATCCATCTCTGCAAGAGTAAAAATTATACCGGTACTACAAATGAAAACCCGTACAATATATATTTTTTTCTAGACTCTTCTCCCTAATGTTTAGCTCCATTTGTTTAGCTTTAAAGGTATCCGCCCAGAAGTACAGCGACTCTTGAGAACTTTAGTGCGATAGCGACCCCGCAATTTAGGAACCTGCTTTAGGATAGCATTTTTCGGTTTAATGTTATTTTAATACCACTAATTTTGTTGATCTATTTGAAGATAAATATTGAATCTCCCGGGTTAGAATCCCGGTGGATCATATATACTTTAATTAATTTCATTGGGGGTGTGGTGAGATTAATACAAATAATACTATATGCTCTAAAGATCATAAGAACATTTGTTTTAACCCTCCGCAAAACCTAATAAAAAAGTATGGTACTAAAATGTCTTTCGTAACAAGATTGTCAATACGGTACTGTCACGGACCTATAGGCTCTGACTGTACGGGTTCACTTCCACCCTTCAAACGCATCAACCAGTCTGAGATCGGGGTCGGGGCTTCAAGCAACCAAACCAACAGAGGCCCGAAACTTCGCATCCCAATATCCATCTTACTTCTATCCCTCTCATTTTGATCGAGCAGAGTTTCGAAGTCTCCCTCAATAAATATGTAATTCAAATTAAAGTTCAATGCTATCTCTGCTCATGAACACCAGGGGGTGGAAGTTTCTTTTCTGGTCACATTAAATCTACCGTAGTCAATGACGGGACGGGAATAATGAGTGGGGTCAGTGTTATCTTAGGCTTTCTCGGTGCAACGTTCTCGGGAATATCGCTTCCAGAAAGCGTTTTTTTAAAACTCCAGGAACTACCCCCCTTCGGTTTGACTACGGGAGATATCGTGACTATAACTTATATTTTGATTTTCTTTTTTGTTTTCATTTTGTATAAATTAAATATTTTGCATTAATATTAATTACCATTGTATTTGTTTTATTTTGTTTTATAACTTTAAATTATAATTATATAATACCTAATGGTTTTGTTATATTACTTAAATTTGATTTTATTATATTAACAAAAATTGTGTATTCTTTTCTTATCCATATATATTTATACCCTAATGATTAAATGAAGTGAGGAAGATTAACCCTATATAATATCCAGAAGACTACTTTGAAGTCTGATTAAAATACGAGAACAACTCTTAAATTAAAATATCATCTTAGTAATAAATATTAAAATACGAGAACTACTCTTAAAGAGACTTTACCTTAATACAAGTACTAAATTAATAAAAGTACTTATCCATACTGAACACCCTTAAACTAAAGTTCAGTCTTTGTGTTCAACCTAAAGGTCACCCTCTAGACTCCTTCGGGGCCAAATCTTTAACTAAGCTAGTTCCACTAGTCTCTCCAAACTTTGGGTTGTAACATATTGGGGGCCTGTCCGGGATCTTTTCTGATTAATCTCTGCACTTCATTATATGAATTGGGTTTACTAATGTTCATAGTAAATTCATAAATTTAATTATTTATCTTTACGTCACGATATCTTTAGCCTGAATTATTATATTACTCCTGATGCTTAAATACATTCCTTTCCCTTTAGTCGGTTTGTGCATTTTAGAGGTAATAGCTCAGGTTGGTCATAAGTTGGGGAAGTTCTGTGGTTTACGAGATAGTCAGGATCACTCGTCATCTCAAATCCTCATATTCATCCATGTTCATTAACACTAGGCAGACGGTGGTGAACATTGTGTATCAATCTCTTAATCTTTCATGTGACGAAATTAGCGTTTTCGCACATCGGTCACCTATCTGAGTCACCCCTCTTTAAGTAGAATCTCTTCAGAATAGGAATGACCAGTTAAACTCGTCTTTTATAGCAAATCAAAACTATAGGAGACCATCCACGATCACCTAACATTATCTGTAACTAGAAGTAGGATCTCCTAACGCACATAAATCTCATGCCTTCTTCCTTTAGTTTCGATATCAAGGGATCGTGTCTCACGAGGTTCACTAATGGTCAGGTTCTTGCCTGTCGTCCTTACTTATCAACCCTCCTGTTGTTGTCGACCATAGTTCGCTCAACAGGTGGGAGTTACTCACACTAATCATATTGATTTGGGATATTAGTGTCAACCTGACTATTAGGTAACCCGTTTCTACTAGGAATATCCCTAGTCCATATAGTATGCACTTGTTAATGGTTATCCAGGGTTAGTAATCTACCATTACCGGTAACTATAAAGCAAGTCCATATTAGTCAATATTGCCGTTCATTCCAGTCTTTATATTATACAACCAGTGAAGCTATAGTAACCCCATCCTCTATACATTAGCTGTCAGTCTAGTATAAATTGAGCGGTAATCTTCTCTACCTCATCTAGTCCTAATTAAAATCAAAATGGCAAAGTTTAATGTTAAACAATTTTGTCGAGAGCCCTCTATAGACAAACTTAAAGGTCAGGTGATCTCCAAGGATGATTGGAAGTTTATAGCTTATTCCTTTGACATAGGCTATGAGAGTTCACACACTAAGGAAATCCTGAAAAACACAGTCATAGAAGAACTGACAAATAGAGAAATCTTACCTGCTGAAGCTGTAGATTCACTTACTCCCATGAGTAGTTCAATGATAATGGCTGATAATGATGAAGATTCCCAGAGTACCATACAGGAAAACTCCCAGGGGAAACACTCTCCATCTCCTGAGCCGTGGTCAGAAGACAGACTAGATTTTGAAAGGGAGAAGTTTCGGCAGCAGCTTCTGCACGAGGTTCAGGAGAAAGAGAAGCAGCTTCTGCACGAGGTTCAGGAGAAAGAGAAAGACAGACAGGAGAAAGAGAAAGACAGACAGGAGAAAGAGAAAGATCGGCAACTAGAACTCTTGAAACTTGAGACACAACAACGGGAGAAAGAGAAAGACAGAGAACTAGAAATTGCTAAAATTCAAAACTTGGAAGAAACAAAACGCCTTAAAGAAGAGAAATTACAGTTGCAGAAGACCGAAATGGAAGCCCAGAAGCCAAGATTCCAACTATCTAAAAACATCTCTCTAGTACCACCCTTTGACGAGAGTGACCCAGAGAAATCTTTCTCCACGTTTGAGAAAACTGCTGAACACCTTAAATGGCCAAAAGAGGAATGGCCATGGCTTCTCCAACCCAAACTCGTAGGAAGAGCTCAGAAAACTTTCAATCACCTGGAGGACGTTAATGACTATGACTTTGTAAAGAGCGCTATATTAGATGCTTATGCTATCACCGCTGATCATTACCGTAGAACTTTTCGGAACTACATCAAGCCAGAAAAACATACATTTTTGGAGTTTGCCATGGATAAACTACGGATGCTTAAAAAATGGTTAGCTGCTAAAAAAGTTACCACCTTCACAGAGTTAGTTAACCTTGTTGTTCTAGAGGAGTGGAAGCGTAGGTTACCGCCCAGTATGCTAGTATATATAGAGGAGAAGGGAGTGAATGACCTTACCAAGGCTGCTCAATTAGCTGACAGCTATGCTTTAATCCATAGGGTTGTACCAAGCTATGATAGGACAAAAACCCCAAATGTGAGATTCTCCTCAAGCTATAACCCTGTGTCTAAAGTCATGTCGCAAACAAATGCTCCCAAAAGCCCATCTCAAAGTCAAGGAAAGTCTGAAGATTTCTGCTCATATTGTAAACAGACAGGGCATAACATCATGCAGTGTACACATCCTAAGTGTAAAACCTCTGCTGCATACAAACTCACACTTGCCACTTCTCAAAGACCTCAAAAACAAACAAAACCTTCTGGGGCACCTATAACATGTATACATACCCAGAATGCCTCTTCTGATCCTTTTTCTGCCTTTAAGGTACCTGGAACTGTCTCTCTTCCAGATGACCCACAGACTTACCCAGTTACCATCTTAAGAGACACTGGATCAGCCCAAAGCTTGTTGTGTAAGACTGCCTTGCCTTCAGTTGAGAACCACTACACTGGGGGAAAAGTTACACTTAAATCTTTAAGCTCTGGTCATACTGCAGACATGGCTGATATACAGATAGGCAGTGACCTGATCCAGGGGTCAGTTAGAGTAGCCATCTTGGATACAGATCTTCCTATTCCGGGGGTAACTTTCCTTTTAGGAAATGACTTGGCTGGACATGGGATGATTCCTGACATGATAGTGAGAGACAAACCCATGTTATACAGTCCTACTGCAAAGCTAGATCAGGAGAAACCACATATTTTCCCGGTTTGCGCTGTCACCCGTTCACAAACTGCTGCAGTGTCTAATGACTCTCTCTCACCCTCAGGTCAGGATACCTTGTTCACCCAGATCATGTCTAGGGAAAACCTCATACAAGCTCAAGAGGCAGACACTTCACTTGCTAAGCTCAGGCACATTGCTGATGACAAACCCATAAATGGGAAAAAACCCTAACATCTACTATCACAAAGGGGTCCTTATGCGTAGTTTTCACCCGCCTGATAGGCCTGACTCAGATACTTGGTCTATAGTACATCAGGTAATCATCCCTACCTCCATCAGATCTGCTGTAATGGGATTAGCTCATGACGGAAACTCTGGTCATTTGGGACAGAGAAATACATACAGAAAGATCCTAGCTCATTTCTTCTGGCCTAACATGACAAAAGATGTAACCAAATTTGTAAAGTCTTGTCACACTTGCCAGATAGTAGGAAAGCCAAATGAGACCATCCCTAAAGCTCCACTTGCTCCTATCCCTGTCACTACAGAGCCCTTTGAGAAAATAGTAATTGATTGTGTAGGGCCTCTTCCCAAAACTAAGAAAGGGAACCAGTATCTACTTACCGTAATGTGTGCTGCAACTAGGTATCCTGAGGCTTTCCCTTTAAAAGATATCAAGGCTAAGACTATTGTGTCCCATCTGTTGCATCTTTTCACAAAAGTAGGCATTCCTAAAGAAATTCAGAGTGATCAGGGGTCAAATTTTACAAGTAACCTAATGAAAGCAGTACCGAGGGAGTTAGAGGTAGATAAGAAGATAGCCACTGCGTACAGACCTCAGACCCAGGGTTGCCTAGAACGCCATCATCAATCTCTGAAATCCATGATAAAAAAGTTTTGTTTTGAGACTGAGAAAGAGTGGGATGCCAACATTGACTGGCTTCTTTTTGCCGTTAGAGAGTGCCCTCAAGAGTCACTAGGATACTCCCCTTTTGAGTTGCTATATGGGCGTCAGATCAGAGGCCCTCTAAAGGTCTTGAAAGATTCTTGGTTTGTGGAAGTATCTGATCATCCTTCTCGCACAGTTGCAGAGTACATAAATGAGTTAAAACTTCAGATGTCAAATGTAAGAGCGCTAGCACTGGCCAACCTTGAGGCGAGTCAGTCAAGAATGAAAACCCACTACGATCGCAAGTCTGAAAGTAGAACATTTAGTCCTGGAGACAAAGTCCTTCTCTTCCTGCCCATTCCTGGGAGTCCATTAAAAAGCAAATTTTGTGGCCCATATGTAGTCTCTCAGAAACTTTCAAAGCTAAACTATGTTGTTCGCACTCCTGATCGAAGGAAGGATCAAAGGATTGTTCACTTAAACCAGATGAAGGCGTACATAGAAAGGCCGCTTGAGGAGAATACCCCAATACTAGCTGTAAATACTGTACCACATTCTGTACCAGACTCATGGGAATTGCAAAAGGTAGGAGACTCTGATGTGATTGAGTTTGGTGATCTTCCTTCACCTTGTGGAAGCCCAAAGAACAGCGAACTATTATGTACCTTAGATCAATATTTGTCTGACATGTCGCCATCACGTAGAGATGATCTTAGGAAATTGCTTGTAAGTTACCCTTCAGTCACATTGGATGTCCCTGGCTTTTGCAAGGACCATCATCACGATGTTATCTTGACCTCACCAGAAGTAAGACCTATCAAACAATCACCATACAGACTAAACCCTCAGAAGCAAGAGATCATGAGAAAGGAAATTGACTTTATGTTGGAGAAGTCCTTAGTGGAACCAAGTCATTCCCCTTGGGCGTCACCCTCTTTATTAGTCCCAAAACCAGACGGTAGTAGTAGGCTGTGTACTGATTACAGGAAAGTAAATGCAGTGACAGTCCCTGATGCATATCCACTACCTAGAATTGATGACCTAATAGATAAAGTAGGGGCTGCTAAGGTAGTTTCAACCATAGACTTGCAGAAGGGGTATTACCAAATTGGGATGACTGATAGAGCTAAAATCATCTCGGCTTTCACCACTCCTTTTGGGCTCTTCCAATATAGAGTCATGCCTTTTGGCATGATGAATGCTCCTGCCACTTTTCAAAGGGTCATGTCATATACTATTCAGGATTTAGAAGGGGTAGACACTTACTTAGATGACATCGTGATTATTTCAGATACTTGGGAGGATCATCTTTCCAGACTGGACGGGCTGATGGAGCGCTTGGCTGCTGCTGGATTCACCATCAACCTAGCCAAGTCCTGCTTTGGACGTGGATCAGTGACCTACCTTGGCCATGTGGTGGGTCAGGGTACTGCACGTCCCAAGGAAGCTAACGTGGAGACCATCACCGCCTTTCCCCAGCCAACTGACCGCAAATCCATCATGCGGTTTTTAGGGATGTGCGGATTCTACCGCAGATTCTGTCCGAACTTTGCAGCCATATCAGCGCCCCTCTCAGATCTTACAAGCCCAAAACTTAAGTTCGTCTGGACCCCCACCTGTACTGCTGCCTTTGACCAACTGAAGTGCCTCCTTTCATCCTACCCGGTACTTCATGCTCCTGATTCCGCATTGCCTTACCATCTTCAGGTTGATGCGAGTGATAGAGGAGTCGGGGCAGTACTTCTGCAACCAGATAAGACAACTGGCGTCCTACATCCTGTCTCTTACTTCTCCGCCAAACTGAAGAGACACCAGAGGAGTTATTCCACAGTGGAGAAGGAGTGCTTGGCGATGGTATCAGCGGTGAAGAAGTTCGAATGTTATCTCCCTCAGCACTATCCACCAATCATCATCCATACTGACCACAACCCTCTTACTTTTCTGCACAAGATGAAGAACAACAACCAACGACTTCTCCGGTGGGCTCTAAAGTTACAGGAGTACCATCTCATTGTTCGCCATATTCGTGGGGTAGACAATCGGATTGCAGACGCCTTGTCAAGAGATCTTCCACCTACAGCGAAGCCTATTCCTCCTCTCGCTACCTAGTCCTCTTCGCTCCCCTTCGAGGACTTTAAGGGGGGAGGTGTCACGGACCTATAGGCTCTGACTGTACGGGTTCACTTCCACCCTTCAAACGCATCAACCAGTCTGAGATCGGGGTCGGGGCTTCAAGCAACCAAACCAACAGAGGCCCGAAACTTCGCATCCCAATATCCTTCTTACTTCTATCCCTCTCATTTTGATCGAGCAGAGTTTCGAAGTCTCCCTCAATAAATATGTAATTCAAATTAAAGTTCAATGCTATCTCTGCTCATGAACACCAGGGGGTGGAAGTTTCTTTTCTGGTCACATTAAATCTACCGTAGTCAATGACGGGACGGGAATAATGAGTGGGGTCAGTGTTATCTTAGGCTTTCTCGGTGCAACGTTCTCGGGAATATCGCTTCCAGAAAGCGTTGTTTTAAAACTCCAGGAACTACCCCCCTTCGGTTTGACTACGGGAGATATCGTGACTATAACTTATATTTTGATTTTCTTTTTTGTTTTCATTTTGTATAAATTAAATATTTTGCATTAATATTAATTACCATTGTATTTGTTTTATTTTGTTTTATAACTTTAAATTATAATTATATAATACCTAATGGTTTTGTTATATTACTTAAATTTGATTTTATTATATTAACAAAAATTGTGTATTCTTTTCTTATCCATATATATTTATACCCTAATGATTAAATGAAGTGAGGAAGATTAACCCTATATAATATCCAGAAGACTACTTTGAAGTCTGATTAAAATACGAGAACAACTCTTAAATTAAAATATCATCTTAGTAATAAATATTAAAATACGAGAACTACTCTTAAAGAGACTTTACCTTAATACAAGTACTAAATTAATAAAAGTACTTATCCATACTGAACACCCTTAAACTAAAGTTCAGTCTTTGTGTTCAACCTAAAGGTCACCCTCTAGACTCCTTCGGGGCCAAATCTTTAACTAAGCTAGTTCCACTAGTCTCTCCAAACTTTGGGTTGTAACAGTACTTTGTCATAGATAGCTCTAAAGATCATAATTATGCAAATGTGTTAAACTCGCGGAAAAACCTAATATAAAAGTATGGTACGAAAATTTAGTTTTCGTAACAAGGTTGTCAATACAGTACTTTCCCGTTATCAATGTACAATCAAGATTGCAGAGTAAACACCATATACTTCATACTTTCTTTCACTTTCGTATAATAGACAGCCATTTTTTTTTTTTTTATGAAGGGATTAGTACTCTACCAGCGAGGGTGTGGGGGCGGCAGCCCCCACCCACAATACTAGGTTAGGTTAGGTAAGGTTGTTAGGTTAGGCTAATGTCTTTTCAAATCACTATCGGGGGGCGTGTCTCAACATCGATCGATAGGCCTAATGGGGAAAATAGGTTTTCCCGAGATTTCTAATTAATTACAAACACAATCTTTATGCAAATGACCAATTTTGTTTATAAAAAACACTGAAAATTAGTATTATTAAAATAAAAATAAATCCCATTTTTCTAATGAAAACTGCACAAGTTCACCTCTAAGGGGAGAGTCTTGGGAATTTAACGCTTTATGGAGAGTTGGAAAGATAATAATAAAATTTATATAAACCGAAATTTCATCCAATTTGAGAGTTTTCAACTGAAAGTGGACAATTACAAAGACTACTTACAACTACAGGGTGCAACACTTGAGGGGCAGAGTCCGCCGCGGGGCAGTCTGACAACACGCAGGGCAGCAACCATCAACACACCACCCGGAGAAGAGTTAGCAAGGAAAAAATAAATAAAATGTATACAGTATAAACTGAAATATCAACCAAGGAGTTTTTTCAACTGAAAGTGGACAAATACAAATAGACAACTTACAATTTGAGGATGCACCACTTGATGGGCAGAGTCCGACAATACAAGTCTCTGCCAACACACCACCCGGAGAAGAGCCGGCTGACAAGACTAGTACATAGAGGGGATTCGTTCGGGGCCACCTCTTCGGGATCAGGGAATCTGGCAATAGACCTCGCGCACTTAAGCCATTCCCCACACTTTTTAATTAAACAATATATTAAAAAAAAAAAAAAATATATATAAAAATTATGGAATGGGCCTGAGTAAATAGAATATAAATTTATTATTCAAACACACTTAAAAAAACAAATGGTATAGTATTAGGTCCGGGTTTCAATTAGTCCATTTTATCGACCGAATAGATTACTTGCATTGTATACTACCTGCAAGGAAGTTTGATTCGAGAGACGCGCAATAAGTAATATATAAACAAGTTGGTTAAGGGTTAGAGTTTTATCCTACATACTACAGATACATGGTAAGCGGATACATGTTAAGCCAAGGTTAGTCTAAAATGGTTAGTTTTATCACACATACTACATGGTAAGAGAATACTGCATGTCAAGCCAAGGTTAGTCTTTTCCCACATACTAAAGCCGCGTGTACAGCATGTACTGGATACCAAGGTTACGTACCAGCTAATAAGGAAGAGTTAGGTTTGATATCCCATGTACGGTACCGGTACATGGGATACATACTAGCTGGTAGGTAAGTGTTAGTTTGGTATCCAACGTACTGTACTAAAGTTCTTTCCAGCCGACTAAATTGTTTTCAAAGTTTAATTTCCGATTAATTTAAATTAATTTTTCCACAGATTTTGTTTAGGGAGTCATAGTTTCTATAATGTTTAATCTTAAAGAGTACAGTAGTTAAAAGTTTAAATAGTAAAATTTGAGTTAGTTTTAAAGTTTTATATCTAAAATACTTTGCTATTATGAAAGTTTGTTTAATTAAATTTAGTAAAGTATGAAAACTTTGCAAGATATTTATCCACAAGTACTGTACAGTATAAGTGTTCTACTAAAGGATTATATTTGCAGTCAGCTGAAAAGAAACTATTAGGTCTAAGTTGGTTAGGTTAATGCCTTACATAGACAGACTATACTACTATATCTTAATACGCATCTACATTCCCAAACTCTGACTGGTAGTAAACAATGCAACTAATCGATTACGACAGATAAAACAGACCGCTCAAAATTCAGACCTAAAAGATATATTTACAAAAAAAGGGAAAAGTGGGGAATGGGGTAAATAACTAATAATTAAAGTTTGTAGCCTCTTATACACAAACTAGCATAAATATTTTACCAATGACAACAAAATACAAAAAATACAGTTTGTAGGCTTTTTCTTTACATAAACAAACTAGCATAAATATTACCAAAAAAATAAAATAAATAAAGTTTGTAGGTTTTTAATTATATACACAATTAAACTAGCACTAAATATAACTCGCCCGGTGGAAGTGTGAAGTTTTTTTTAGCAGCTTGTGAAGGATGTCTCGCACAAGATTGTACCGGGTCCTCCGACACATCCATGGTGTAGCATAGTCTCCTTCACTACTGGGAGAACATGGTAAATTACAAATCTATAATAGGCCTATATTTTTTAATAATTTCACTACACCTCCAATGAAATTAATGAAAGCATATGTGAAATAATAAATAATGAATAGAACATTAATAAACTAGCAATTTCTGACTATAAAGTAATAAAGAAGTTGGAGCTGTAGACACCAAAGTTAAGTACAAAAATATGGTTGTGGTGGAACAAAATTTAAGTAACACCCCGTTCTTAACTTACAAATTACAAACCCCAATGTACAGTAAACCCTTGCTATCTTGGACCTCTAGAAGTCGGAAACCTGCACTACTCGGGCTGGCATCGGCCTCTCTGAAAGTTCGCCGTATATCTCTGAAAATTCAGAGATGTAAGGGGAAAACTCAGAGGGCCCACATGGTCTATCGGACAGGTGTCATATATCTCTGAAAATTCCGAGATCTAAGGCTACAGTGAGGTGGAGAAAGACTGAAATGGAGAAGGAAAGTGATATTTATAATATATGTCTGCTGGATACTGTAATTTATCTTTAATCTACGTTGTTAGTGATAGGGAAGTCTCCGTTCTCTCTGGTGGCTCGAACTCCCTCTTCCAATTCGGACATTTTCCGCTCTTAAGTCGGACAACTCAGATTTTCGGTCATCTCGGACTGGGTCTCCCCCAATTAGTCAGAGATAGCGAGGGTTTACTGTACTTTAACTAATGAAAGCATATGGTCTTCCCCGGATTCGAACCCAGGACACCACACCCAGAACAAAATCACTACACCACTAACAGATCAAAATAAGTCTATTTAACCATAATCGCTTTTAGACTTAATTTCAATCTAGTCCCAATTACTTAATCCTCATACTTTTTAAGCAATGACTAATAAAAAATATATTAAGATTAATAATATATTTTAATGTTCCATATATGAAGTGCCATTGCTCGGTTTTCCCTATTCGGGCTGTCTCGAGTCTGCCGCCCCCAGAAACAAATTAAAAGATGGGAAATGGGCCTCAGTAAATATATTAATTTAGTAATTTTATATAGCGAGGATCATTGCATTGGCGTGTTGCCATTGGATACAAGATGGGTTGAGGGGGGCAGCACCCCCCGCGACTTTTTGAAATTAGGTTTGGGGTACGGTCGTGTTGGAAAAAGTTTGTATAGGCCATTTCACTCTAGGCTATATAAAGAAATGAAGCTTACATATTGCGGATACCAATTATTGATCAAAACATACTTGGTGCCGAGAAATAACTTATTAGCATGACTGTACAATAATAACTAAAGACAGTGGCGTTGGCAGAAGGGCCTAGACAGAATTTTAGTGCGAAAAATTTCCAGAATATGGACTGCCCCTAGGCTAGGCTAAATTGGGAAAGTTGGCAATTTGTTTTTTCTAGCTTTATTTAGCCTATAATAGGCCTATTTTGCTAAAGTATTTTTTTCACATAGCGATTTTGATACAATAAGTTGTTGTTGCTGCAACAACAGGCTGCCTGGCCCCAAGCAAGACCAAGGCCATAACCGAGCGCCCCCACAGAACCCTCCCTGCCGACCACAATAAAGCCTGGGTGACCGAAGCCACTCCATGGCGGGGAGCCGAGGGTGCGGAAACGCCCGGGAAACCAAAGCCCCAGTGCCTCTCGGCAATTATTAAGAGAAAGTCGAGGGGCAAAGGAAAAATGCGACTCTTTGGCTTCCAATCTTAGTTGATTGGGAGGTCAATCCACGGAGACGCCGTCACTGGAGATTTAGAAAAAATATAAGTAAAAGGAACAGTCATATTAAGCTATGGGTATGGCAGAGATCACTCAGTTCTCACTCGGATAGACCAGCCCATCACCACATGACTAGAACCCAATCCTCTCAGCATCAGCTAGGAAAGGCCCTAGAAAGCCGCCTTTGGCGGGGAGATACCTCCCCTATTTCAAACCCTTTCGGGGTTGGGCACCCGCCTTGATACGGTAAGTTCTTCTAGTTTGTTTATTTTTAAAGTTTTACATATATAATAGTCTACGCATATGCAACACAGAAGCAAGTTATATTAAATTTGTATAACAAAACATGGTAAAAATTGGACTCCGGACAGCCTTTTTACTATTTTTTTTGATATCCAGTGGTTTAATACGAGGACCATCGCATTTTAGTATTTTCAACATTAGCCTAACTTAACCTAACCGAAAACTAACGGACTGTCTAGGCTAAACCCAGCTCTGAGCTCCCGTTCCCTGTTTATGGGTGCGCGACGGTCTAAACCCAGCTCACGTTCCCTGTTTATGGTTGCGCGATGGTCTAAACCCAGCTCACGTTCCCTGTTTATGGGTGCGCGATGGTCTAAACCCAGCTCACGTTCCCTGTTTATGGGTGCGCGACGGTCTAAACCCAGCTCACGTTCCCTGTCTATGGGTGCGCGACGGTCTAAACCCAGCTCACGTTCCCTGTCTATGGGTGCGCGACGGTCTAAACCCAGCTCACGTTCCCGGTCTATGGGTGCGAGACGGTCTAAACCCAGCTCACGTTCCCGGTCTATGGGTACGCGATGGTCTAAACCCAGCTCACGTTCCCTGTTTATGGGTGCGCGACAGTCTAAACCCAGCTCACGTTCCCTGTTTATGGGTGCGCGACAGTCTAAACCC
Organism: Paralithodes platypus; assembly: GCA_032716605.1. Classification (NCBI taxonomy): domain Eukaryota; kingdom Metazoa; phylum Arthropoda; class Malacostraca; order Decapoda; family Lithodidae; genus Paralithodes; species Paralithodes platypus. The sequence goes on from CM064556.1 coordinate 10,386,782, forward strand.
AGCTCACGTTCCCTGTTTATGGGTGCGCGACAGTCTAAACCCAGCTCACGTTCCCTGTTTATGGGTGCGCGACAGTCTAAACCCAGCTCACGTTCCCCGTTTATGGGTGCGCGACAGTCTAAACCCAGCTCACGTTCCCTGTTTATGGGTGCGCGACAGTCTAAACCCAGCTCACGTTCCCTGTTTATGGGTGCGCGACAGTCTAAACCCAGCTCACGTTCCCCGTTTATGGGTGCGCGACAGTCTAAACCCAGCTCACGTTCCCCGTTTATGGGTGCGCGACAGTCTAAACCCAGCTCACGTTCCCTGTTTATGGGTGCGCGACAGTCTAAACCCAGCTCACGTTCCCTGTTTATGGGTGCGCGACAGTCTAAACCCAGCTCACGTTCCCCGTTTATGGGTGCGCGACAGTCTAAACCCAGCTCACGTTCCCTGTTTATGGGTGCGCGACAGTCTAAACCCAGCTCACGTTCCCTGTTTATGGGTGCGCGACAGTCTAAACCCAGCTCACGTTCCCTGTTTATGGGTGCGCGACAGTCTAAACCCAGCTCACGTTCCCCGTTTATGGGTGCGCGACAGTCTAAACCCAGCTCACGTTCCCTGTTTATGGGTGCGCGACAGTCTAAACCCAGCTCACGTTCCCTGTTTATGGGTGCGCGACAGTCTAAACCCAGCTCACGTTCCCCGTTTATGGGTGCGCGACAGTCTAAACCCAGCTCACGTTCCCTGTTTATGGGTGCGCGACAGTCTAAACCCAGCTCACGTTCCCTGTTTATGGGTGCGCGACTGTCTAAACCCAGCTCAAGTTCCCAGTTTATCGGTGAACAATCCAACAGTTTCTCGTATTTCACTTAAGTCAATTTGCGACGGTAACTACATTTACACCAACATAGGCCCTAGGCTAGTATCGTCCATGAAACTTCTAGAACACTGATAATTATCGATGGGGCTCTTATCCGGGTTGTCTTAAATTTTAACCCAAAACATGTAAATATTGATGGCTCTGGAGGCCGGGTAACACTAGGCTAGACATAAAATACATAGGCTAGCCTATAGGATAAAACAATTAAATTCAATAAATAACAAATAGGGGCCTAAATGAAATGACCTAGGCCTAACGATACCGGTTTGGCCAACATAAAGTTTTGAGAAAAAAAAAAAACAAAAAAAACCATAGGCCTAGGCTAGCCTAGGCCTATATACAGTATAGCCTAGCCTATTAAGAAGCCTTGTGGCCTTTTTATGTAAATTAACGGGCTCTATAGGCTAGGCTAATAATGTAATGGCCACCAGTGAATATATAGACTTCGCTGGTTAGTGAAGCATATTGATGAATGAAAGGTGTTGAGATGGTAAAGCTACAAGCAATAAATATGGCACAGCAGGTGAATGTTATTGATAGGTGTTCGGGGCTAAGTTAGACATGTTATAGACCTACCGTCTCTCTTTACGTTAATTCACAGGTTTTTATAATAGTTAGGCTACATATTTTAGTCTCGAGTCGGCTACCCCCAAAATGGGGATTGGGCCTGAGCATATAGATATACATATTTTAATGGCTACCAGTGACTATAGATAGACTATATTGGTTAATGGAGAACATTGATTAATGACAGGTGCTCGGATGGTCAAGATAGAGCGAAAATATGGCCAACAGGTGGAAGTGATTTCGACGGACATTGTTAGCCTAGGGAGAAACAATGTACCGCCTCGCCTTTTATATAAATTCACGGGCTCTCATCATCTTTACATATATTTTAATGGCCACCAGTGAATATATATACACTTAACTTATTAATGGAGCATGTTGATTAACGACAGGTGCTAGGATGCTAAAGATGTTACACGATAAACACTGGGGCTACAGGTGGAAGTGATGGCGGCTGGGCTGGCGTTTAAAGAGGGAGGCCCTTTATAGGTAGGTTGCTTCGAACTTCACCTCGGTGAACAAATGGAAGTTAGACATGCGCAATAATTATTGATCCAGATTACATTAATTAAAATTTCAAATGGTACTTTTATACCTATTAAAGAACTAATTTCGATAATATTAAAGACTTCTTCCGCCGCCCTATTAGAAATAATTTATTAGGGAAAACATGGACCAATAGACACTCCATATTTTTCTCATTATAGTCCACATGGAGGAATTTCGTTATCGACACTTTAAAAAACCCGATTACACCGAAAAATAACACTAAATAATGTCCCGAACGTAAACAAATCATTGCACCCAATGAATCCTTCGACCTGGGTCCTCTTCTTCTTTTGAAAGATGCGGAGTGCGATTCACCCAATAAATGGCTTTAACGTTACTCCGATATTATATTAAATTATATTAGGGTTAGGTTAGGTTAACTTAAGTTAGGTTAACTTAAGTTAATAATATTTGTAAATTTTGGAAGCGTGCATGGCCTCCCCACAATTTCCCTTACCTACTGTAAAAGTGCAATTCACCCAATAAATGGCGCCATTTGAAGAGTATCCTCAGATTAATGAATAATGGGCAAGTTAATGCAAATCCTCCACTCCAACCATGAAAAACAACAATAAAACACTATTCCTTGAAAAAAATATACAGAAACTTGGTAAATAAGGCGGTCTTGAATGTTACCCCACCTTAACCATTACACAGGACGGTTAAAGGTTTATGCACACGAAGTTAATTTAAAATAAGACTTCAGAGTGTCAAGACTTACGATCGTATAGTGTATATTAGTATATTTCTATATATTATTTATCCAGGCACATTCCATTTTTGTTTTCCTGCAGTAAAGAGTTTCATTATTAGCCTAGGCCCTAAGGAGAAGCCTCGTATCGTCTGGGCCTTTTTTATGTTAATTCTAAATCCATTTTAAATGACAACCAGTGAATATAGATAGACTTTGCTGGTTAATTGAGCACGTTGATGAATGACAGGTGCTGGGACGGTGAAGATATCGAGAGATAGCTTAAATATGGTACAATCACAACAGGTGAAAGTAATGTCCCTAGAGTATAAAATAATTAAATAACATTATCAAAATCGAGGATACATAAGAGAAGACTTCACGGGCTATTATGCTGGATTATTAAGCCAGCACACCGTAAATACAGAATAGCCTACAGTCCGATAATAAACAGATTAGAAGTTCCAAGAGTATAAAATCATAAAATATAACCTGATCAGGAACGAAAACACTTACGTCACACCGCTATGGAGTCTAGTTATTATAGAACCACCTCAACTGGCCCGTCCTCGTAGATGGGTAGGTGAACTGCTGATTGGCTGATGGGTGATGACGTGGCGCTCTCTCATTGGTCGAACCACTCCCCTACCCTTCCCCCAATCCCTCCTCCTCCTCTCTCTCTCCCGTTGCCTTATATGGCAGGTATTCTTACTGTATGGTTGCTACCCGCGCCAATTTGAACTATCTCAATCAACCCTTTTACCTACCACAGATACTTCCTAAGCTGCATAAAATCGTCTAAATATAAGTTTAGGAAGGATCTCTAGCATCTATAAAGCTTTGAACTATCTCAATCAACCCTTTTACCTACCACAGATACTTCCTAAGCTGCATAAAATCGTCTAAATATAGCTAGAATAAACTACAACAGACGTCGCTGGTACAGGAAGGGTTAAACGCAAATATGTCCATACCCATATTAATAAACAGTCGGGAATACTGGTACGGGATGTAGAGTTTGGTCTTTAGGGATATATAGGGCCTACCCATAATAAACCCACATTTACATACATATCTCCAATCTCCATACCCATATTAACCCCTTGAAGCTCTGACGCGGTGTATTAGTTTATTTTGGCTATCATTAGATGATTGTATGCAGCTTAGGAAGGATCTGTGGGTATTAAAAGGGTAAATACTATCTCAATCAACCCTTTGACTTCCGTATACCGTTACTAATCTTAATAAAATCGTCTAATAGTAGCCAGAAAACAACAGAATCGCGCATTGGAGCTTGAAAGGGTTAAACAGTCGGGAATACTGGTACGGGATGTAGGCTATAGTTTGTTCTTTAGTGATATATAGGCCTACCCATAATAAACCTTTAACATACCAATAATATGGCTTCAAACTATCTCCACCAACCCTTTTAAGTACCAAAGATCTTTTCTAAGCTATCGCTCGCCAGGAAAAAATCGACACCTAAAGGGCACGGAAGGTCTTAATATTGACAATAAAATGAGGCGAAAGGTCTCAAAATCGCCAAACTAACGGAACGGATGTCTTAAAATATCTAAACTAATATGCTAAACATGAGGGAGAAGGGGGTCCAGAAAAAGCTAGTAGTACCCCCTTAAGGTTCAAAGATTCGAGTTGGTGAAACTTTAATTATGCTAAGAATTGAACTCTAAGATTTTATTCCGTTTCAAAAGGGCCTCCAGCAATTAACAGGCTTCGAACTATCTCGCTTAACCATATTTACTACCACAGATCCTTCTTAAACTGCACAAAATCGTCTAAGCATGTGGCTTAAAGTGCACAGTTACTTAAATCTGTATCGAACCCAAGCAAGACAATCCAATGTTCTGTTATATAAGTAACACCCCGTTCTTAACATTAATCATCCTTTACAAACCCAAATGTACTTGAATAAACTAATAAAAGCATATGGTCCTCCCGGGATTGGAACTCGGGACAACACACCCAGAACATAAGCATATCTAAACCATCACAACCTGGCTTTGAAAATACGGGTGATGATGTTCTCTTCAATCTAATAGGACTACTCTCAGACGATGATATTCAGTTTAGAAAGGACCTCTATTATATCAAAGCACCTTTTTGACTTCCATATTCCCTTCCCAACCTGCATAAAATCGTCTAAATATGGCTACAATAAAATACAAAAGACATGTCCTCCGTTCTCAAAGGGTTAAGGGGAGATTTCCACTCGAGGGATTTTTTTACTGAACTCCTTTCTCATTCAGGTTTAGCCCCATTGATTTTGAAATTTTAAGACGTTCGCCCCATTACTTTGGCGATTTTAGGAACTTTTGCCCCATTTCTGTCAATTTTAAGATCTATAGTGTCATTTAGGGGTCAAATTTTTCCTGGCGAGCGATAGCAAACCTGTAATTTAAGAGGAACCGGCCTTCGGCCAGGATATTTTTCTACCGAAAAATTTACAAATTTAGCTTGAAAGAGGGTCTAGAGGGTGTAATTTTAAGCTTGATGGAGGTCTAGGGAACAAACTAGAAACCACCCCTTCACCACCATGAATTCTATATATCTATCTATCTATTTGCTCCGGCCCATTCCCCATTTTGTGTATTTATTTATTTATCTTTTTATTTTATTTTATTTGTTTACAGGGGGTAGCCGACACGAGACAGAGTACTGACATAGTTTTCATAATATTCTGGTTACCGTTAGATTTTCTTTAGCTTATAATCAACCTCCAGGACTCAAAAGGGTAAATACTATCTCAGTTTACCCTCTGGAATAACTTAGGTCTTTTTTTTTTTTTTTTTTTTTTTTTATGTGATTGAGGGAGGCAAAAGGCATAACTGCCTATAGCGAGTGCCTCCCTCATAGTTGAAAGTGTGACAGGGCCAAAATCAAGGGACGTTCGAGCCAAAATGCCTGGACACACAGAGTTTGAAGCAATTTAAGTCATAGGAAGAGGGAAAGACTGATTCTGGGAGAGAGTTCCAGAGCTCAGCTGTTGAGTAGAAGAAAGTTTGAGAGTAACGTTTCACTCTTGGGTTGGAGAGTTGCACAGAGTATACTGCATACCATCGTCTAATATTAGCCAGAATCGAAGGGAACAATGGGTCATGGTGCTGAAGGGGTTCAAGATTCAGAGGGGTGTGCAGGTATTATGGCGTGTGACTGTACAATTATATATGCTAAGCTTCTCAAAATGCGTATTTTGAAGCCCAACTTTATTTAAACGGATCTGTGGTCGTAAGAAGGGTTGGTTGAGATACTTTGAAGCCTTATTATTGCTAGAGGTCCTTCCGAAGCTGAATATAATCGTTTAATCAGTGCCAGTTTATAATTAAAGGATGTCACCGGTGCTGAAAGGGTTGTTGTTGTTCCCCAGGCTGTCTGGCCGAACAGCCCCAAGGTCTCGAGCAAGGTCAAGGCCATAAACGAGCGCCCCCACAAAATCCTCCCTGCTTACCACTAACAAAGCCCGGGTGACCGAAGCCACTCCAAGGCAGGGAGCTGAGGAAGGTGCGGAAACGCCCGGGAAACCAAAGCCCCACCCAAGGCCCTGTGCCCCTCAGCAATTATGAAGGGAAAGTTGAAGGGTAAGGGAAAAATGTAACGCTTTGGCTCCCAATCTGCCAACTTCTAGGTTGGCAGTAGGGAGGTCAATCCACGGAAAAGACGCCGCCACTTGAGATCTAGAAGATATATAAGTAAAAGGAACAGTCAGAGTAAGCTATGGGTATGGCAGAGATCGCTCAGTTCTCACTCGGATAGACCAGCCCATCACCACATGACTAGAACCCAATCCTCTCAGCATCAGCTAGGAAAGGCCCTAGAAAGCCGCCTTTGGCGGGGGGATAGCTCCCCTATTTCAACTCCTTTCGGGGTTGGGCACCCACCCTGCTGAAAGGGTTAAATACATTGCTCGAAAAGGGAAGCCAAAAAAAAAAAAAAAAATCAAGTAAAACCCTCACTAATAATCACACATACTGTAATATCATAATAACACCCAAGACGTCGGACCAGATACTGTTAACCCCTTCAACACCATGACGTCTTTTTACCTTTCATTCTGGCTAAAATTAGATGATTTTATGCAGTTTAAGGACCTTGCTTCTAAAAGGGTTTATTGAGATCGTATTTACCCATTTGAGCCGCATATTTAGATTACAAACTAAAGAAAATAGTCTAATGGTAACCATAATATGATAACAATTACGTAATGGTGGTGAAGGGATTAAGGGGGGTCCCCTGCTTTTTTTCTCTTTCTCTCTTTCTCTGGCTTGTATCCATTCAGCCCCATTCAGCTAACTGTTTTAAGACGTTTATCCCCATCCAGGTGTCAATTTCTTCCTGGCGAACGATAGCGAGCCATTGTATGGAGAAATCCGGCTTCGCCGGAGATATTTTTCTATCGAAAAATGTACAAATTTAGCTTGCTGTCAAAACAAAACAATATATATGCTGGCTTGCTACCGCTCGCCAGGAAAATATTGACACCTGGATGGGGGTAAACGTCTTAAAACAGTAGGGTGAATGGGGCCGAATGGATACAAGCCAAAGAGAGGGAGATGGTCCCCCTTAAGGCAGTGTCACACAAGCTATTTTTCCGTCAATTTCTACGAGCAATTGTAGTCTGGCAGGTTTAGTATATGTCAGTTATATCAGAAATCAACCACCTAACATAATCTAACTTCAGTCTAGTTTCCGATCCCAATGAGAAAAAGCCTCAAAGTATCACGTCTATAATTATCAATACAGTATAAACACGCTATCAAGCCAGCAAACCAAAAGACGAACAAATAGTATACTGACCGAACTACACTCTGTTTGTTTTCAGGTAGCGGTAAATTGAAAAGTTGCCGGTACCATCAAGATTTCCGAGTTATTTGGAAGATTGTGTAGGCTAGTGAAATATGGTGCCAATTAAATAGTTGCAAAGTTACCATCAAGATTTCCGATTTATTTTGAAGATTGTGTAGTGAAATATGGCGCCAATTCCATAAACTTGGCCTTCATAGGATTGGTTCATATCTTTGTGAGCCGCTTACACTCACGGAGGTATGCACTCTACCGATCACCTGCTAAATATAATCACTTCTTCCTTGGCACCCTATATACACACCAAATTTTGTGGTTATCAGTTCATAATTTTTTTAGATATCTTGTTTACAGACAAACGAACGAAGGCAAAAACATAACCTCCTCCAACTTTGTTGGTGGAGGTAAAGAAATTATCATTCTATATAATGTATACAAATGAGTGTCTAATAGTAAACCATTACACCACCAACACAGTTCTTCCAGAACCTGAAACAAGAGTCTAACAATAGCCTGAACACAAATACAATAGCACTATCATACTGACTGGACCAAAGAAGTTGAAGCTTACTTATTGTTGTTGGGGGTTAAGGGCAGGGTTGGACGTCACCATATCCGTTGTCGCTCTGCCTTCGTATCAGCACAGCATCTTAGTTCCGGGATAGGTGCCCCGAAGTCCTGCCGCTGACTATCTAGGAGGCCTGGCAAGGAGAGGCGTGTGATGCCCAGGGTGGCCAGTCTGCAGCGTAGGGTAGTGGGGTATGAATAATATCTATGGCAGTGTAGAAGAAAGTGCTCGATGGTCTGTGACTCCGCACCAGGTATGCACCTGGTAGGTAATTAGAGTAGTCCTAGAGTCCTGGTATTACCATAAACATGCTCAAACAACTCAAAACATAATTTTATACACCTTCTTTCATTCTCCAGCTTTCCTGTTTTAATTTTTTAATTTTTTAATTTTTGTTTTTACATTAATTTTGGGGGTCAGTAAGTTTGCTGAAAAGCCTTTGCACTGTTGACATTGCTCTCTACTTAATTATGATTGACAGACAACTCAACCAAGTAGACCATATTAACCCTTTCACGCACGTGTGGACGCGGGGGTTGCCGATTAGTAATCAGAAATGAGAAATGGAGTTCTCTCAATCTTATAATTAACTCTCCAAAATTATAGTTTTCTGCCCACAGCTAACTCCAAGACAATTGCAGAGATTGAAGTAACTAAACTAAAGGTTTCTAAACACCCCTAATGGTCACAGAAGCCTTAAAGTATCCCAGAATAGGCTCAAATTGCATCCTGTACGTGAAAGGGTTAACTAGTAGATCTAAACTAGCGCTGGTAGGTTGGTTGAGTTGGCACTGGTCGAGATATACTGATAGAGATAATCTACTGGGTGAAATGTACTGGTCGAGTTGACATGGAACCCTCTATTACCTGATCATTGGTTCCTTTCTTGGATCTTGTTATTCTTTTACAATCCACTTCATTCTTCTTCAATGTTAACTCTTTTTGTAACATACTTTTTCCCCTATTCCATTATCGTTTCTTAGTTTTGCCTAATATTTCTCTTACTTCACCTTTGCTGTTCCACTCTTTGTTGTCAGTGTAGAGTCAGCACCATGACGCTTTTTTGCCTTTGATTCTGGCTAAAATTATGATTTTATGCAGTTTAACCCTTTCACGCACATATGACGCAGAGGTTGCCAGATTAGCAATAAGAAATAGAATTCTCTCACTCTTATAATTACCTCTCCAAAATTAGTTTTCTGCCCACAGCTAACTCAAAGACAACTGCAGAGGTTGAAGTAACTAAACTAAAGGTTTCTAAATACTCCTGATGGTAACAAAGGCTTTAACACCTCACTATCGGGTCCTTTTGTAACATTACTACCTGCCAAGCGGCCAGATTTACCCTAAACGAGTTTCATTTCATGCTCTTTTTCATGCATAAAGAAGAGCCAGAGAGTAATACAGTACAATTATGTATCCGTGAAAGGGCGATAATTGAGCTTTCCAATGACACCTGAACCATCCTTGTACGACCACGGGTTTTCTTGCAACGATGTTGCAATACGAAGGGAAAAAACCTAAAATACAGCATTTCCTCAGTTTTTACCCTGTCTCACAGGACCAGGGTGTAGACATGTGGTGGTGGTGTCAGTGGCGGGACTAGGTCCACGCTGAACGGTCACAGCCTGCCTGCTGTCGTCCCACCGCGTGGACTCTCTCTCAGAGCCGATAATGTGCTCAAAATCGCATACGACTTAAGGCGGGACCCGCTGTTTAGGCTTTGGTTCTCTAACCGACTTAAGGCGGGACCCGCTAATTAAGGGTTAAAGTATCCCTATATGGATGGAGTTATGAAAGAAATACTATCAAGAGCAGTGGATGTTGGTGTATCGCTGAAAAGGGAGGGAATTGAGTGGAAGCTACCTATACTGCTGTTTGCGGATGATACAGTTCTGATGAGTGATAATGAATGGGAGTTGCAGGGTCTGGTAAATGAGTTTGGAACAGTGTGCGAAAAACGGAATTTGAAGGTAAATACGGGGAAGAGCAAGGTTATGGTCTTCGAAAGGGGTGAAGTCACAGAGTGTGAGGTGAAGCTGAACGGTCAGGCTATGGAGATCGTCAACTCTTTTAAGTATCTGGGCAGTGTTGAGTAAAGATGGGACTATGGATGAAGAGGTGCGGGAGAGGGTACAACAGGGGAAGAGGGTTGTAGGAACGCTAAAAGCAGTAACAAGAAATAGGGTGGTCAGTATGGAAGTGAAGAAGTCCTTGCATGACAGTGTGGTAATCCCGACACTGACTTACGGAAGCGAAGCATGGACGTTGGTTGAGAGACTCAGACCAAGAGTGAGAGCAGTGGAAATGAATTACTTAAGGAGTGCGTGCGGAGTTACATGGAGGGATAGACAGACTAATGAGGAAGTAAGAAGAGGTGGTGTGGAGGTAGATGTGCTGGAAAGTGAAAAGGAACAACTTGAGATGGTTCGGCATATGGAACGTATGGAAAGCGAGAGAATGACTAAGAGGGTGTACGAGAGCGAGGTGGAGGGACAGAGGGGGAGAGGTAGACCGAATATGAGGTGGAAGGATGGAGTGAGGAAGTACATGAACGAAGGCGGTGCTGGTTGGGGGGAGGGGCGTCGACTGACTGGGGACAGAGGTGCATGGGGGCGGTTCGTTCGTGGCCACCCCTTCGGGGATCACGGCGTCAGGCAATAGATAGATAGATAGATCCCTAATAGGCTCAAAATCGCGTCATATGTCGGAGAGGGTTAAGAAGGACGTATATTATCAAGAGTATATATTGAGATCGTATTCACCCATTTGAGACATAGAGGTAGATTATAAACTAAAGAAAATTGTTTAATGGTAACAAGAATAGGATGAATATTATGTAATGGTGCTGAAGGGGTTATTACCCTTACTTGGATATACAGTACATACAATACATACAATGGTTTAACGTCATTTTTCCATTACATGTATTGTAACGGCTCAGACAGGGTTGCCTTTCAGTAGTTGGAGTGTACTGTAGTACAATAAAGTCCCGCCACAGCACTGCCCCACCAAGTCATCACTGTGGCTGATGTTGGTATAATGCTAACTGTGTCTCAGCAAGACTCAACAGAGTCCCCCTGCAGCACTTGCACCTGCAGGATCTGCAACCACACCAGCCTTAACAGGGTTACAAAAAGACAGCACCATAACAAGACTCTACTGTATATTAGGCAATTGGATTATAGAACAATAAAGTCCTGCCCCAACACTGTTCCAACGTACAAACACTGTTGCTGACACAGGTGTGGTGCCAAACAGCGCCCAGGTAAGATTCAGTCCCCTGTGGCACCTATCCGCACCCCTCCAGCCTCAGCAGTGCCATACCAAGACAGTGCTAAGATAAAAGACTTTATTGCATAGTAATGGTTGTTGGTCCACAAGTCTATCGTATCAGTGTGCAGAAAATGAAGAACTTTATTTGGAAAAGTTAGGGGAACTTGGTGGCCTAATTTCTGAATTAGAGATAACGTGTTACTCAGTGGTAGGTGATTGGAATGCTACCCCTCACGAGTTGGGTGGTTCCATGTTTGCTAAACATATGTTAAGGTTTTGTGATGAGTTTAATTTTGTCCTCCAAAAACCTGCTTCCAGAAAATAGCTATACATATATTAGTGAAACATGGGAGACCAGGTCGTGGCTTGATCATGCAATCTCTAGCTCTGACTTTCATGACTATCTCAGAAATGGCCATAAGATACGACATTACGGATGACGACCCCATACCTATAGAATTAACAATCCAAATTAATAAGGCACCGGAAATAACAGAAACTAGCAATAGCATCAAGGCAAAAGTTCCATGGAATGTAATCTCAAATGAAGAGTGCCAAATGTACTGTGATAAAACCAAAGACTTATTAAATAGGGTGCAATATGATGGTAATGGTGTAGCACAATGCAGGGATCCAAAATGTAGTGATGCACAACACAGAAAGGACATTATTAAATTTTACAATAGTATAATAGATTCTTTATCAAAAGCGGGGGAAAGTATTTTTAATAGCCATAAATATAAGTCCTCATTCAATAAGCCAGGTTGGCAAGACTATGTGGCTGACCTGTATCAGGCCTCCAGAGATGCTAGGTCTCATTGGCTTGAAGTAGGTCAGCCCAGACAGGGGCCTATATTTGAACTTCACAAAAGAGCAAAGGCTAGGACCAAATATGCCATTAGATTTATTAAGCAAAATGAAAACCAATTAAGGAAGGAAGCCCTTGCAAAGAGTCTGGCAGAAAAGGATACTAACTGTTTTTGGAAGGACATCAGATCCATGCAAAATTGTAACACACCATTACCTGTCAGTGTTGAGGGGGTTACGGGTGAAGAGAACATTGCTGACTTATGGAAAACTCATTTTAAGGAACTAATTAACAGTGTAAACCAAAGGTCTACTAATGGTGCAATTCAATATGTGAAAGATAGTAATTATGAAGACATTAAAGTGACTGAAAGTGATCTTGAGAATGCCATAAGAAAACTTAACCTAAACAAAGCTTGTGGGCTGGATGGTATATATGCAGAACATCTTAAATATGCAGATAAGTTGTTAATAGATAAACTTAGTTCTTGCATCACCAGTCTATTTACGCATGGTGTCCTGCCGGAGTCTATGATATCCGTAATACTTGTTCCTGTCATTAAATATAAATCAGGTAAAATTACAGCTAAAGACAACTACCGCCCAGTAGCACTTGCTAGTGTGGGGAGTAAGGTAGTTGAAATGATAATGCTAGAAAGAATGTCTGCATATATTGTCACCAGCAGCAATCAGTTTGGCTTTAAGAAAAATCACAGCACAGACCAATGCATATATGTGCTGAAAGAAGTGATTGATACATACAACAAGCTAAATAGCTCAATTTTCTCTTGTTTTCTTGATGCAAGTAAGGCTTTTGATAAGGTGTGTCACAAAACCTTATTGGAAAAATTAGTTAACAGGGGAGTGCCTAGCTATATTGTTAGGATACTTATTTTCTGGTATGCTAATAAAAAAATGTGTGTAAGATGGGGCAACATCCTGTCAGGCTCTTTCGCCGTAACCAATGGTGTTAGGCAGGGGGGGATATTGTCTCCGTATCTTTTCAACGTCTACATGGATGATCTTAGTCTGGAGCTGAACAAGACTCGCACTGGGTGCTGCATTGGCAGCACCATTGTAAATCATCTCATGTATGCTGATGACCTAGCCTTAATCGCGCCCTCTGGAGCAGGACTGGATAAATTATTAAGAGTATGTGAAAAATTTGGAATCGAACATTCAGTCAAATTTAATCCTATAAAGAGCAATATCATATTTAAATCTAACCTTCTATTGAAATCAAAGCTACCTAAATTCCATTTGTATGAAGAAATTATAGAAGAAGTAAGTAAAGTAAAGTATCTAGGACACTATATTTCAAGTGATCGCTCAGATGATGAGGATATGGGTCGTCAGCGAAGGCAACTTTACATGCAGGGAAATTCAATATTAAGAAAATTTCATATGTGCACATGGGATACAAAAATAACATTGTTCAACTCCTACTGCTCACCAATGTATACAGCACAACTATAGTGGAACTATAAGAAAATGACAGTGAATAGACTAAGTATCTCATATCACAATATCATGAAAATGTTTCTGGGGCTCTCAAAATATGAGAGTACAAGTACGCTATGTGCCTATATGAACTTACACTGTTACCAATCACTCATTAGAAAGCTAACATATAAATTCATTCAGCGCCTTAACACTTCTGAGAACAGTATCATTAAAATGCTACAAACTCCAAGCATAGGCTACACCTCTAGGATCCAGGCACACTGGAGGAAGTTGCTCTATATTTAACCTTAAGTAATGATTTCAGGTCTGCTACTCTACAGAATTAGCATACCGGTACTGAACCTCATAGTGCAGTACAGTACCGATATTCCTATACTGTACTGTAGCAACATACTGTACCGGATGCTAAATGATGTGAGGCATGGTACTGTACACAATTAGGACAGTGGTTTTGGTAACACAGTAGTTTGATGACCACTGTTTTTGGTTGAGGCAGTGCTGTGAACTACATGATAGCAAGCTGGGTATTATTTAATTTCTTTTTATTTTATGTAGCCTATGTACAGTAGCTTATATATATTTATGTTACTGTAAGGTATATATGGACCCCAGTATGGTCCCCTCTGTACTGTGTGAGTCTGAAATAAAGTATTATTATTATTATTATTATTATTATTATTATTATTATTATCGCCATCCCCCCTATTAGTCGCCTTGTACGATACGCAGTAGGATGCATGAGGCATATTCTTTTTTTCCTTCACCATTAGATGAAGGCCCCCTTACCCAATGGGGGGACAAGGAAATATGTCAAAAATAGCAAACATTGTATAAACATCACTACTAAAAAATTGTGCAAGATATAAACATGTGTGTAAATTACAAAAACAATTAAAAACATTCAGCAATATAATCTAAAAATATACACAAAATATTTTTGATATCATACAATTCTCCCTACCAGGAATTCACCGGAGACCTCTGGTGGACGCTTCCGAAGTAGCGCCAGAGCTACGTCTGTCGACATAAACAATACTCAACACCTAGGCTATGCAAAGTTGATTTCTTACGATTCTGCATGTTTTTACTATATAATAGATGCCTACACTAAGTGCTTATATAGTATGGTAGTTGTGGGGGTAATGTGTCGGCTATAGAAAGTAAGACATATAGCTTATAATTAAGAATGATTGATGGAGAAGGAGGGTGAAGAACTGCGGGATATTGCCATTTAAAGGGCCCTGGTCGCTTACTGTACAAAACAACATGCCTGGCGCGGCAACGCCAAGAATTTCTGGTAGGGAGAATTATAATTAAGTTTTGGAATACTACATCACAAAATAATACAGTACTCCATGAAATACAAAAACATACATTATTGTTGAGGGAAAATTGTAAATGATTCAGTACACTCAAAATCTAAAATAAGTCAAGGTTATTGAAAGCTTAAACACATAAACAACTGTAACCTTCCTGCCCTCCCTTGTGTACCGAGCCATTCTTTTAACTTTATTCTGGCTACTGTACTATTAAACAATATTATTCAATTTAAAAAGGGCCTCCAACAATTAACAGGATGCGAACTATCTCACTTTCCATTTTCACTAACACAGATCCTTCCTAAAGTGCACATAATCGTCTAAATATAGCTAGAAGAAATGTAAATCGACGTAGGCGGTACAGAATGGGTTAATCCATCCCCACTATTTTCTATTTTCATGCAGTGGTTCAAGCTGTCAACAACCTCGGCTCATCTTCACTCAGTGCAAAGATAAACTGAATTTTGAATTTTGACTGTAGGCTACAGCTATAAGTACTGTATAAATACTGCGACACTAATCAGATGATGTTAGTGCAATCCCTTCCTTACCATAAATTGTTGCTAAATTTTTCAAACTCAACAACGATTTCTTGATTTCATTTCAGTTGAACATAAACCTCATCTCCCAACTGGTTGGTGTTGCAGTAATTGTACTTTTGAATTATATGAGACTGAATCGGACACTCCTGCAGTGGGACCTCGGTCACCTCGGCAATACAGTAGTGAGGTTTGGCTTAGATAACAACTCAGCTAGCCTACAGCAACACAAATCTTGCGGTTAGGGATGAAATTAACGGAAATCTTTGTACAGTACTTTGAGGGATTCAGAAACTCTCAAAATAATTGCAAAGATACTACAAGAGGATTCCTAAAAGGCTATACATACATACATACATACATAACATTTTAAGACCGAGTGTTCCACACATAAGTGCAGTTTCAGTCTCTTGTCCTAATGGCGGCGTTCCAGGCAACCCTGTTAAGGGCTGCTTCACTTGTCAAGTTCTTGGATTTGAGATCGGCGCGTATAGTCCGATCCCAGGTCTTCCTCGGTCCACCCCTTGGTGCAGCTCCCTCCACAATCACAGACCTGCATTTTTTCACCCAATTTTGTTCATCCATTCTCTCCACATGTCCATACCATCCCAGTCTACTTGTACGCATCACCTCGCTAATACTCTTTATACCTAAACGTCTCCTCAGCTCAACATTTGTTATTCTATCCTGTAGCCTGGCCCCACACATCCATCTCACCATTCTCATCTAATTTTTTTTTTTTTTTTTTTTTTAAAGAGATAATGAACGGAGGAAGGAAACACACAGATAAAACAAAAAGGTCCATGTGCCTAAAGGCATCCTCCATTCATAAAATGTTTGTAACAACTGGATTTAAACATTTGTAGATTGTAAGTTTGTGGAAAGCAATTCGAGGGAAGTGAATTCCAAAGAGTAGTAGCTCTGGGGATAAATGAATTCTGATAAGCAGAAGTTCTGCATTGTGGAGGAGAAAGTGTAAATTCATGGGCGCTCTCAGCTGCCCTAGTTCTACGGGGAAAGATGTGGAGAGGCGGCACAATTGAAGCAAGTTCTTCGGAACAATTGCTGTGAAAATATCTGTACAATAATGCAAGGGATGCAACATTTCTTCGTATGGATAATGTAGGAAGGTCCTGGGTGATTGCAGGGTTATTGATTAATCTAATAGCTTTATTTTGAATTTTGTCCAACTGCCTCAATGCAACCACTCCACTTCCACCCCACAGAGGTGAACAGTAATCCATCTGAGAACGCACATGACTTTTATATATCACGGCCAACTGCTCGTCAGTGAAGAATTCTCGAACTCTGTACAGGAGTCCCAGTTTTTTAGAGGCATTCTTAGCAATGCTTCTAACATAATGTGTCCAGCTCAAGTTAGTAGTTAATGTTACACCGAGAATGTCAATACTAGGGGAAGTGGGAATATTTACATCATTAAAAAATATATGGGAGTCAGTGAGATTCTGTCGGTTAGAAAATTGAATGTATTTGGTTTTCTGTGCATTAAAGGAAACTAGATTCTTTTGTCCCCATCCATTAATTCTAGAAAGGTCCTGGTTCAGAGAAATTGCAGTGTTTATTTTTGAATTTATAAGATCGGGTTGGGTGAAAGAATTGGTAAATATGAATTACGCTCCATTCTGTTGACATCCTCTACTTTAACGGCCCATGTTTCTGAGGCATACGTCATTGCACTTCTAACACATGAGGCATACACCTTTCCCTTCAGGGGGAGAGGCATCCTTTTCATGGTCAGGATTGGCATCAATTCTCTGAACTTCCCCCAGCCACACCTAATTCTAGCAACAGTGGCAGCCTCGGCCCCACCACCGGCAGAGATGGTATCTCCTAGGTAACAAAACTTGTTCACCAGCTCCAAAGACTCCAAAGACTGCCAACCTAGAAGTTGGCAGATTGGGAGCCAAAGCCTCACATTTTTCCCTTGCCCCTCAGCTTTCCCTTCATAATTGCTGAGGGGCACAGGGCCTTGGGTGGGGCTTTGGTTTCCCGGGCGTTTCCGCACCCTCCTCAGCTCCCTGCCTTGGAGTGGCTTCGGTCACCCGGGCTTTGTTAGTGGTAAGCAGAGAGGATTTTGTGGGGGCGCTCGTTTATGGCCTTGGCCTTGCTTGAGACCTTGGGGCTGTTCGGCCAGACAGCCTGGGGAACAACAACAACAACTCATTTCCAAAATTCACAGCCACAGGATCATCACTTAACACAAGCTCACCTTTGCACACTACGCACTCAAATTTCTCTATTTCTGACTTATCCTTCGGCAGGGGCCCCTTTATTCTACTACAGCGCTTACTCCCATGGTGCACCCAACATCGACAGATGCTACATTGAATTGAGTTAACGCCCACTCCCTTTCCACACACTGCACATGGGTATGCACTGCTCTTTTCCACATTGCCTCGTCTCAAACTACAATGCATAACCTTGGTTTTGTTAATATTAACTCTTAAACCCTTGCTCGCCATGCCCTCTCTCCACTCTCTGAATTTGGCCTCAGCATCCTGCATACGGTCAGCTATTAGGACTAAATCGTCTGCATAAAACAGTTCCAACGGGAGTCCGCCTCTAAAAACTCTAGACAGCGCCTCCAAGACCATAATAAAGAGGAGGGGGCTTAACACTGAACCCTGATGGACTCCAACACGGACTGCGAACTCATCACTCAGTACACCCTTCACCCTCACCGAACTTCGCGAATCCTCATACATCTTCATTATCACACGCACCAGCCACTCTTCCACACCAAGTTTCCTCATAGCCCACTGTACAACATCTCTAGGTACCCTATCAAAGGCCTTCTCCAGGTCCACAAACACAAAGTAAAGATCCCTGCCTTTTAGTAAGTATCTTTCCTGTATCTGCCTGACTATGAAGATAGCATCGGTTGTACCACGTCCTGGCATAAAACCAAACTGCATAGCATCAATAGAGATGCTTTGCCTGATCAAACCCTCAAGGACTCTCTCACAGACCTTCATGATTTGGTCAAGCATTTTCAGGCCCCTATAATTTCCTCTATCTAGCGCATCCCCTTTTCCTTTGTATATATTTACTATTACACTTTTGAGCCAATCCTTAGGGATTTTCTCATCTTTAATAATGGTGTTTATCAACTCAGTGACTAAGTTTACACCAATCTCCCCTGAGGAGATATATATATAAGATATATATTAGAAGGTACATAGTCATACATACATATGTATGTACAGTATGTACACTCTGATACCATAGTCTCTAGCCCACTCATACAAATTTGTGGACTTGATCTATTTATGATTATGGAAGTACATCTCTTGAAACCAATTTTTAGATATATTTTTCTATAAATCAACTACAAAATTATATATATTATTTATTGACAAGCAAGTTCTATCTAAAAATCAATCCATATACTGTAGTTATAATTGCATAAAAAAAAACATAGGGGGTCCACGAATTTTTATGAGTGATGATGATGATGATGCAGTTTTTACCACCATGCACTCCCTGCTGAATAGCAAGGCTAGGGTGGGTGCCCTGATGAATCAGGGACTTAGTGAATAGTTGCCACAGATTGCTAGACCGCACCGTTCACCAACAGCACTGACATCTGCCAATAAATCACTGGCTGGCCCGAGGCTCGAACCGTCAACCTCACGGTTAGCAGGCGAACACTCTACCAATCGAGCTACGGCCTGTGAGTGGGCTAGAGACTATGGTATCCGAGTGTACAGTATATTAGAAGTTAATATGAAGTACAGTACTAAGCTAAATATCCACTAGGATTATGCATCATAAGAGGCCTTCCATGGGTATATTGCTTCCTTCATTCCTTCTATAAAAATTAAATTGTAAAACTTGCAATATAAAATTATAAGTACTGTAATACTGTCCAGTCAGATCATGAGAAGAACCAGCCTGAAATTTGACTTACTGTACAACCATATAGTAACCGACGCGCCTCCCAGTTTTATTCTCACATTTATAAGTTATTATTTTGCTTGGGCGTTGTTTCCACATAGCGATTTTGATTGGTTGTTTTGTCTTTTTGCTGTGTTCGTGTGAGCTTTGGTGTGTTTATTTTGCAAGTTTTACAGTCTAATTTGACCTTCAACCATAAATTATCAACGCACCACCCTGTTTTATTCTCACATTTGACCTTCAACCATAAAGTAACCGACGCACCTCCCCGTTTTATTCTCACATTTGACCTTTCACCATAAAATATCAATGCACCTTCCTGTTTTATTCTCATATTTGACCTTTCACCATAAAATATCAACGCACCTTCCTGTTTTATTCTCACATTTGAACTTTCACCATAAAATATCAACGCACCTTCCCGTTTTATTCTCACATTTGACCTTTCACCATAAAATATCAACGCACCTTCCTGTTTTATTGAGTCAGGCTGGCAAACAAGGAACATTGTATATATAGTCTCCAAACTAAATCTCTTGTTTTAAGTCTTTATTAATAAATATACAAAGTTTAAGTTATGCTCCACAGGGTTCCATGTCATCTCAACCAGTAGCTCTCAACCAGTGCTAAATTAACTCAGACCAACCAAACTAGTGCCAAAATATAGTACTAACCTAACCTAACCGTATTCGTTGATTTGGTACTGGTTGAGAGCTACTGGTTGAAATGGTCTACTGGTTGAGTTGACCGGTCACCACTCCACAGTTCCCATCATGCCCCTGGAACTGATTAAGGGGGTAGTGCTTGTTTTTTGTTCTGTTATTTATATACAGTATATGTATTTTTGAGTTTCCTCACTGGACCTCCATCAAGCTTAAAAACACACCCTCTAGATAAATTTGTACATTTTTCGGTAGAAAAATGTCCTGACAGAAGGCCGGTTCCTAAAATTACAGGCTTGCATTCGTTCTCCAGGAAAAAATTGACACCTAAATGGCACGAAAGGTCTTCATATTGACAAAGAAATGGGGCGAAAGGTGTTAAATTCGCCAAACCAATGGGGCGAACATCGTATAATCTCAAAACTAATGGGGTAAAACATGAGGGAGAAAATGCAACTACCTCCCCCATAAATGGCAAAAATATCTCAACTTGATTCACCTTTCCCTGTATTCCCTCTCGCACTCAACTCAAGTCTTGAAGCAACATTGCCCCTGTTTGCTGCAACGGTTATCCTGCTAAACACTATAGTAGATCCAAAACTGCGGAGAATAATTATGTATGTATGTATGTATGCACAGTATATAATCAGACACATAACCCATTGCTGAGGGTGGCCGACACGAGACAGAGCCCAAACAGAAACATTCAAAGTTCCTATTCTCAGGGAATGGGACCACTTTCGCGTTCTCTCGCCCATTTCTCTGTCTCGTTGAGTAGGAGAATTATACAAGGTCTTCTATAGGATGTTCATTGTATGTGGTGGTTTTGTGTTTTTATATTTCATAATTATATTTTGCTGAATAGTTTTTTTCCACATGAGATTTTGATAAGTTCCTTTGTTTTTATATCGTGTGGTTCCTGTTTTGGTTGTTTGTTTTGCAAGTCTTTAATTTTAACATAATGGAAAAGTTATTGTGAAAGTCCTTTTGTTCTGTTATTCATTATTCCCAATTAATACTTTTTGCTTGTGGTCTGTTTTCTATGTGTGGTCTTTTTTCTATGTGACACCATCTAGTAGAAAAAAAATCAGATACCATAAATATATCTGCAAGAAATCCAGATGGAATACAACCATCACCCTTATAATATCAATCTAGTATATTGCTTCAGTGACATTCATATTAACCAGGAGATATAGTAAGATCTGTAACGGCTATAATGTTAAATAAACTTTGAAAAGTTGACAGAATAAATATACCGTAAACACCATGCTGAGATGTGGGCACCATCCAGCTCTTCTGAGCTATCCGTCGTCTACACCTGCCCAGGATGCAACACTACACCCCATACTATTAAATACATCATAGAAGACTGCATTCTACACAATCACTTATGCCAACAACACAATCTACACTCCTTTAGAGGCCTGTGGGAAAGCCCGATCGTGGCCATGGCCTTCCTTAGGGACTTCGCGCACTTATGCATTACGCTATCAAGACATATAGTCCACTTACACCAGAATTACTGTATATTTGGTAGTAGATAATATAAATATAATGTATCAAAATACATAGACGACTCCATGGGTGTATCACCAGATGTTAGTTGTGTGAGTAGCAGAGGTCAGTCAACTCACTCCCGGCTCAATTTTAGGTTAGGCTAAGGTTAGATTTGGTTAGGATAGAGTTGAGGTGGGTTAAGTTAGCGTAAGTTAGCTTAACCCCTTGAGGATTATGACGCATTTTGACAGTTTTTCTGGCTATCATTGGACGACATTATACAGCTTAGGAAGGATCTGTGGGCATCAAAAGGGTAAATAATATCTCAATTAACCCTCTGACTTCCATATACCCTTCTTAATCTGAATAAAATAACCAAACAACAGCCAGAACCAACTGTCAAAATGTGTCACAATCCTCAAGGTTAGGTTAAAAGTGGTTATTTTGTATTGGATTAAATTAGGCTATTATAGGTTATTTAACCCGTTCAATACCAGCGACGGCAGAGAGCCGTCATAGATAAATCACTCCCCAGTCCCAGCGACGGCTACCAGCCGTCAGTAATTAAAATGTAAAACTTGCAAACTAAACAAACCAAAATTGGGACAAGGCCAATATAAAGTCAAATTAAATTATCAAAATCGCTTTGTGGAAACAACGCTTACTAAAATGAAATCTATGAAATAAAAGAACACAATCCACCACATAGGGTGTACACTACTACATGAGCAAGTTAATCTGTTTCCCAAGCAAACTAATCGCACACATAACAAAGCACTATCATCATACGATCCTTGTAACTGCCAGTACAGTATCAGGCAGTGCCAGACCTATGAGAGTTCTGTATGGAGCGCAGTGGTCTGGTTAATCTGCTCTACATCACTAAGTATCAGGCAGTACCTGGTACCACGACATTTGAGCACTGCTCTAAGACCTTGCCAACACTTCTCAGCTTATAACCAAGCCCACACATGCTGGGAGAGGCAGTATTCCTCCATCTTTTGAGGTGGGAGGTTGTTATATCTTGCCTCTGAAGCCATTTTGGCCACATTGCTTGAGACTGGGGGTTACATTTATGCTAAAGTAGTACCCTATGTTACAGTAGGGGTTAATAATAGATCAAGTTAGTTAACCTCTTCTGTATCGGCGACGTCTTTTTAATTATATTGTGGCATGTATTAAATGATTTAATGCAGCTTAGGACATTTACCCATTAAAAGGCTACAGACTATCTCAATTAATCCTTTTAGCTAGGCTTCATAAAATTGTCTAAACGTAACTGAAATCAAACTCAAAAGACGTCACCAGTACTGAACGGGTTAACCCAATTTAAGATAGGTTAGGGCGGGTTAACATAATGTAAGATAAGTTAGGACGAGGGGTTAAATTGACCGGGGAATGAGCCGACAAGGAACCGTTAGCGCCGGGGTTCTGGCATGCCAATGTTAGTCGTTGTTTTCTCTAGGAAGGCAAGGGGTCCCTGTAGGCCGGCGGGGGGTGGGGGCCCGGGGTGCTGCTGCGAACCACCCATCACCCCGGGGTATAGAGGAGCCCCACTACCTCCCTGGTACCCCATACCTCCCCCCATCCCACCCATACCAGGACCCATTCCCCCGCCTCCACCACCACCACCACCACCACCACCCATCTGCGGGAACAGAGACACCACGTTAGTCACATGCTGGTTAGTCACACTGGTCGCACCAATAGTCACACCTGGAGCACCATTACTGTATACTCTGTTTCATTTCATCTGACGGTAAATTGAATCCCTTAGCAGCTAATTTCTCGATACTTAATGGAAAAATATGAAACCACAATGTCTCTGCATCATAGCAAGACCAATTTTATATAATTAGCACCATATTTCACTACAAAATCTTCAAAATAACCGAGAAATCTTGATGGGAACTCTGCAATTTACCGTCAGTAGCAAAGAAACAGAGTATAGTCACTTTAGTCACAACCTACTCAACAATACTGTTATTTAGTTAGTAACAACCTTTTTAGCATTACAATATAATACCTCTCTGTCAGACTATAGTGATGGGGAAAAATTTCAGCCTGAAAGAGTAATAATTAGTGAAACAACTCAGTCTTTCAGAGTTTAATCTTGCTCTTTCGGACCATGTCTGGAAAACAAGGATGAGAGTCTAAAGCACATACCAAGTTTTTTAATATTTAACTCAAACTTTTGGAATTTTAACCTTGCTCTTTCAAACAAAATCTAGAAGGGCATCGTAAAACCATACTGCCGATCTCAAATCCAAAAACTTGACAAGTCAAGCAGCCCTTAACAGGGTTGCCTGGAATGCCACTATTAGGACAAGAGACTGAAACTGCACATACTGTATGTGTGGAGCACTCAGTCTTAAAATTGTATGTATGTATGTATGTATGTATGTATGTACCTAGTCCGAAAGCCGAAAGTTTCCAAAAGCGGTGGGTTGGAAAGTGTGTGGCATAACTGTTATTAGTAACAACCTTTTCACCATTACTGTTATTTAGTCAGTTATATTAGTTAGCTTGTACAGTTGTCCACATGAAGTCATACCCACTCAGTGATTTTATGAAAAGAAGTAAAATAGTATTATTATTATTATGATGATGATGATGATGATGATGATGCTGCAGCAGTTTTTACCACCATGCACTCCCTGCTGAATAGCGGGGCTAAGGTGGGTGCCCTGATGATCAGGGCCTTCAGTGGACAGTTGCCACAGATTGCTAGACCGCACCGTTCACCAACAGCACTGGTGTCTGTCAAATTGGCCTGTCAAATTGTCTGTCAAACTGGCCAGCCCGAGACTCAAACCATCAACCGCACGGTTTGCAGGTGAGTGCTCTACCCACCGCGCTACAGCCTGTGATTGTCTTATAAGAATAATTTACTCTTGAACCATTAATTGATAATCATAATTAACTACAGTACAAGGAAATACACGTCTAACAAGTGTTCCTTCCATAAATATAATCAAGGAGTGTACAATATACAAATTCATGTGGCCAAATGTATAGTAGGCTCTGTTAGGTCAAACCAAGAGCCTCCTGTATTACAATAAAGAGCAATAGAAGGAAGAGAAGGTATCAAGAGGGTCCTCACTAACACCTCCCCCCCCACAACCTAAGCATTATGTCCACAATCAAAAGTCCTGTTATACTTCCAATATATTATTTCCAAGCTTGTTAACTTGCTCATGTAGTAATGTACACCCTATGTGGTGGATTGTGTTCTTTTATTTATAAATTATTATTTTACTTAAGCGTTGTTTCCACATAGCAATTTTGATTTGTTGTTTTGTCTTTTTACTGTGTTTGTATAAGTTTTGGTTTGTTTATTTTGCAAGTTTTACATTATAATTGTTTGTCTTGATATCGTGCGGTTTCTTGTTTCGGTTTGTTTGTTTTGTAAGTTTTCCACTTAGTGTAATTACTTTACTTACTTGGTAAGTAACACAACAACGTAAAAAGAAATATTTCAAAGTTGTTTCTGTCACCTGAGCCTGACTTTACAAAGCATTGAGAAATTCACTGATAAAACATAAAGAAACATGCTGCATATTTGTCTACATTTTTTAGTGTTATGTTAATCTGTAAAAGAAAATTATTAGTAAAACAATATCAATATAGGCCCAAGTACAATTGCCTCCAAATGCTGATACAAATGGAATATTATATAATGCCGTGAAAACTAGACAGAGCCCGAATAGGGACAACATAACGGAAAACAATGAACACACAAAAACAAAATACAAATTCACACACATATAGGTCAGGAGAAGAGCCAGAGACCAGGGTGACCAAGGTCCCTCCAGCACTCCCCCGGCCCCCGACCACCCGGAGAGGTTCCGATCTCAGCAGGCAGACATGCAGCGGAGCCGAAAGCACAAGCCCGCCCACCACACTTCCAGGCGCACCCTTCATATATAAGTTACCACAGCTTACCTTAGTCAGGTTTGTCCCCAGCTCATCAATAAGTTCAATAGCAGGGCAAACTTATTTTGTACTCTGGCCAGATCCATAAACAGAAAAATATCATTTGTACTGTACAATCAATTCACAACCTATACAATACAAGACCAGTATTACGTTGGCACATTTTGTCTTGGAGGTAGCCTACAGATCACAACATATGAGGCATCCGGCGGCAGAAGGTCGGAAGCACCAAAAAATGTCTAGAACAGTGTTTTTTCAGCCTTCGTTATGGAATATGTATTAAACTTTTTTTTGGTGCTTCCGCCCTTCTGCCGCCGGACGTCTCATATACTATAGCACTACTTAGTGACTATGATGAATTACAACTACAGTGTTTTCTACAATGGTTACTACACCCAGCATCAGCAAATTTGAGTGAGTAACGCGCCCACACTGCCAACCCCTGGGATAATTTCCCGGGAAATATAAGAGAGCACAACTCCACTGTGAAGTTCGTTGGAGCCACATATATCTAGTACAGGTATCAACATAAACAACATATATTAATAACCAATGACTAAGATGATTTCTAGATGTAGTCTGGGTCAAAGGTTTTGAGAAAGCTCAACAAATTTGAATTATATTTTCTCTACAGATTAAAATTTGGTTTGTTACTAAACGTACTATAGGTAGCGCCAACGAACTTGACAATAATCTTGACCCTTTAACTTCTCATAACTCAAAATGAATTAAAGCAATCGAGCTGACATTGCTATAATTTGGGAAGAGACCACCAGAAAATAGGTGTGGATCTTTACAGCCAGTTTGCTCTAGGCCCTTTTGAGTTATGATAACTTAAGGGGTCTATATTATTGTCAAGTTCGTTGGCGCTACTTACAGAAGGAAGCGTGACGAAAAATTCTTAGCTCAGATACTTTGTGGAGTTCCTTCCTGTTCAAACTACAGACATCTGTTCAACTGATGCATGGAGTTGGCTTTAGAGTCATATTAAAGCAAAATCTTGAACCAGATTTGAGAAGGACTAGCATGACTTCTGACCCAGACTGTTCACACTATTTTCTATGACTGTCACTAAATAGAAAGACTGGGGTTCCTCTGAGAAGTACACATCATCACACCCTTAAAGAAGTTATGCCAGAGTATTACAGTACTCTCGTCATACTGAAGAACTAGACCGAGAGATATGTCGTGAGTAACATGCTGACTTCACAATGTTAACTACTGTATGTACAACACTAATGAAATACAAAACATATTACTAATTCTATTGCTAGAGAAGCTACTGAATGAAAGGAAAAAAATACATACAGTATATAGCTAAGCAAATACAACATACAAACAAATATTTTTGAGAACAGAATCTAATTCAAAGTCTTACATATAACACAGAACACACTGATATTACTATACTTTAGTACTGGAAAAAAAGGCTACATATTTCTATTACCTGCATGGTATCAACATAATAACAGGGACATTAACCCCTTCTGTACCGATGACATCTCTTTTATTCTATTATAGCTATATTTAGATCATTTTGTGCCGTTTAAGAAAGATCTGTGGTAGTAAAAAAGGTTAAAGCCGGTATCACACGAACGCTTTTTCACTCAACACTGGTCTGGCAGCTTACGAGGTCAACATTTATACTATTTCGGTCACCTAAATTCATCTACCATCAGTTTAGTTTCCGATACCAGTGCAAAATATTCCTGATGTTGCCAAAAAATGTTTGACTATAAAAGCTCTCGTGTGATACCGGCTTAAGTGAGACAGTTCAAATTGATGGAGGCCGTTTTAAAGCTGAATAAAATTGTCTAATAGTAACCAGCATAAAGTTAAAAGGACGGCGGCGGCACGGAATAGGTTAACAGAGCCCCAGTCCACTATCCATGCACCAGGTCTAACTTCCATGGGTTCTCATGCTATATACAGCTGGGCTAAGTTAAGTCGGTATCACACGAGCGCTTTTTCCCTCAACATTTATCCTCAACACTGGTCTGGCAGCTAATGAGGTCAACATTTTTCATATTTAGGTTAAGTAAATTCATCTATCATCAGTCTAGTTTCCGATACCAGTGCAAAATAGTCCAGAAATGTTGCCAGAAAAATGTTGATCATCGAATGTTGACTAAAAAAGCTCTCGTGTGATACCGGCTTGACATCGGCACCACCCTAGCAAGCCAGACCTATCAGAGTTCCGTATGGAGCTCTGTGGTCTGGTTAATCTGCTCTACTTAAGGGGCGTCACCTGCTTGCTTTTCTCTCTTTTTCTGGCTTGTATCCATTCGGCCCCATTCAGCCTAGGGTTTTAAGACTTTTATCCCCATCCAGGTGTAATTTTTTTCCTGGCAAGCGGTAGCGAGCCAGCATATTTTTAGAAATGTTTTTGACAGCAAGCTAAGTTTGTATATTTTACGATAGAAAAATTTCTCCGGCGAAGCCGGATTTCTCCATACAATGCTGGCTCGCTATCGCTTGCCAGGAAAAAATCGAAACATAGATGGGGATAAAAGTCTTAAAACAGTTGGCTGAATGGGGCCAAACGGATACAAGCCAGAGAAAGAGAGAAAAGGACAAAAAAAAAGGCAGCTCTGTTTACAAGCCATTGACAGAACGGTCTTGGGGTTTAAGAGAGGTTGGTCACCTACCAAAAATTTGGGCTCTTTATCCACTGTCTACAAATGCACCCCAGATTTACTAATATACCGGCAATGTACTGGTATATAAAGTTATTGTCAAAACACTACAGTGGTCCCTCTCATTTAGCGAATTCATTCTAGCCAAACTATCGCCAAAAGTGAATTTCACCAAACGCGAATAATACTTTAAATGGGAAAATTATCCATTAGTCTTTGACGAGGCCCGAGTTCACCCTTTTGGGCCTTTTCAAACCGCCCGCCATGCGCATCGTCGATCGCCGACACACTCGGCGCCGTCTGCTTACTCTGTTTTTGCTAGAAGACATAGGCCTAGCCTATATATCTCCACAAAGAATTGACCTAACCTAGGTAAGATGTATATCAGGCAGCAGAATTCATTGTTATCTTGTGAATAGTCTTATTGATAAGGAATAACCACATAACCTAGTCACTAGCTAGCCAGACCAAGAAATGGTCTAACCTAGCTTAGATATATATCAGGAGGCATAAATCACTTTTACCTTGTGAATGGTGAAGACTAGAATTTTCTATACCAACTGCTTTTCGATTGAGCAAAATAATGAAATTGGTTTTAGATCCGTGGTCACTTCTTTGATTAATTATATTTATCGATTGGACCCCTGAGTCAGCTGATGCGTGCGTGTTTGTTTGTGTGTCGCAGACTGTTCGGCACAATAAACAAAGCAAAACACAAGAGATATGAGGTTCACAAATCGGTTTGGTCAAGATTACTCTGTTAATATACGTTTATGAAATATACCTGGGATATTCTCGCTATCCAAGCAGCTCAGTTATGGTTTTGTGAGTAGGCCTAAGCCTATCTATAGCCTAGCCTCGGCCTAAGAGTAACTCTCAATACGGCGCTCTACTGTAGCCTACATGAAACATTAACAGCAATAGAAAAGACAATAGATAATAGATAACAGATTTTATTTACCATGAATTATTTAGAGTTAGGCCTGGTGAGACTAGCTTGCGGGCGGCGCATTCTGGGCCGACGCCATTCCGTGACGTCAGCATTCTCGCCAAAAGTGTATTTGAAGCGCCAAATTCGGATTCTGGTACCATATCCAACCTATCGGGCGGGTGCCAACTTCGAAAGGAGTTGAAGTAGGGGAGCTATCCCCCCGCCAAAGGCGGCTTTCTAGGGCCTTTCCTAGCTGATGCTGAGAGGATTGGGTTCTAGTCGTGTGGTGATGGGCTGGTCTATCAGAGTGAGAGCTGAGCGATCTCTGCCATACCCATAGCTTACTCTGACTGTTCCTTTTACTTATATATCTTCTAGATCTCAAGTGACGGCGTCTTTTCCGTGGATCGACCTCCCTACTGCCAACCTAAAAGTTGGCAGATTGGGAGCCAAAGTGTCACATTTTTCCCTTGCCCCTCAACTTTCCCTTCATAATTGCTGAGGGGCACAGGGCCTTGGGTGGGGCTTTGGTTTCCCAGACGTTTCCGCACCCTCCTCAGCTCCCTGCCTTAGAGTGGCTTCGGTCACCTGGGTTTGTTAGTGGTAAGCAGGGAGAGTTTTGTGGGAGCGCTCTATGGCCTTGGCCTTGCTCGGGACCTTGGGGCTGTTCGGCCAGGCAGCTTGGGGAAAAACAACAACAACAACAACCTATCGCCAATACTGTGTTTCGCCAAGCTGAAATCCGCTAAACGCGAGGGACCACTGTACACAGCTACTTATCAAATTTGTATACATAAAGTTGGTATTGAGTACATAGTAGACGTAAGTAGGTCCTTAGATTTATATTGGTATCTATACAGTAGCATGAGGGTAGAGAGGGTGTGAAAGAGTAAAGCCGGTATCACACGAGCGCTATTTCACTCAACATTTATCCTCAACACTGGTTTGGCAGCTTATGAGGTCAACATTTATAATATTTCGGTTATCTAAATTCATCCACCATCAGTCTAGTTTCCGATACCAGTGCCAAATATTTCAGAAATCTTGCCATAAAAATGTTGTTCATCGAATGTTGACTATAAAAGCTCTCGTGTGATACCGGCTTAAGGGTGAGGAGAACTATGCTAGATGATAATACAGTAAACTCCCTTTTATCCAAAATTTTCAGTTAACCAAAGGTTTTGCTATCCATATTTTTCACTAGTTTTCACTTATTTAAGCCTCTCTAGGTGCTTAATTGCATTAATTTAACCCCTCTAAAGTAGACATAGCTTGAATTAATGATAATTTGAAGTTAAGACAGCCTAGAAATGGTTTTAAATGCATTGAAAACAGGATATTTGGCCATTTGTACACATATTTA
Organism: Paralithodes platypus; assembly: GCA_032716605.1. Lineage (NCBI taxonomy): Eukaryota > Metazoa > Arthropoda > Malacostraca > Decapoda > Lithodidae > Paralithodes > Paralithodes platypus. Next base: position 10,417,188 of record CM064556.1, read on the forward strand.
GCTCTATATACAGTAGAGGGACTCTCGTTTATCCATACATTTTCAAACAAATATTAGGAATTCCTATGGGTGGAAATGCTAGCCCTTTAATTGCAGACTTATTCTTGCTTGCTTTAGAATTTAAATATATAAAAGACTTAGTTGACAGTAGCAAGAAAAATAAAATTCCAGAAAAATTAGCACTTGCTAAACTGTTAAGTAATAATAGTAGATATATTGATGATATTCTTGTTTGCAATTTGTTAAATTTTAATCAAGTTGCTAAACTTATTTACCCTAATTCTATTCCCCTCACACAATGTAACGTAAATTATAAAGTTGAAAATTTTCTTGATATAAATATAGAGATTGTTAATGAACAGTGCATACTTAAAGTATATCACAAAGTTGATGATTTTAATTTTAACGTAATAAACTTTCCTTTCCCTAGTAGTAATATCGATAGTAAAATAACTTATAATTGTTTTTATTCCCAATTAATAAGATTTTGTAAAATCTGCACTAAAGTAGATGACTTTTGGGCTAGAGCTAGGTTACTATACAGACTCTTAGTGGACAGAGGTTTTGAGGCAAGTAAATTGTTCCATAAATTTAATCTTTTTAGGGTCAATTATTGTGACTGTATTCTAAAATTTGACATCAATAATTTTAATCAAGCATTTTTAACTTGAAGTTTCTTGTATAACCTCTGCTTACTTTTTGTCTGTTTATTGTTTATCTTTTTCTTTTTCTATTATTATTATTAATATTGATGATTTTTTAAATTTATTGTTCTTGTTAAAAGAGTACTCTTTGTTTAAATCTGTTGTTACTTCATATTTTGCAATTATTTCTCTTTATATTATATGTATTCATTGTCGATAGTATCAATTGCTTACTTTTGCGATTTCCTTAGTTTATTTGTGCTATAAATGTAGGTTATTTGTAGGGTAGTTATTGATAGGGGTCACTTGAGGCATGCTATGCTTACAGGTACCTACCCGATAGCACTATCGTTAGTGAGTGCTGTACTGTATTTTATATATTATTTTGTAATAGTATAGATATCCTATCAATATTTGTATTTTGTACTATTTTAATGTCTTGTCATGTTGCAAATTTGATTTTAAATAATATTTTGACATTTAACATATAGTTTCTTTATTCATGCAGAGTTTAGTAAAATTTGCCAGAACGTCCCGGACTTCCCAAACTTGACTACTTCCTTTAACGTGACGATGGTGCGTTGTTATATGTGCGATTAGTTTGCTTGGGAAACAGATTAACTTGCTCATGTAGTAATGTACACCCTATGTGGTGGATTGTGTTCTTTTATTTAATAATTTTCATTTTAGTAAACGTTGTTTCCACATAGCGATTTTGATAATTTAATTTGACTTTATATTGTCCTTGTCCCAATTTTGGTTTGTTTAGTTTGCAAGTTTTACATTTTAATCCATAAAAATCGCTTATCCAAAATTTCAAAAGACTCATGATATTTGGATAAAAGGGAGTTTACTGTATGTGGTTGTGGTGGGCCGGCAGAGGAGATACTTGTTGAGGGTAGTGTGTGCCAAGGTGTGAAAGAGTAAAGCCGGTATCACACGAGCGCTTTTTCCCTCAACATTTACGATCAACACTGGTCTGGCAGCTAATGAGGCCAACATTTTAAGTATTTCGGTTACCTAAATTCATCCACCATCCGTCTAGTTCCCGATACCAGTGCAAAATATTTCAGAAATGTTGCCATAAAAATTACCTATGAGAGTTCCGTATGGAGCTCAGTGGTCTGGTTAATCTGCTCTACATACCTAACTTGCCATACAAATTTTGATTATTGAATGTTGACTAAAAAAGCTCTCGTGTGATACCGGCTTAAGGGTGAGAACTATGCTAGATGATAGTATGTGGTTGTGGTGGGACGGTAGAGGAGATACTTGCTTGCATCATGGTAGTCTGAGGGATTGACATATGTTGCTGCTGTTGTTGTTGTTGCTGCATGGGTGAGTGTCCCATCTGTGTGGGACCTCCCATGCCTCCACCACCACCCACAGGGCTCAGTCCGGGCATGGGCACGGGGACGTGTGAGGGAGGCTGGCCCGTCATCATACCCTGGTGGACTGTGACAGGAGTGGGGCCAGTACCGGGGACAGAGGCGGGGCCAGGGGGACGGGACCCCAGCGTTGGTGTGGTCCCCAGACGAGACTGCATGGAGGACAGTAGACCCTGCCACTCATTGAGCTTGTCCGCATGCTTCTTCAGGAGGTCGTCCTTCCGAGACAACTCACTGCGCATCTCCATAATGTCCTGTCAATATACAGCCACACAGGGTTATCTCACAGTTTATATTATAAGGTAAACATATTTTATCATTCTTACCACCTCTCATGTGTGTACGATTTTGTGTTTTGTTTTTCTGATATGTTGTGATGTCCCTGTTCGGGCTCTATCTCGAGTCGGCCACCCCCATTTAAAAAAAAAAAAAAAAAAAAAAAAAAAAAAAAAAAAAAAAAAAAAAAAAATGGGGAAGGTGCTAGCGTATTATACATATATACAGTCCATCCTCCAAATTTACGAGATTATGGGCGACATGCGACCTCGCAAATTTCAAACAAATAGTACAGGTATATGGGAATAATTACTTATGGGCGGCACCTGCCGAATTTCCGTATGAATTAGTACATTTATATCGGTTGTGGGACACATTTATACATACAGTAATCTCCCCCATATAAGAAATGTCATTATCCGAACCTCGCCAATTCCCTAACAGGCCATGGGATGTATAAATAAATAAAGTAAAGTTGTTTAGGACTTTCAAAGCATTTTGATTTGAAGCGCCAAGATTCTGAGTGACCGAAATCGCCGATATAGCTAGCCTATATCGCCTACAATTATTTACTTATCATTAGGCTACAGTACTTATTATATCTTATAAACATAATTGTAGGTAGCCAACTTACCATAATACTAAATTATATTTCATAATAAACTGCTTTGCAGTTTATGGTGTATGTCTACTAACTTTAACCAATTTAATGTTTCGAGCTTCCTTGTCAGTGACTGTATATCCACACAACTCGGTATAACCTCATTGGTTACGATACTGCCACTGCGGCAGTATCGTAACCAATGAGGTTATACCGAGTTGTGTGGATATACAGTCACTGACAAGGAAGCTCGAAACATTAAATTGGTTAAAGTTAGTAGACATACACCATCCTTCCTCGCACCTCAGTTTGGGCTACCTCCAAAGGGTAGCCAAGTCGCACCCCACCTGCCCGCGGTATCCTCGCAGACACCCAGTATTCATTTCTTTTTCCATACCTTAATTTTCTTCTTGGGTGACACAAACGGGGGCGGCGCTACCTGAGTTTTACCCAGGTAGTTATTTTATTTTATCAGCTTTTTTAAGTGATTGGTTTAATTTATTTTTAGCCAAGGGAGTTTGGTTGTTTTTAATTTAGATTAGTGCCTGGGCTTTTGCCCCAGGGAGTTCTTTTATATACTGTATATTTCTCTCTGTGCAGTGATGTAATTTCATCCAAAGCTTTGGCAATGGCTTGTAGGCCAAGTTGTGTTTGCGGAAGGGTGGTTGGCAAGGCCAAATCGCTGGGCTGCTATTCTTGTGGCACTTTTTTCCACGTCAGTTGCATTGACGTGGATGACGAAGACCTCAGAGTCTTGTCCAAGAAAACCCCCAGCTTTAAATGGCATTGCACTGTTTGTGATACCAGCCCCCTGGCTGCTAAGGACGCAACAATTAGTCAACAGACCTTGGACGACCTGAAGGCTGCCTTAATTGGTGAAGTGTCTGGGACCCTTGCTGTGGTTGCCGACAAAATTTCCAAAATAAATGACCGACTGAACATTCTTGAAAGGCCAGCTACTATTCCTGATATTCCTTCATTTGCTAACATTGTTAAGCAATCAGTTGCAGAAACTACGAGGGAATTGACCGATAAATCAATAAAGAGGGTTGTCGAAGTCATGGACAATGCCAAACTGAAAAAAGTTCACAACCAACCGATAAATCAATAAAGAGGGTTGTCGAAGTCATGGACAATGCCAAACTGAAAAAAGTTCACAACCAGCAAGTCCTGATAGTGAAGACAAAACCTGATGCCCAGCCCGGTACTGTCCCTCCTAATTCTGACCTTATTAATGAAGCTCTTGCCTCCATACCAGTGGATAGCTGCGCCATTAGGGACTCTGGTACCCTAGTGGTAAAGCTCCCATCTGAGGAAGCAAAGGCTCAAGCAAGCAATGCGCTCAATTCTCGTCTTGGCACTGACAGTGACTAATGTGTCACAGAGCCTAAGAAAATGCTTCCTAAGATAACCTTGACTGGTATCCCTATTACGCTTGATGATGAGGACATCATCCCAAGCATTCTGAGTAAAAAACCCCAAATCAGATATCTGTCGGAGAAGAATCATACCCTTCAATTAATATTCACGAGGAACAAAGGAAGCAACAAGATAGCTGTATTAAAAATCTCCCCGGAGATACGTTCTGCCATTGTCCATGAACATAATTGTGTCTATGTTGGGCTCATGAGATGTCGTGCATACGACAGATTCTGGGTCACCCAGTGTCATCACTGCCAAGGTTTTGGGCACTACAAAGACAATTGCAAAAAGAAACTTGCTGAACCAAAGTGCGTTTTTTGTGCCGGTGGCCATAGTTCTAAGGACTGTACAAACAAAGACTCACCTAAGTGCGTAAATTGTTCTTCCTCAAAACCTGGAGAGGCTGGTTCCGGTCCTCCACTTTTGGCCGAGTCACTTGCTCACTTTGCATCTAACAAGGCACTGCCCGATTATGATTTCTCAGCGTAAGAATTTAATTGAAAATACGAACTTCACCGATTCAAAAAACTCCTAACACCTCCTCGGAATCAGTTAAGAGTGGGTTTGCTAAACATTCGTTCCCTTCGTAACAAGATGGATCACATAATTGAGACTTTAAGTGAATTTGAGCTCGATGTCTTGTGCCTGACAGAGACTTGGTTGTGTGAATTCGACATCCAGATTATTCGCAGTGCTTTGCCCAAATCATACTCCATAATTAATGCACCTAGACCTTCTGCAGACCACCCTGGTGGAGGCGTAGCGCTTATTTATTCTCTCGCGATCACAAGTATTTCTCGCTCAAACTATGTTCCTGTCCCATCTTCTTTTGAACTCCTGGAAGTGGTAATGAACCATCGTCAGCAAACCTTTAGAATTGCAACTATCTATCGACCAGGTCATCGAGGCACGGATAGAAACTTCATGGATGAGTTTGGTCAGATTTTGGAGGCATTTGCTAGTAAGACTGGTGGGTTGCTGATCTGTGGTAACTTTAATTATTGGATTGATAATCCATCTTTGAAGCCCTTTTCTTCTGAATTTCTTGAATTGATCGGTCAAAATAATTTTGTCAACCATGTGTCCCACTCGACTCATATTTGTGGGCACATTCTTGATTTGGTTTTATCTCCAGTTGGTTGCAATCGTGTGTCGGGCATTGAAGTTGATCCGATAGATCCTACAGTCTCTGACCATGCTTTAATTGCTTTTTATATCAGTGTACCCAAAGTATCTTCCTATAAAAAAGAAATTAGGTACAGAAATTACAAAAATATTGATCAAGAGCAAATTTGTCATGAAATTGACCAGTCTCTAAATGCCATCAGCTGCTCTGTTCTTTCATCTGATGAACTAACTGAGATTCATAACAGGGTACTTCAATCTGTCTTTGATCATCATTGCCCGGAGATTGTGAAGACAATTATTGTGCGTGATGATTCACCTTGGTACGGCCCACCAGTTAACTCTCTCCGCAGACAACGTAGGAGAGCAGAACGAAAGTGGCGCTTGCAGCGAACGGAGGAAACTCGACTGGAATATATATCGGCAAGAAAAGATGTAGTCTGTGCAGTGAAAGCTGAAAAGTCTAAGTATTATCAAAACAGAGTTGATTCCTGTGGCAATGATCAAAAGAAGCTTGTTGAGGTTGTAAATGGTTTGTTGGGTCGGAAGAGCATGGCTCCCTGTCCTGCCTCCGTGCCAAGCGCTCGACTGGCCTCTGATGTTTCTAAATTTTTCACAATTAAGATAACACGCATTAGAAGTGAGTTAGATAATACATTGATCAATGATGAGTTTTCGGTGAATTTCCAACCTCCACATAAAATTAATCGTATCCTTTCATCATTCCATCCAGTGGACACAAGTAAAATTATTAGTTATGTAAGAGACATGAATAAAACTTTCTGCAAGCTTGATCCTATCAATGTATCCAAGATGTCATTTGTCTATCTGCATGTCGCAGACTTCATCTGTAAAATTGTAAACAGATGCTTCATGGAGGGTAACTTTGTTCAATCAGAGAAACAAGCTCTATTGGTGCCTCTTCTAAAGAAACCTGGACTTGATGCTGAGGATATGTCAAGTAACCGACCCGTTTCAAACTTGTCATTTCTTTCAAAAATAATTGAGCGGGCCATACTAGATCAATTGTTACCATTGCTTGAACAGAACAAAGCTGTTCCTCTTGCTCAGTCTGTGTATAGGAAATACCATTCAACTGAGACCTCTTTATGTAAGATTCAGAATGATTTGGTGGAGAACACATGCAGCGGGAAGGCGTCTCTCTTGGTTTTGTTGGATCTTTCTGCGGCCTTCGATACAGTGGACCATGACCTACTGTTAAAAGATCTGCATTCTTACGGTGTTCGTGGAAGAGCACTCTTGCTCCTCAAATCATATTTATCAGATAGATTTCAGCGTGTGGTGATTGGCCATACCATCTCTGACCAAGCCCCCCTGTGTTTGGAGTTCCTCAGGGATCGGTTCTGGGACCGATCCTCTTTATAGTTTACACTAACAGCTTGGCATCCTTGCTAGATGCTCATGGTGTTGCCTATCACTTTTACGCTGATGACACTCAGTTGTATGTGAAGATAGAAAACATTAATGATACAAAGACCAAAATGAAATCTTTATTGTCTGACATTAAGATCTGGATGGCAAAGTGGAAACTCAAACTGAATGAGAACAAGACAGAGATCATTATCATTCATGGAAATAGAAGGGGAAATTATGCTGAAAATGTAGTGACTCTGGATATGGGAGGTTCTCAACTTCGCCCAGTAAGCTCAGTGCGAAACCTTGGAGTATACTTTTAACTCTAAATTGAATTATGAGAATCACATCAATCAGGTCATCAAAATTTGTAATCTCCAAATCAGAAACTTGTATTCAGTTAGACGGTTTCTTAACAAGCGCTGTCTTCTAACATTGGTTCACTCAATTGTCCTATCATGTGTGGACTATTGTAATGCCTTATTGGTTGGCCTTCCTAATTACTTGCTACAAAAAGTTCAGTCCATACTAAATAGAACAGCGAGGCTCATATTTGATCTGCCTCCAAGAACCCCCACTTCTTCATATTTGATAGCTGCACTGGTTGCCAGTTAAAGCTAGGATAGAGTTTAAGTTGTGTCTTTTGATTTTTAAGGCACTTATGTTTGGCGAACCTAAGTATCTTGCTGACCTCTTGAGACGCCCTTTGGCACGTTCTGGTGCGATCCTGAAAAGCGGTGATGATGTGCTGCGTCTTGATGAACCGGTAGCTATCCAGCAGTCCTCTTTCTCTGATCGGTCCTTTTCTTTCGTGGCTCCTAGGTTATATAATGAATTGCCTTTATCAATTAGACAGCTGAACTCCATAGACTCTTTCAAAAAACAGTTGAAAACCTTTCTCTTCTGTAGGAGTTACGATCTTGCAAGTGGCACAGTGACAGGTCGTTACAGACTCTAACTGCTGCCATGTTAAATAATTGTTGTTGCTTGAACTACAGGTGAACTGCACCACACTTCTCTTGATTGTGGTGCACTGTCGAGTTACGAGCGCTAGTGAATTCCTCTGGAAGAACTGGCGCTTACGAGAAATATAAGACCAGATTATTATTATTATTATTATTATATAAACCTAATACTGTACTGTAATCTAGGCTAAACCGATACGCGTGTGGTTGTTGTTGTTGTTGTTGTTGTTTTTCCCCAAGCTGCCTGACCGAACAGCCCCAAGGCCCCGAGCAAGGCCAAGGCCATAACCGAGCGCCCCCACAGAACCCTACCTGCCAACCACAATAAAGCCTGGGTGACCGAAGCCACTCCATGGCGGGGAGCTGAGGAGGGTGCGGAAACGCCCAGGAAACCAAAGCCCCACCCAGGGCCCTGTGCCCCTCAGCAATTATGAAGAGAAAGTTGAGGGGCAAAGGAAAGTGTGGTTGTATTTACTGCCGGTTTACTCAAGTGCCACCATTATCGATTTTCTTCGAGCCGGCTCGAGCGGGAGTTTAAACCCGAAACATATTAGAAATATAAATAGAAATACAGTACAGTAGTTGTAAATTATAAGAAAACATTAAAGATATGTGTCAGTTACCTTAAATAAAGTGTTTGTTAGCTTAATTGGCTTGACATTTGGATTCCAAGGTAAGGCTAGGCACCCCTACTGGGCCTCACCGGCTCTCTCTCTCTCCCCCCCCCCCCCCCCACCCCGCTCGTCCTCCTCCGCCAACACAGCTGCTTCGTCTATCATCCGCCGCTTCTTCCTCGCAAATGTGGATTAGGGGGTCGCAAATTTAGAGGAAATGGCGGATTTCCCTAATAATTCCACGGGCTTGGTTCGCACATATGAAATCGACCTCGCAAATGTGGAATATTATATTTTTTCCAATTTTGACCACCGTCGCAAATGTGGAGGATCGCATTTTTCAAACTCGCAAATTTGGAGGATGGACTGTACAGTACATACAGACCACCTCTCATCCAGTCTTTTGAGAACGGTACTTGCTGGGGACTTCAGAAGATGCTGCCTGATCTCCAAATCCCCCCGCAAAATCAAATTAAGACATTAGTGTATAATCAAGGTTGTAGAGTACAGTTGTTGTTGTTGTTGTTGTTCCCCAAGCTGCCTGGCCGAACAGCCCCAAGGCCCCGAGCAATTCCAAGGCCATAACCGAGCGCCCCCACAGAATCCTCCCTGCCGACCACAATAAAGCCTGGGTGACCGAAGCCACTCCATGGCGGGGAGCTGAGGAGGGTGCGGAAACGCCCGGGAAACCAAAGCCCCACCCAGGGCCCTGTGCCCCTCAGCAATTGAAGAGAAAGTTGAGGGGCAAGGGAAAAATGTGACGCTTTGGCTTCCAATCTTGGTAGATTGGGAGGTCAATCCACGGAAGAGACGCCGTCACTTGAAATCTAAAAAATATATAAGTTAAAGGAACAGTCAGAGTAAGCTATGAGTATGGCAGAGATTGCTCAGCTCTCACTCTGATAGACCAGTCCATCACCACATGACTAGAACCCAATCCTCTTAGCATCAGCTAGTAAAGGCCCTAGTACAGTAGGCTCACCTACCTCAATAAATCTCATCTTCAGTTTTTGCGTATCTATGCCGCCTTCAAGTTTGCCCTATTCACGATTCTCGATGACAAAACACCAATCTTGATAGCTTCACACTGAACAAATTACTTCCCAATTCATTAAGTTAGGTCTATCTCATTTTTGTTTGTTTCATTTCTCCAGTTTTATCACTTCTCCTGTCATCTGCCTTCTAGCTATCTCTCTTCTTCATGCACAGCAATAATTGTTCTTTCATTGTAATTCATTTATGATGTGATGGACCTTAATCCACCCCTGCTTGAACTTAAAGCATTTTTGTGATGTGGCAGAGAGTCAATATATCAAAAGATTGTGTCTAAATACAGTAACTTCATTCTAACTGTCATATTACACAAAAACATAGCCTACAGTATATACTAGTACAAGTAAAATATATTACTACCAACTACAATACTATAAATCAATATGGATATCTTTTGTAGCAGTTTCAGTTCCCCCATACATTCTTACTGTACAGGATATGAAGTAAGTGTTCCCAAAGAAAATGCTATACCCCCAACTTCTTCTTCTTCTTTAGAGCTTGCCTGTAGACCGTGTAGATCCACAGGGCTGACCTTTGTATCGGTACTGGCTCAGAAATGTTAGTAAGAGGGAAAGTTTAGAGTAGAAGGATAGTACTGTACTAGGGACAGTTTTTTGGACCTACCTACCTACCACGTCCAACCCCCTCACCGTTATCCCCCTCCCTCCCACCCCCTCTGCCTACCCATTCCTCTTTCTCCATATCCTCTCTACACCTCCTTCATCAAACCAGTTCTCAGCACAAGCATAAACCCAAAAACATCGGCATTCGGCCTGAAAATAATATCTAGAAACACAGACCCTGATACTACATATGCTGCAGATACATACATACATACATAAAATTTTAAGACTGAGTGTTCCACACATAAGTGCAGTATCAGTCTCTTGTCCTAATGGCGGCGTTCCAGGCAACCCTGTTAAGGGGTGCTTCACTTGTCAAGTTCTTGGATTTGAGATCGGCGCGTATAGTCCGATCCCAGGTCTTCCTCGGTCCACCACTTGGTGCAGCTCCCTCCACAATCACAGACCTGCATTTTTTCACCCAATTTTGTTAATCCATGTCCATACCATCCCAGTCTACTTGTACGCATCACCTCGCTAATACTCTTTATACCTAAACGTCTCCTCAGCTCAACATTTGTTATTCCATCCTGTAGCCTGGCCCCACACATCCATCTTGCCATTCTCATCTCATTACGCTCCATTCTGTTGACATCCTCTACTTTAACGGCCCATGTTTCTGAGGCATACGTCATTGCACTTCTAACACATGAGGCATACACCTTTCCCTTCAGGGGGAGAGGCATTCTTTTCATGGTCAGGATTGGCATCAGTTCTCTGAACTTCCCCCAGCCACACCTAATTCTAGCAACAGTGGCAGCCTCGGCCCCACCACCGGCAGAGATGGTATCTCCTAGGTAAAAGATGACTACAAAATCTATCAAACATCTGCGGATATCTTATAGAGGAATAACGATGACAAGGCATCAATTTCCTTAAGCAAAAACGGAACTGAATACAGTATATGGTAAATTGGTAATAGCTACAGGCTATACTATAGGTAGCGCCAACGAACCTGACAATAATCTTGATCCCTGACCTCTCTGTAACTTAAAAGGGCCTAGAGTAAATTGGCTGTAAATATCCACACCTATTTCTTGGTGGACTCTTCCCAAATGATAGAAACATCAGCCCGATTGCATTCTTTCTTTTCGAGTTAGAAGAAGTTAAGGGGTCAAGATTATTGTCAAGTTCGTTGGCGCTACCTATAGCTATTGGCCTAGGCTTAAAAATTAGCCAAGAACAAAAATAAAGTACAGGTCTTATACTAAGCTTCTATATAATGGCATTCAATTTGTTTTATGATAAAGCAGAAACGTACCTCCATGAGAATAAGTTCTGGCTTTTGTATAGAGAGGAGGTATCGCTTTTGTAGGAAGAATGACTCCATCTGCCGGGCCAGGTCCAAGAAGCGCTGACCACTTGTCTCAGCATTGGTCCGCAATTCATCTTGGTTCACTACGTTAAAGTTGTCTTCCTTGGTGAGGGGAGCCATGCAGTTCTGGAAGTATCAGTATAGTTGTACGGTAAGTCACCAGTTGTAATCAGTTGTAACATGTACCAATAGCACAAATCAATAGGTCACCAAAAACCTCAATAATAATAGCCTACTGTATACAGTATATATACCGGGTGGATGGGACTCGATAGCCTTGGTCGGCAACCCATCTAGGGAAGACAACCTTATAAACATTTTGGTGGATAGGACTCGTCAGCCTTGGTCGGCAACCTGTCTAGGGGAGGAAACCTGATACAAATCTGTACTGCTTATCTAAGTGTAAGGCAGGTTAGTGGATGGGCTAGCCGAACACCACTGTAGAAAAATAGTGCTAAAAAGATACATAGAGGGCCTCGAAGTCTGACGGATCCTTAATTGAGTGGTCAATCCTGTAAGTCCTTCAGTAAACTGGCTTGGATTGTCCCTCTTACAGGGAATAGATCCACTTGGGGGCTTTCTGTGTATGGCCACCCTCATTAAGGGGAGTAAGGCGTCCGGCAATAGATAGATAGATATGCAAAATAGAGAGAGACTATACAGTACAGAGGCAGGGTGACAAACCGGGGTAATATTGTTTTAAGGGGAGACGAGTCGCTTTTCTAGACCACCTTCTCCCTCATCTTTAGATCCATTAGTTTGGCGATTTTATGAACTTTCGCCCCATTTCTGTAAATTTGAAGACCTTTCCTGTCAATTAGGTCTCAATTTTTTCCTGGCAAGCGATATCGAGCCTGTAATTTAAGAGGAATCGGCCTTCGGCCAGGACATTTTTCTACCGAAAAATGTACAAATTTATCTTCAAAGGGGGTCTAGGGGGGCTTCATTTTAAGCTTGATGGAGGTCTAGCGAGGAAACTAGAAAAATAACAAATAAATACAAAAATTGACAAAAAGTGAAAGATCTCCCCTTAACATTTGAATTAATATGAGATGGAATACAAGAAAATTAGCATGGAATAGCATTTTTTGTGCCATTCCAAATACATAAAACACATAAATTAATTCCTATAATTATAAGTAGCGCCAACGAACTTGACAATTACAGTATCTCGATCCTTGACTTCTTCATAACTCAAAAGGACCTAGAGCCAACTGGCTGTAAATATCAACACCTATTTCCTGGTTGGACTCTTCCCAAATGATAGAAATTTCAGCCTGATTGCTTTCATTAATTTTTAGTTATAAGAAGTTAAGGGGTCCAGATTATTGTCAAGTTCGTTGGCACTACCTATAGTAATAATGACATAAAACACAGGAATAGGTCTCTCGTTTGACAACCTGTACAGGGGAGGGAGCAAAGCCATTTGTAGTAAAAATGAAAGTAGGCTACAGGTATCCGATTTTCAAATTTTTTATTACAGTTTCGTCCAGCTTTAGAATATAAACCTATCCTAACCTTGGATATATTTTGAAGTGTACGGTTACAAGTTTTCTTTTTTTTATGCTTTGAATTATTTTACATACAGTACATGTATTGACAGTATTGTAGTTTAATGTGTGATAGGTCATTACCTGAAGATAATCCGTATAAGAGAGATACGCCAGCCACCTTTTTACGTATAGGCTATTCCCCACCTTTTTGCATACTGTAGTGTAGAACTGTAGACTATATGTGTGAGCATCGATGCTCTCGCAGATAAGTTTACGGCAAGAATGTTAAGTGCGGGCATACCGCCATCCTTGCTTACACTACGCGTAGTGGCGTCGGACCTTTGCCATCATGTTCCCGTCTATTTTGACAGCCTTTGCAAACAATAATATGTTGACGGGGAGGCTTTGCCCCCCATCACCTCTCCCCCATGACAATTGTCATCATCATATATATTGCCAGCAGGGGGCAAATTACCGAAAAAAATCGCCGTCAAAATAGACGCGAACTTAACCACGGCGATCGACAAATGTTAACATGACGGTGGCGGCGGTGGGGGAGGCGTCGGACCTTTGCAATCATGTTCCTGTCTATTTTGAATGCCATTGGATACAATAATATGTTGAGGGGGGGCTTCCCCCCCCCCATGACATATTGTCATCATCATATATATTGCCAGCAGGGGGCAAATAACCGAATAAATCGCCGTCAAAATAGACGCGAAGTTAACCGCGGCGATCGCCCTATGTAAACATGACGACCGTACGCCCGAACTCTACATCCATCCCGAGTTTACCCTTGCACCGCACCGGATTTCTGATGACCATTACCAGTACTGTATGTTACCCCAGGGCACCCCCGACCCCGCTACTCTTGAAAATTATGTAGAAGTCAAATTACTGAAAAGCACTTTCGTTGAGCGTGAACGCTGCTTAGCATATTAGTGTATCCAACGGCAGTCAAAATAGACGGGAACATGATCGCAAGCGTCAGCCGCCACTCCGTGTAGTGTAAGCAAGGCGGGCAGTACCGGTACGCCCGAACACTACATTCTTGCCAAAGAACCCTTCAAATACCATGCCAATGATGCCAGTGCCAGGAAATGTCTCAAAATTGTAAGTCACATAAAAAGTAGTAGTATCTCCCTATCCCACATCCTCCACTCCTCCCTTCGGAAAAGGTCATCTTTTGGACCGACAGTAGTTCCATCGATCTTTTTAGGCCTAATAGGTCCGGTAGAGAATATACATCAATGGTATATAGGTCATTACGAGCCGAAATGTATAATAAGGGATTTATATAATACGATAATATTAGTCTCCCTATAAACGGCCCGGCCACCATCTTCGCTACAGTCACATGTCTGGAAACTGTCTACTGACTTGAAAGTGACGTGAAATAATCAACCAATAGCAATGGAATTCACAAGTTAGAAAGAATCCAGAGAGCAGTTACTAGATTGGTTCCAAGTCTCAGAGAACTGCCATATGAAGGGAGGCTAGACAAATTAAATCTACCAAGTTTAAAAGAGAGGAGAGAGAGGGGAGACATGATAATGATGTACAAATGCACCCGGGGGCTGGAGAGGCTGGATAGGGAGGATATGTTAATTATGGATACAGGAATAACTAGAGGCCACAGCTACAAAGTAAAAAGACCTACCTGCAAGAACGATATCAGGAAGTTTAGCTTCCCCTATAGATGTATTGACAAATGGAATGGGCTGGAGGAGGAGGTGGTAGGGGCAAGGAACATCCATATTTTCAAGAAAAAATTGGATAAAAAGTAGACTGAGAGACGGGACAACACGAGCTTAGCTCAGGTACTTAGCTTAGGTAAATACACCCATTTAGCCAATCACCTGTCAGGTGCAGGTGCACATATCCCATAATGCAATATATTGGAGGAGAAGGTGAGGGTGGCTGACTAGTGACTAGTCTGCCCACAATGGCGTCTTCAGCTGGATGACTCTCATAAGTCTTTCGATATTTGTATGTACGTGATTTTCGTTCATATCCAGTGGATTTATATATTGAGGACTTTCGGAAGTGAGTGTTTACCTATTATTCGAGGACCGTCGGAAGTGAGTATTTACCCATTATCCAATATTAGGGTCAGTTAGGGAAAATTATGATTTTGCTTCCTGCTGTCTACATAGATGAGGATTTCAATAAATCCTGGGGGGTGAGGGGGGGCTCCCCCCCCCCCCCTTCAACTTATTCTGTATCCCACGGCAAACGGTTATGGCCAAATACAGCTTGTTTTTCGGCTTTTATCCTCTTTAACCCCTCATTTTCCCTGATATTCATAGCCCTCCCCACTAGTGGGGGGCGTATTTTTAGATTGTTGGATAATGGGTAAATACCGGTACTCATTTCAGCTCCTCTTCATGATGAGAACACTGTATCTGAAAGAAAAACACCAAAAAAAAAAAAAAAAAAAAATTGCTGAAATGACTGTCGGTCCAAAAAGTAACCTTTACCCTCCCCTCCTCAACTTTAACTTAGGCTATATTTAGTTTATTATTGCACAGTCCTTGGGTTAAGACACTGGTGCCACCCCTCGCAATCATTATTTGTCCGTACTAAGCGCTTATAGCTCAACCAGTTTTCTACAGTCCACAGACAGTGTGGACCTCAGCCATGTCGAATCTATATACAGTATTTAAAAGGAAAAAAAAAAAAAAAATCGCCGTTATTTGCCCGAGACCTACGGCACTCAAAGGCATCGGGGATAGATAATGCAAGGCCAGTAATGTATTACTGTATACTGGTTTATATAGGCCTACTGGTCCCTTTTGGTAGTAAACTGGTATGTACTCAGCCTAGGCTTAGGCTATGTAGTCACTGTCTGAAGTCCGAGGTTCCAACTTGTCTGTAAAGTAGTACGGTACTCAGTGTAAATGTGTAAACTATCTGGCACCAATGAAAGGAACGGCCGTGAATAGGCTAATGGGTTTTCTCTTGTCTTGTCAGGGGGACCTGAAGAGGGCTGCTCTCGGGAGTCGGGCAGCATGATATGTGGGGGTTGTGCAGGGGAACTAGAAGCAAGAGATAGGGTTGAGGGGGCCTTTGCCCCCCCTCACTCCCCATCCCATGAGTCCATGACTTATTGTCATCATCATATATAGGCTAGCCTAGCCTATTACCAGCAGGGCTGCAGGGGCAAATAACAGCAGTCGGAAAATATCAAGGAAACTGGCCAACTTTTATTTCGTGATTTTTTGTTTTGGTTTTAGCTAGTTTTCATCATTATACAGTGGTTGTCATTAATTAGAATCTCCGGAAAAAACGTTTTCCCCATTATCCAACAATCTTAAGATACGGCCCCCACTAGTGGGGAGGGCTATGAAGTACAGGGAAATTGAGGGGTAAAAGGCGAAAATAAGGGGTAATATTGGAAGAACTCTGAATTTAAAATATTGAAAATTTCAAAAAAATTAAAATGGATAAACCCGAGCAAAGTTTTGGCGAAAGTTGGCTCCGGTTTTTGCATTTTGCAAAAGAAAAAACGGCAGTAATTGAATTTTGAAAGTTGGCTCGGGGTTTCATGTTTTTTAAACCCATAAAACCCGAAATGTGCAAAACCCGAGCCAATATTTGGCGAAAGTTAACCTAACTAAACAACAAACTAAAAGAGCTCCCGAGGCCACATAAAAATGGCTGAAAAAAACCCCGCGCCGTCTATAGGAGAGTCTTGACAACATTTTAAAGATAGGAAGACGTGTTGTTACCGCTTTTTAAATAGGTTTTACCGAAGGTTGAAAGGTTAACGGCCAGCTCGGCCCATTGCTAGCTCGGCCCGCGTGATTGTCAACTCGGCCCACGTGAAGGTCACCTCGGCCCACCATATAGAACCTTTTATCTATCAAAAGTGTTTGAGATCTTGTTCTTGTTTATTTCTAACGGCGAAGGTATTGATGGGTAAGCCATCACAACAGCACCTCGTAGCTACTACTATTTCCTTGGACGCGAAGTGCTTGAAATGCTTCAAAATCTTCAACAATCTGCTTCACCGACAGTTCACCAGAAACTCAATCGCTCATTATTTCATTACAGTATATAGAAAGACCATTACTGGACTGACGGGAACATTTTAGTCTCGTCTCGTAAATTTAGGCTAACCCCTTGAGAATCGAGATGTATTTGTGATAATTTGTGAGATAATTGATAGTTTTTATTATTTTAATTCCCACATATCTTTCTTAAGTTGTTTATAACATCTAATGCGAGCCAGAAAATATAAAGCTTCAAATAGTGGCAAGACGTTAAGTACGGGCGTACCGTCAGCCTTGTTTACACTACGCGTAGTGGCGTCGAACCTTTCCCATCATGTTCCCGTCTAGTTTGACTGCCTTTGGATATAAAAATACATTAGCCTAACCAAACAACCTAGTATTCATGTAGTACTGTAATGACAGGGGGCAAATAGCAGAAAATATAGCGTCGAAATAGACGGGAACGTAACTGAGCGCACAAGATGACGACTGTACGCCCGATCACTACATCCATCCCCAAATAGTTAGGCTAGTGGTTCAATTATTATGCAATTTCTTTCGATTCAGAAAGATCTGTAAAATTTAAATGGGTAAAAAACTATCACAATTAGCCTATTTCACAAATTATCACATATACATGAAGGGGTTAAACTTACGAGACGAGAAGAAAAAAATTCATATAGGCTAGGCCTATAGCCTAGGCCTAGGCTAGCCTATACAGTATGTTCCCACCAATCCTCAACCGTGATGAATCAGATGAAATGATGGTACCGATGCAAAGGTGATACTTCCGAAACTTACATGATATACATCATCATTGCATTATAGTTATATGATAGCTCAGTGGTGTCACTGGTGTAGGCTATGCATTAGAACTTAATTTTTTAATGGGTAATCGTTCTTTCTAAACTGTGTGGGCCAAGTTGGTGGGCAGAGTTGTTTGTGGCTGGGCCGAGTTGGTTGCGGGTGGGCCGAGTTGACCCTACCCCAGGTTGAAACATAGTCTATATTAATATGAAGTATAGCCTAGCCTAGGTTATGTTCATTCGATGGGCGACTTCCAAATTTCCAGGAAAATTTGTGGCCGGTTTCCTTGATAAATAGGCCGGTATATATTAAGCAAACCACCCACCAATTTTCATGACAATTTTGAAATGCGTGTTGGAATCCCTATAAACTGTACTTCATTTTTATGTAAGTTTGATAATTTGGAAAAATCGATTAAGGGAGAAAATTAACATTGAAAATGATGTGTAAAAAGTCTCCCATAAACGGCGGCCCGCTATGTTATTGTAATTTGCGGCCTAATTTCGTCTGTTAATTAACTTTCTCCTTAATTGGACCCCCTATGAAGTACAACAGATTATGATGACATAAGTGACGGGTGTTTAGAGGGGGCAGAGCTCCCCCTTCAACATATTACGTGTCCCACAGTAACTTCTATTATATAAACAACCCAAGAATTTTCACAGATTTTTAAAATTTCATTTAGGATGTAATATAACCTATACTCCATGTTAAAATAAGTGTCAACCCTCGAAAAATTCTATTAAGGGAGATACAGAACCTACAACCTGTAACGATATTTGTCCAGTGTTTCCCACAGACGCCACCCCGCTAGGTCAGCCATGTTGATACTATAATTGAGGAGCGCTTTTATCGTAAATATTCGAATATAACGCCCTCTGCCTTTCTCTATGTGAACTAATGATCAACACGTCACTATGTTTCTGCCATATTATTGGTTATTTTTTTTTTATACGTCACGGTATTGGAGGAGTCACCCAATCATGGATTAATATATGGACAATTACGTCATTTTAGTCAGCCAATGAGTGCATTGAACTCCAGCCCACCGGCAGGCAGCATGGTTTTAAATGTCAGTTGCAGGATGGCCAGTGTCTGTAGTGGTTGTGCACTTACCCCTGAAACAATAATTATAAAAAATTCTCAAAACAACCAGGCAGCCCTTAAGATAATTACAGACCACGGTATATTGCCTACAAGTGTTGAGTGTCCTAGGTGTGGACATCCTTGCCATTACCGGCCAGATAAAGATCACTGGCGGTGTACACACCATTATTACGAGGAGAAGTCCAGAACACGTCGTCACTGTCCCTTTGTTACATAAGGTTGGTTATTTATTATTATTATAGATGTAAAAATTTACATAAAGTTTATTTGCACCTATAGTGTTTTTACGGTATTATTCTAGCGTTACTTACACAGCGCACCCATCAATTTCTATGACTTCATTCCTATATATGTCAGTAGCGGCGGAAATGCATTAAAGCAATTATAGCTACTGTAACAAATCATTTACCTCCCCATAGACGGCACACAACACGACTCGGCGGACCTCTTTCTCCCTGCATTTCAGTCTAATTAACACTAGGAATTGACCTAATTTTCTATCCAATGTACTATCCAACCAGCGGGGATGTGGGGGCGGCAGCCCCCACCCATAATACTAGGTTAGGTTAGGTAAGGTTGGTAGGTTAAGCTAAAATCTTTAATGTTGCTTAATTGTTGGATAATGAGCTTATTGGGTAAGTTCATTTTCTATCCCATGTACCATCCAACCAGCGGGGGGGTGGGGGCGGCAGCCCCCACTCATAATACTAGGTTAGGTTAGGTAAGGTTGGCAGGTTAGGCTAATATCTTTAATGTAGCTTAATTGTTGGATAATGGATAATTAGCTTACTGGGTTTTTGGAATAAGTTCTTCAATATTTCCCTTTATTTTCATCTTTTACCCCACAATTTCCCTGATCTTCATAGCCCTCCCCACTATCGGGCAACATAGATGATGATTTCAATTAATCACGGGGGTGTGGGGGGGGGCTGAACTCTCCCACACCCCATCCTGTATCCAATGGCGAAGAGTTGGCTCGCATTTTCTACATTTTCAGCTTTTATGAAGCCTAACAATTGTCCAATCCGAGCCAACTTTTGCCAAAACTTTACTGTTTTTTTTTTCATTTTGGGGTTTTCTTAAGTTGAAAAACAAGAAAACCTGAGCCAACTTTTTTTTGCCACTTTCTGACTTTTATGAAGCTGAAAAATCTTAAAATCCGAGCCAACTTTTGCCAAAACTTGGCTCGAGTTTTTAAATTTTGGGGTTTTCTCAAGTTGAAAAACAACAAAACCCGAGCCAACTTTCATCATAAAAACCATTATATCGCCTTGTTATGTCTTTAACCCCACATTTTCCCTGATCTTCATAGCCCTCCCCACTATCGGGCGCCGTGTCTTAAGATCGTTGGATAAAGGGGAAAACGATTTTTGCGGAGGTTGAAACTAATGCCAATCACTATATAGGCCTATTGATGCAAATAAACTAAAACTAAAAAAAAAATAATGAAAATAATTGGTGGGTGGTTTCCTTAATATTTTCCCATAGGCCTAGCCTACTCAGCAGTCAAATTGGTAAATCTACAGTTATACTACCCCTCCCCCACCTCCCCCCTTCAAAACACGCCTTTTAGCGTGTTTTTGGATGGTTCAGCAGACGCGGAAAGTGGAAAAAACATATTTTGATAAAAAATTATCACCAACCAGATACGAGTTTTTCAGGTAATTTGTTGTTGTTTTTTAATTTTTTAATTGATATACAGTGTTGTTTATTACCGAGGACCGTCGCATTTTAGTATTTTTAACATTAGGCTAGCCTAACCTAACCTAACCTAACCGAAAAGTAACCAGTCTCCGCGACGGTCTAAACTCCCCCTCACGTTCCCTGTTTATGGGTGCGGGACGGTCTAAACCCTGCTCACGTTCCCTGTTAATGGGTTTGCGAACGTTAGTAATACTTCAATGTATCTATTTCAAGTCAAATATACATTTCCGCGCATCATCAAACCATACTAAGTCTACTAGGCTACTAATAATATTAACCCATTAGTACCAACAGAATAGCGACAAAATAGGGGTAGTATAACTGTAAATTTATCGTCAAATTGGTCAATATTTACGAGTCACACCACAGCTGGAATCTCATTTCTAATGGTAGTTTTGGGTTCCTATCATTCTGTTTCATTACTAGGCCTAGGCCTATATACTTTTTATCCACCGGAAAATATTTGTTTTCTTGTTTTTTTTATTTAGGCCTAGGCCTATATTTTTATTTTTTTTTATTTTTTTTTAGCATTAACCTAACCTAAAAACCTAACCTAACCTAAATGTATTTGGGGGCTATTAGGTTAGGTTGGTTAGGTTAGATTTTTTGGTTAGGTAGGCCTAGCCTAATGCTAAAAAAAAAAAAAAAAAAAAGCCAAGAAAAAAAAAAAAATTCCGGTGGATAAAAAGTATATAGCAATGAAGCATAGAATGATAGGAACCCAAAACTACCGTTAAAAATGAGATCCCAGCTGTGGTGTGACTCGTAAATATTGACCGTCAAATTAAATGCAAAATGTTTACGCAAATATTACAATGTAGCCTACCATAACTGCGAGCGTGCGACTAGGCTAGGCCCTATGTAAACAAAGCGGACAGTACGCCCGCTAACACAACTCTTACCAAAGATTGTATATAGCCTATGCCATTATTATCGAGGTCCTTAAGTAAAGGATAAGATCATAAGTAACTTTGACCACTGAAGTTTGGGTAGGCTAGCGACAGGATCAAGTAGCGAAATCACTAGGCCTATAATCAAAAGCCGGGACACTAGGCTACTTTACGATTGAAACCAGTACATAGCCTATTCTAACCTGAAAGGCCTCCTCGAATTCATCAAAGAGATTCCCAGGGGTCGGGGTCGCTGCCATCTTCCTCGGCGTTTCAAATTATAATGTTGTTGTTGTTGGAATGAAGGTGGCAACTGAGCGTCACTAATGAACCCTAGCGAGGACCGCCAAAGAGTTACCGTCACATTCACATTCACTTCGGCTAGAAGTTACCACCTTGGTCTTGGTGTGAGAGTCACGCTCGACTGGTCGAGGTGTGGCCTTAGAATCGGCTTTCTCTCTCCTAGGATAAACTTATAAACTATAATGGAAAGGGACAGGTTGAGAGTAAAAGAAGATTGTTCCCCTGTGGGCATTCTCACCCCAGCCTCACTACTGTGAGGCTGATCTTTTCCTCCACACTCCCTCTAGGAAGTCCTTAAAGGTGAATTCCAGGGATGAAACCTATTCAAACTACAATGTCCATTGGGATCTGCTTGGTTTTAGGTACATGATACTGAAGAACTTTCATCAATTTGTTTTAACAATATATGGCTTATCTAAGTTATTTTATGTGGCACGAACTGGCGTGTTTACCATGACGTAACTGTAGCCAATGGCGGGAACTCTCGACATGGGAAATGGGTGAATCTGTGTTTTTTTTTTATTTGAGAAACTCTTATAATTTGTATGCATGTTTACAGCTTCACCACTGTCTGGTCAAGGGACCACGATATATAAATTGAACAGAAAACGATATTATCATTACGAAATAGGCCTTAGAACCGAGTAATAGCCACTAATTTACACGTTAATTCCATTTATTTGGATAAGTTACTTTATCTTTAAAAGTTTATCCTCTTACTTTACAGAAGTCCTCCTTAACCCACTGGACCCCAGCGACGCACGTGATGTGTCGGCAATGTACATACATACATAAAATTTTAAGACTGAGTGTTCCACACATCAGTGCAGTTTCAGTCTCTTGTCCTAATGGCGGCATTCCAGGCAACCCTGTTAACCCCTTAAGCGCGATGGGCCTTATGGAAGGCTTCCTATAGGGAACGCGATAGGCCTCACGGAAGCAAGACCATAAAAAAAGCCTTCCAAAAAAAAAAAAGGGCCTATCAAAACAAAGGAATTTGTCTCTAGGTGAGATAATTCCCCTCCAGTACTCATCCATGTGTTTCTCACCCTCCCCCCTCCCCTCCTTCCCCCCTCCCCCCCTCCTCAATTATCACCTATTTTTCCTCTTATTTTCATCATTTATCGGTTATTTTTCTCTCCCGCGACAATGTAGCACAAGTGGGTTGCATAAAAGATCTTTATGTAACACCCAGACACCAGCCCACACCATCCCTGCTCGCCTCAGTTGACTCACAGACAGGGAGAGGGGAGGGTTGCCTGTGGCTCTCTCTCGCCTGAGATTATGACCGGGTGGCCAATATCTTCGTTTTTCACCACCCAAATGCTTTTCCAACTTATTTTAGCACTCTTGAAGGTTCATATATACATCATATATGTAAAATAAAAGCATACCGAAAACAAATAATGCTCTATATTGTAAATATAACGAATTCTGTCAGAATCCAAGGCTAGAAATGCACAAATAACTACCCTAGCCCCTAGGTCTATATCGCGCTTGTCAGGTTAAGGGCTGCTTCACTTGTCAAGTTCTTGGATTTGAGATCGGCGCGTATAGTCCGATCCCAGGTCTTCCTCGGTCCACCCCTTGGTGCAGCTCCCTCCACAATCACAGACCTGCATTTTTTCACCCAATTTTGTTCATCCATTCTCTCCACATGTCCATACCATCCCAGTCTACTTGTACGCATCACCTCGCTAATACTCTTTATACCTAAACGTCTCCTCAGCTCAACATTTGTTATTCTATCCTGTAGCCTGGCCCCACACATCCATCTCACCATTCTCATCTCATTACGCTCCATTCTGTTGACATCCTCTACTTTAACGGCCCATGTTTCTGAGGCATACGTCATTGCACTTCTAACACATGAGGCATACACCTTTCCCTTCAGGGGGAGAGGCATTCTTTTCATGGTCAGGATTGGCATCAATTCTCTGAACTTCCCCCAGCCACACCTAATTCTAGCAACAGTGGCAGCCTCGGCCCCACCACTGGCAGAGATGGTATCTCCTAGGTAACAAAACTTGTTCACCAGCTCCAAAGACTCATTTCCAAAATTCACAGCCACAGGATCATCACTTAACACAAGCTCGCCTTTGCACACTACGCACTCACATTTCTCTATTTCTGACTTATCCTTCGGCAGGGGCCCCTTTATTCTACTACAGAGCTTACTCCCATGGTGTACCTAACATCGACAGATGCTACATTGAATTGAGTTAACGCCCACTCCCTTTCCACACACTGCACATGGGTATGCACAGCTCTTTTCCACATTGCCTCGTCTCAATCTACAATGCATAACCTTGGTTTTGTTAACATTGACTCTTAAACCCTTGCTCGCCATGAATTTGGCCTCAGCATCCTGCATACTGTCAGCTATTAGGACTAAATCGTCTGCATAAAACAGTTCCAACGGGAGTCCGTCTCTAAAAACTCTAGACAGCGCCTCCAAGACCATAATAAAGAGGAGGGGGCTTAACACTGAACCCTGATGGACTCCAACACGGACTGCGAACTCATCACTCAGTACACCCTTCACCCTCACCGAACTTTGCGAATCCTCATACACCTTCATTATCACACGCACCAGCCACTCTTCCACACCAAGTTTCCTCATAGCCCACTGCACAACATCTCTAGGTACCCTATCAAAGGCCTTCTCCAGGTCCACAAACACAAAGTAAAGATCCCTGCCTTTTAGTAAGTATCTTTCCTGTATCTGCCTGACTATGAAGATAGCATCGGTTGTACCACGTCCTGGCATAAAACCAAACTGCATATCATCAATAGAGATGCTTTGCCTGATCAAACCCTCAAGGACTCTCTCACAGACCTTCATGATTTGGTCAAGCATTTTCAGGCCCCTATAATTTCCTCTATCTAGCGCATCCCCTTTTCCTTTGTATATATTTACTATTACACTTTTGAGCCAATCCTCTGGGATTTTCTCATCTTTAATAATGGTGTTTATCAACACAGTGACTAAGTTTACACCAATCTCCCCTGAGGCTTTTATCATCTCAGCGACAATGTCGGAGCAACCTGGAGCTTTACCGTCCTTCATTTTATTGATTGCGTCGCTCACTACAGCTGGTGCTATCAAAGGAGGGGGCCCAGATATTGGTTTTTCGATACTAAGCTGTTCCTTATCCCATTCAAACTACATTTAGCAATCGTTCATAGTGTACCTTCCATGCTTCTCTGATTTCATTTTCTGCATACACAATCTTCCCATTATCATCTCTAACACACTGTTCACCTATAATATCCCTACTGTCATTTTTAACTCGCCTAGCTAGGTTGAAGATCCCATTGGGATTGTCAGTGTTACACACTTGTTCGAGGACTAGGTCCTTAATGCGATTTTTAGCATTGTAAATAACTCTTTTGGCAGTTCGTTTAGCTGCCTGGTATTCCTCCCTGCTGCCTCCTTTCTTCCATGCTTTGAAGCATCTCCTTTTCTCTTTCACAGCATGTTCTACCTCATCGTTCCACCACCAAGAGGTCTTATTCCTGGGGTGACCCTTTGTTTTCCCACAGACTTTGTCAGTGGCAGCGATAAGGCTATGCTTAAGAAAGTTCCATTGGCTATTTACATCGTTAGGCCTAGCTTCCTTATTTCTATTAATTTCCTCCAGTTCATTATGAAACCTATCCCTAACTTCCTTGTCCTTCAGCAGCCACACTTTCCTTTTGGGTATGTAAACCTTCTTGCGCTTAGGATTTCTGTATAAGCTCATGTCGCACACAAGTAGCTTATGCTGGGGGATACATTCTTCACTCGGGATGACCTTTACATCTCGAACTAGTTTCCAGTCTTTCCTGTTAACCAAGAAGTAATCTATCTGGCTACTGGAGACCCCAGAGTTATATGTGATCAGGTGGCTCTGTCTTTTCTTGAACTTTGTGTTACACACAACCATGTTGAGTGCAACGCAGGACTCCAATATTTTCGCCTTCTAGATTTCTCCTTCCGTAACCATTTCCTCCATGTACCCCCTCGTATCCATCTGCAGATGCTCCCACGTGACCATTGAGGTCCCCCCCCCCACTATTGTTATTTCGTTCTCCGAGAGGCCTGAAATGACACTGACGGTGTCATTCCAGAAGTCCTCTTTTATCTCTTTTTGTAAACCAGCCTGTGAGGCATATGCAGATATTACATTCAGAATTCTTTCACCAACTTTCAACTTCAAAACAATCAGCCTTTCACTAACTCTCGTAATCTGAAGCACACTTTCCGCCAGCTCTTCAGCCACCAGAACACCCACTCCTCCTTTCGCTTTATCAGTCTCCACACCCACCCAGTATATCCTATATCTTTTCCTCCTTCCGACAATCCACTGTACCCCATGCCTCTTCCAGAGTGTTTCCTGGGTACAGCAGACGTCCACTCGCCTCCTCTCACACATCTCAGCCACTTCATTCGCACGCAGATTCAAACTACCAACATTCACACTAGCAAGTCTGAGTTTGTGGGGGGCATTTGTCATTGTCCTGTGCGGTTTTGTTTCATCGGACTTACGTTTATTTTCTTTGATTTTAGTCATAGTTAGGTAGGTTTGGCTGGCAGATGGGCATCACCCCCCCCAGAACTCCGGCTCCGGCTCATGTATGTAACACTAAACCCCAGCGCTGCATAGAGTGCGTCGCGGTTAATTACTCCAGTCCTATAGCACCTAGAGGGCTCAGATTTGTATGGGGACTGGGTAAGTATCCCACGCAACAATGTCGCAAACATGTGTTTTTGCCTACCCATTTCCCCATGTTAATTCCGACTTCCGGGCGCCCCGTAGGACCCCTTAATGACCTAGGGATCGTTTTTTTTTTTTTTTTCCTTCATTTCTAACCCATTCCATGTGTTTTCTGGATTTTTTTTTTTTTGACAACCTGCCAGTCCTGGAGTGTACATTTATATTATATTGCCTGGTGCTCAGTGGGTTAAGGAATGGGATTTTTTCTTTTTATGTACAACACTATATTATGATCTGAAGGGATTACAAAGCTTTTTATTGGTAGATTTGCAAGTACTCTTCTTTAAAGTGTAAGTTATTCATTGTATTGAACATTTCAAAATTTGTTGCAACAAACTTAAAGGTGAAAATAAAAATAAACTTCTACAATTATGCCGACTTGAAACCTTAATGCATTCTTTATAAGTTTATAGGTACCGTACTACAAATATATTTATGGGTTAAAATTCATATTGGCAGTCAAGTTAAAACAAATATAAGAGTTGGTACTTCTTACAATATGAGGCAAACTAATTCAGGATAAATAGGGCCATGTTCTCAACCACATAATGTTTGTTACTAGGATGATAATTACTTCTATTATTCAACGACTAATCCAAAATAAAGTTTGGTTTCATCCTAATAGGCATATTTTTGTTCTAGAAGTTAATATGTTAGGCAGTAATCCAGAAATACAGTTTAGTTCTTATTTTATTTCATGCAGTACAATACTTTACATAATAAATGAAGATATATTGAGTTACTTTATAAACCGAGTAATCCACAAGTTTTGCCTTTCTACATAAAAATTGGTCCATAAATTCCTTTACTATAATTATGCAGTTTGAAATATCATAACATACCTGGATTAAATAATAGGAAAGCTGGTGGTGGTGGTGGTGGTGTGGTGATGGGGTAGAAGCAGAAGTGGTGATGCGGTAGTTGAAGTGGTGATGTGGTGGTGGTGGTGTGGTAGTGATGGGGTAGACGCAGAAGTGGTGATGCGGTAGTTGAAGTGGTGATGTGGTGGTGGTGGTGTGGTAGTGATGGGGTAGAAGCAGAAGTGGTGATGCGGTAGTTGAAGTGGTGATGTGGTGGTGGTGGTGTGGTAGTGATGGGGTAGAAGCAGAAGTGGTGATGCGGTAGATCCGATGTCTTATCTGCAATATTTAAGAATGTATTTAATATATTTACCTATATTTGTTGTAGTTGTATACTTTAATATTGAATCAAATTTCTTAATTTAATATTTAATAAAAAAAATTGTAATGTAAAATTTGAAAGGTAAACAAACCAATATTGAGCCATATTATTTCTTAATTTAATATTTAATACAACATACAAATTCAATGCAAGTGAAGTATATGAATATTCTTTGTGTTTACTCAAAATTAATGTTATAGTATTTATTTCTCTTATTTTACAGAAAGCAATATAATTTTGGAAAATTTGCAGAGGTGATTGTGTAGTATTTGTGGTGTGGTATTCCTATGTCTTCTATTATCTGCTTAATGAATGCAATTATTTAATCTTTACCTCTTTAAATTATATTGTACTTTTATAATAGTGAGCAGTAGCATTAAATTTAATTTTGAAATAAGTAAATCATTTTGTAAAAGTGCAGGATTAGAATACAGTATTTTGTGTACTCTAAATTAAAGCCTTTGTTACCATCAGGGGTATTTAGAAACCTTTAGTTTAGTTACTTCAACCACTGCAGTTGCCTTTGAGTTAGCTGTGGGCAGAAAACATATTTTGGAGAGGTAATTATAAGAGTGAGAGAACTCTATTTCTTATTGCTAATGGGCAACCCATGCGTCCACACGTGCGTGAAAGGGTTAAGGGGAGGCAGCCCGTTTGTTTGGTCTATTAATTCATTTATTCATATATTTTTTTAGTTTCCTCCCTAGACCTCCATCAAGCTTAGAAAAACACCCCCTAGACCCCCCTTCAAGATAAATTTATAAATTTTTCGGTAGAAAAATGTCCCGGCCGAAGGCCGTTTCCTCTTAAAATTGCAGGCTCCCTATCGCTCGCCAGGAAATAATGGACAACTAAATGGCACGAAAGGTCTTAAAATTGACAACGAAATGGGGCGAAAGGTGTTAAAATCGCCAAACTAATGGCAACATTTTTTTTTTTTTTTTGCACTGGTATCGGAAACTAGACTCAAGTACAGTCGCGCTAATAAGTGATGTTTCGGCACCAAGTGTATTTCGATCAATAATTGGTATCAGCAATATCTAAGCTATACTTCAACGTTTCCAGTGAGATATACAAACATGTCCCTATCTTTACACACTCTATTCAACATCTGACAGACATTAATACAGCACAGAGCAAGCCAAACGTAATGACAGTTGGGACATGACTTATTAGCGTTACTGTATTCAAGGTAGATTAGTGTAAGTTACATAAGTATTCAAGGTAGATTAGTATAAGTGACATAAGTATTCAAGGTAGATTAGTATAAGTGACATAAGTATTCAAGGTAGATTAGTATAAGTGACATAAGTATTCAAGGTAGATTAGTATAAGTGACACAAGTATTCAAGCAGTCTACCTCATAAGCTGCCAGACCAGTGTTGAAGATAATAATTGCTGGATAAATCGCTCGTGTGATACCGGCGTTATCTCGGGTTCTGAGAAATTTTGCAGGTAAGTTTATCAGTGGTTGAGGGACTAGTGGAAGTGTACGGTGATAGTGAGATGATTGCTTGTTCTGGACCCCCTTCTCCCTCATGCTTAGCCCCATTAGTTTGCAGATTTTAAGACCTTCGCCCCGTTAGTTTGTCAATTTTAAGACCTTTCACCCCATTTCTTTGTCAATATGAGGACTTTTCGTGCCATTTAGCTGTCTATTTTTTCCGGGCAAGCAATAGAGAGCCTGTATTTTTAGGAGGAATCGGTCTTCGGCCGGGACATATTTCTACCGAAAAATTTACAAATTGATCTCGGAAGGAGGGTCTTGTTTTTTTTTTTTTTTTTTTTTTTTATAGCGCACTTTCATCTGCCCCACACATGATGCCAGAATATAAAAATAAAAAAACACGTGCATAAAACATGAATAAAAAACAAATTATGCCAGACTACACAAATAAACAAACACGTGAATAAAACATAAAATATTAAACACATGATACCAGACTATTAAAAAAAACATGAATAAACACGAATACAATACAAAAAACACATGATGCCAGACTACAAAAAATAAAAAAACACGTGAATAAAACACGAATACAATAAAATAAAACATGATGGCAGACTATTAAAAAAAAAATATATATATATAATATATAACACGATGCCAGACTATAAAAATAAAAAAAAACACTTGAATATAAATGAATAAAAAACACATGACGCCAGACTATAACATTTATCAGTGGTAGAACTAACTGCAGAGCGTTTCAGACCCCGAGATAACACCGGTATCACACGAGCGATTTAGAACTCGACTATTATCTTCAACACTGGTCTGGCAGCTTATGAGGAACACCGCTTGACTACTATGTCACTTCTATTAACCCTCTCACGTTTTTTACGCAATTTTGAGCCTATTAGGGATACTTTAAAGCCTTTGTTACCATCAGGGGTATTTAGAAACCTTTAGTTTAGTTACTTCAACCTCTGCAGTTGTCTTCGAGTTAGCTGTGGCCAGAAAACTAATTTTAGAGAGGTAATTATAAGAGTGAGAGAACTCTATTTATTATTGCTAATCTGGCAACCTCTGCGTCATAAAAACGTGAAAGAGTTAATCTACCTTGAGTCTAGTTTCCGATACCAGTGCAAAGGAATCCCGGAAATGTTGCCAGAAAAATGTTGACTAACGAAATTTGAGGATAAAAATGTAACGTGTGTGATACCGGTATCTCCTTCATTGTTATCCTGGTCACAAGTACTTCTGCTATCACTCAGTACCATTTGCAACCTGTAGGAGTCAACAACTGCAGGCTCTAATATACAGATTGGTAGGTAATATTCATGTAGTTATATATATATATATATATATATATATATATATATATATATATATATATATATATATATATATATATACACTGTATCACGAGGGAGACAAAGGGCAAAGCTGCCTGTGACAAGTGTCTTCCTCAAAGTTACAAGTGATAGTGCCAAATTCAAGGCATGTTAGAATATAATATGTGTTGGTGTATTGAAATGGAGTGTGGAGTGCTTGTTTAGTGTAGTGAAATGAATAGGAAGAGGAGGTATTTGTGAGAGCTAGCTGGATTACTCTCCATGTAGGTGAGACACAAACAGAAACAGTGAGGGAAGCCAGACAAATAAAACAGGAGTTCCAGCAAATCCTTATCATATACCTATGTGGCCTTCCCTGGGTATTGCCCTGTTCGATTGGTGTCTACAATCTCCCCCTTTGTCATGCCTTCTTTACAATTATGATTTTGTTGACAGTGTGCAGTCAAGCGAAGACAAATATGACGAAGGCTAAGACGTTGACTCCAGTCCTGGTGGTTGTTCTCCTGGTGTGCCTACAATGTCCAGGGGTCTTCACACAAAGGTATCAACATTGGTATATACTGTATATTTATAAGGATGGGAAGCCGCACCTGAATCTTGAGGCTCTCGACCCTGGCGGCAGCCATATTGCAATACTAAAGATATTGTCAAAATACAAACCACTTTTATTTTTGGTTATGACATATGTATTGTCAGTAATATTACAGTTTATACCAGCAGTAGTAATACAAACTTACTTAAAATTATATACATTAATCAGATTCATATCTCGTGTAATTTGCTGGTTAACTTGGATCCTCCGGAATTCGTGCCTCAATTGCGCTGGGCCTTTTTGTGATGGACGATTCCTTTATTTTGTTATACCTCAGTGGGTATGAATAACCAACCTATCTTACTCCACAACCAACCCCCACACATCATGCTGCTAAAAATTTGACAATATAGAAAAAAACGTTGCACCATCTTTGAGGAAAAAGTAAATTTATTTTTGCCATGGGTACCGAAAATTTGAATGTCTGGATTAAAAGAAATATAGCAAGTGCAAAGTGAAGTAAAATTTATAACTTGCTGTCCATCCATGTGCTGTCTGAGGCACAGAATGCGATTCGCTTGGTTTATAGCATATTTTGAACCTTGAAATACCCCAGATGCACCTTGAAAATTTTAATTTACTTACCCCAAACCTCTTCAGTTTTCTTTCAATGGTAGTTTAAAGAAAACTATTTTTAGAGGACTAACCATTAAATGTTCCTAAGTGCACATAGATAATAAACATTTATAAAACTGGAAATCGTGCACCTCAGGGGGTTACTTGAGTTGAATTAAGACTGTCATTTGTGACAGATCTATCTGTGATGTATTTATCTTTCCATAAAAGTGTTTTGTGCACATTTTCAGAACTGATATCGAACTGATTTCGAACTCAGCCTGTTCGTACGAAACAACCTGGTATGAATGCGTCATCAGAGAATTCTTCATGGGAATGACGAACCTGGTCAAGGCACCATTTGAAGGGGTGACCATGATCTTCGGAGCTATGAAGGACTTGAATGTAGAAACCCTGAAAGCTCTAGCCCACGTCATCAAATCACTGGAAAAGCATCACTGTGATTCGATCGTGGACATCGTAAAATTTCTTGGCCTTCCAATACATATGATGGAGTACTTAAAACAATACGGACCCGAGCTCACCAAGTCCTTTTCTCCTGCGTGTAAATAGACATGCAGTAGGTTCTTTTGGGTTCCGGGCCAAATCAACTATAGTGTATTTTTTTCAAGCTGATAGTAAATTGAATCCTTTAGACGCTGATTTCTCCATAGTTGATGATCAAATATGAAACTAGGCTACTATGTCTCTGCATCATCTTATTGCCAAGTTTTCACAATCAGCAACATATTTCGCTACAAAATCGTCGTAATAGCCAAGTAGTTAAGATGAATATATGGCAATTTACCATCAGCTGGAAAAAAATGGACTATAAGATGGGGCAACATCCTGTCAGGCTCTTTCGCAGTAACCAATGGTGTTAGGCAGGGGGGGATATTGTCTCCGTATCTTTTCAACGTCTACATGGATGATCTTAGTCTGGAGCTGAACAAGACTCGCACTGGGTGCTGCATTGGCAGCACCATTGTAAATCATCTCATGTATGCTGATGACCTAGCCTTAATCGCGCCCTCTGGAGCAGGACTGGATAAATTATTAAGAGTATGTGAAAAATTTGGAATCGAACATTCAGTCAAATTTAATCCTATAAAGAGCAATATCATAATATTTAAATCTAACCTTCTATTGAAATCAAAGCTACCTAAATTCCATTTGTATGAAGAAATTATAGAAGAAGTAAGTAAAGTAAAGTATCTAGGACACTATATTTCAAGTGATCGCTCAGATGATGAGGATATGGGTCGTCAGCGAAGGCAACTTTACATGCAGGGAAATTCAATATTAAGAAAATTTCATATGTGCACATGGGATACAAAAATAACATTGTTCAACTCCTACTGCTCACCAATGTATACAGCACAACTATGGTGGAACTATAAGAAAATGACAGTGAATAGACTAAGTATCTCATATCACAATATCATGAAAATGTTTCTGGGGCTCTCAAAATATGAGAGTACAAGTACGCTATGTGCCTATATGAACTTACACTGTTACCAATCACTCATTAGAAAGCTAACATATAAATTCATTCAGCGCCTTAACACTTCTGAGAACAGTATCATTAAAATGCTACAAACTCCAAGCATAGTGTACACCTCTAGGATCCAGGCAAACTGAAGGAAGTTGCTCTATATTTAACCTTAAGTAATGATTTCAGGTCTGCTACTCTACAGAATTAGCATACCGGTACTGAACCTCATAGTGCAGTACAGTACCGATATTCCTATACTGTACTGTAGCAACATACTGTACCGGAAGCTAAATGATGTGAGGCATGGTACTGTACACAATTAGGACAGTGGTTTTGGTAACACAGTAGTTTGATGACCACTGTTTTGGGTTGAGGCAGTGCTGTGAACTTTACATGATAGCAAGCTGGGTATTATTTAATTTATTTTTATTTTATGTAGCCTATGTACAGTAGCTTATATATATTTATGTTACTGTAAGGTATATATGGACCCCAGGTATGGTCCCCTCTGTACTGTGTGAGTCTGAAATAAAGTATTATTATTATTATAATTATTATTATAGTAAGATAAACCATTTCAAACAGTAGAAATCAACCAGGGCCAACTAGCCTAAATCAGTACCTACTTACTTCAAGTCGTAAGTTAACTTAGTCCAACCTTATTCACTAATCTGATGCCGAATGTGGCTTTGAGCAAGTTCTTTAGAAAACTATGGTACATTCTAAAAAAATATGGGTATGAAAAAAGTATAAATAATGTCCCTAATAATACACCCATATCTAATAGGTATATTGGTAGTAATATTAAAGTTTAATATAATATAAGGATAGCAAATTATATCACTATCAAATATAAGGATAGAAAGGTATATCACTATCGATACATCCTTTTCACACCCTTAAGGGGAGGCTGACCATTCATTTGACCCCGAAGCCAAAATTTCACGATTTTGTTTTGTTTTGTCTAAAATGCTTCTTTTAACATAGGAGAATAACATAGGAGGGCAAAAACACCCATATCGCATCCCTAACCCCCACCCAACCAAATTTGACTCACCCAGCCCCCAAAAAATGTTTTTGTATTTTTGTCTAAAATGCTTCTTTCAACAATACAGAATATCATATGAGGGCATAAACACCCATATGACATCCCTAACTCCCCAATATAACATATATATATATATATACTGTAGTAATATTGTGATGATTGTGGTAGTAGTGATTGATGATGGTGATTATGGTAGTAGTAGTGGTGGTAGTAGTGATGGTGATTATGGTAGAATTTAAACCCGGGCAACGCCGGATACCCCTGCTAGTACATTATATATCCCTTACTATTAAAACCATGAATTTCACTTACTGTTTCATCGCCTCGGTGGTCATGGTTGCAGGCTGAGAAGAACCCCTGCAAAGAAAATAAAAATAGTTTAAGATTTACATTACTACTCTGAGTATTAAGTAAATCAAGTGTAGTAATGACCCTTTCCAGATACGATGATGCATTTCTATTAATTTCTGTTCTGTTTTGTGGCTATTATCAGACGACTTTGTTCAGATTAGGAAGGGTATATATATGAAAGTCAGAGGGTTAATTGAGATAGTCTTAATTTTTTTAATTGCCACAGATCCTTCCCAAGCTGTATAAATAGACAAGTGGTGATGAATAGTAATGAATAGAGAAGTGGTGATGAATAGCAATGAATAGACAAGTGGTGATGAATAGCAATGAATAGAAAAGTGGTGATGAATAGTAATGAATAGACAAGTGGTGATGAATAGCAATGAATAGACAAGTGGTGATGAATAGCAATGAATAGACAAGTGGTGATGAATAGCAATGAATAGACAAGTGGTGATGAATAGCAATGAATAGACAAGTGGTGATGAATAGCAATGAATAGACAAGTGGTGATGAATAGCAATGAATAGACAAGTGGTGATGAATAGCAATGAATAGACAAGTGGTGATTAATAGCAATGAATAGAGAAGTGGTGATGAATAGCAATGAATAGACAAGTGGTGATGAATAGCAATGAATAGACAAGTGGTGATGAATAGCAATGAATAGACAAGTGGTGATGAATAGCAATGAATAGACAAGTGGTGATGAATAGCAATGAATAGAGAAGTGGTGATGAATAACAATGAATAGAGAAGTGGTGATGAATAGCAATGAATAGAGAAGTGGTGATGAATAGCAATGAATAGAGAAGTGGTGATGAATAGCAATGAATAGACAAGTGGTGATGAATAGCAATGAATAGAAGTGGTGATGAATAGTAATGAATAGACAAGTGGTGATGAATAGCAATGAATAGACAAGTGGTGATGAATAGCAATGAATAGTAATGAATAGAGAAGTGGTGATGAATAGCAATGAATAGAGAAGTGGTGATGAATAGCAATGAATAGAGAAGTGGTGATGAATAGCAATGAATAGACAAGTGGTGATGAATAGCAATGAATAGAGAAGTGGTGATGAATAGCAATGAATAGAGAAGTGGGATGAATAGCAATGAATAGAGAAGTGGTGATGAATAGCAATGAATAGAGAAGTGGTGATGAATAGCAATGAATAGAGAAGTGGTGATGAATAGCAATGAATAGACAAGTGGTGATGAATAGCAATGAATAGACAAGTGGTGATGAATAGCAATGAATAGAGAATGCTTGAGTATATTTGAGTGATAACGCAGTCGTAGGGAGTGGGTGTCAGGCGCCAGTTGGACTAGATAATAGTCCGTCAGGTGCCTGGCCCAGGGAGCCGCCGGTGTTTATATAAGAGGAAGTGATGTGGGCGGACATTATGGTGTGGTTCCGCTGCGTGTCTGCCTGCTGAGACCAGAATCTC
>CM064556.1:10453221-10525863 GCA_032716605.1 Paralithodes platypus
CTCTCTCTTCTCTCCTCTCCTCGCGCTACCACAAGGGTCACTATCACGCTGAGTTAATGAACCAGAACACACTGATCTCTCTCTCTCTACTCTTCTACCAAGTGGTCAAATTATCAGTGAGGACTAATGAACATGAACACAGATCCTCTCTCTCTCTCTCTCTCATCTCCTCTCTTCTCTTCTCTCACCAAGGGTCATCTATCAGTGAGCTAATGAACCAGAACACACTGATCTCTCTCTCTCTCTCTCTCACCAAGGCCGTTTCACTATCAGGGAGGCTGAATGAACACAGAACACACGAGCTCTCTCTCTCTCTCTCCCTCCACCAAGGGGTGGTCTCCCCTCTATCATAGTAGTTGAATTGAACCAGAATACACATGATCTCTCTCTATCCTCTCTCTCACCACAGGGCTCATCTATCAGTTGAGGGGTTGGTAAGGAACCAGAAACCCACTGATCTCGCTCTCTTCTCCTCACAAGGGTCCCATTCTACTCAGAGTTTAGATGTTAATGAACCAGAACACACTGATCTCTCTCTCTCTCTCACCAAGGGTCATCTATCAGTGAGTTAATGAACCAGAACACACTGATCTCTCTCTCTCTCTCACCAAGGGTCATCTATCAGTGAGTTAATGAACCAGAACACACTGATCTCTCTCTCTCTCTCTCTCACCAAGGGTCATCTATCAGTGAGCTAATGAACCAGAACACACTGATCTCTCTCTCTCTCTCTCTCTCTCTCACCAAGGGTCATCTATCAGTGAGCTAATGAACCAGAACACACTGATCTCTCTCTCTCTCTCTCTCTCTCTCTCTCTCTCTCTCTCTCTCTCTCACCAAGGGTTACCTCGATCACGTGAGGTAAGAACCAGAACACATGATCTTCTCTCCTCCTCTCTTCCTCATCTCTTCAGTGGT
This sequence comes from Paralithodes platypus, assembly GCA_032716605.1. Lineage (NCBI taxonomy): Eukaryota > Metazoa > Arthropoda > Malacostraca > Decapoda > Lithodidae > Paralithodes > Paralithodes platypus. The sequence goes on from CM064556.1 coordinate 10,454,140, forward strand.
TTCTCGGCAGCGTCTTGATAAACCTATTCCCTAACGACGAGATTGGTGCTAATGATGATAGTGAAGATTATCAATATTAACCCTACCTCTCTCTCTTTCACACACACACACACACACACACACACATAGCACACACACACACCACATAACACACACACACCGCATAACACACTCAACACAACAGAACATACACACACACACACAAAACACACACACACGAATCTTAAAATCGCTCAACTAATACATAATTCACGTCTGTGCCTATGCACACACCTTCCATTATTTATGTGTGTGTGTGTGTGTGTGTGTGTGCGCGCGAGCCACCACCACCACCAGAGCAGTAAGACATATCACTGGGAAAACGGAGAGAGAAGAGGGGATGTCACAGAGACGATAAATATGACGGTGGAGAGAGAGAGAGAGAGAGAGAGAGAGAGAGAGAGAGAGAGAGAGAGAGAGAGAGAGAGAGAGAGAGAGAGAGAGTGTTGATATGGTACTCTCACTCTCAAACTCACTCTCTCTCTCTCTCATATGCCAGTCTCTTATAATCTAAAAAATACTGTTGTAAATTAATACAAATACAAATTTTAAAGTTAACTTGCTCTCGTCGTCATATCTAAAGGTCTTTAAAAAAAAAATGACAGCAACTAAAAAATGAGCAGGCTAAAATCCGGAAGCACAGAGACCGGACGTGTAATAAAGAGGTAGACGGTATAGGTGTGATGCAGACGGGGACGGGGGGGAGGGAGGGATGGAGGGGGTAGAGGTACGTGAGGGGGATATTGTAAGAAGAGGGGGGAGGGCTAGGGGGAGGATCGGGGGAGAGGGGAGGGAGGAGGGAGGAGGATGGGGGTAGGAAGTGTGGATGGGGGGGGAGGGGGAAAGGAGGGGGTAAGAAGTGACGGGGGAGGGATAGGGGGAGGGATGGGTGATAGGGGGAGGGAGGAGGAGGGTAGGGAGGGAGGAGGTAGAATAGTGAGGGGGAGAGGCGGGGTAGGAAGAAGTGAGGGGGAGGGGATAGGGGGAGTAAGGAAGATAGGGGGAGGGAGGAGGGGGAGGGATAGGGGGAGGAGGAGGGGGTAGGGAAGGTGAGGGGGGAAGGAGGGGAGGGGTAAGAAAGTGAGAGGGGAGGGATAGGGGGAGGGATAGGGGAGGCTGGGGGTAGGAAGTGAGCGGAGGAGGATGGGGGGGGTAAGGAAGTCCGAGGGGGTAGGGATTGATGGATAGGGGGAGGAAGGAAGGTGATGGAAGGAGGCAGGGGGGGGTGGGTTAAGGTAAGAGGGGGGTACAGAGACAGTCCAAGTGGGTATGTAAGACGGGGGGTAAGAATGGAGGGGGAGGAGGGGGTAGGAAGTGAGGTGGGAGGAGCGGGGGTAAGAAGTAAGTTAAGAAGTGGGTATAAGGGGGTAAGAAGTGAGGGGGAAGGGGAGGAGGATAAGGAGGGGGGGGGGGTTGGTTAAGAAGTGAGGGGGAGGATAGGGGAAGGAGGGGGGGGAGGAGGAAGGGGAAGGTAGGGGAGTAAGAAGTGATGGGGAAGGAGGGGCGTGAGGAGGGAGGAAGGGGGGGGGGAAAGGAGGAAGGGAGGAGGGGGTGGGGTAGAAGTGAGTGGGAGAGGAGGGGGAGGGGGTAAGAGGGGAGGGGGTAGGGCGGTGGGGGGAGGGGGGGGGGGGGGGTTAGGAAGTGAGGGGGAAGGAGGGGGTAATGGGGGAGGAGGGGGGGGGGAGGAGGAAGGGAGGAGGGGGTAAGAAGTGAGGGGGAGGAAGGAGGAGGGGGTAGGATATAGTGAGGGGAAGGCGGGGGGGTGGTAAGATAGTGAGGGGGAGGCGAGATAGGGGGAGGAGGGGGGGGGGAGTTGGGGGGGGGGGGGTAAGCGAGGGGAAAGGGGGGAAGGAGGGGGGTTAGGAAGTGAGGGGGAGGGATAGGGGGGAGGTGAGGGGGGGGGCAGATGGAGGGGGAGGGTGGGGAGGAGGGAGGAAGGGAGGAGGGGCGTGGTAAGAAAGTGAGGGGGAGGGATAGGGGTGGAGGAGGGGGGGAGGAGGGGAGGAAGGGCAGAGGACGGCGGGTAAGAAGTGAGGGGGAGGGAGGATTAGGGGGAGGGAGGGAGGGGGAGGAGGAAGGGAGGAGGAGGGGGGTGGTAAGAACGTGAGCGGGGGGGGAGGGATAGGGGGAGGAGGAGGGAAGGGAGGAGAAGGGAGAGGGAGGAAAAGTGAGGGGGAGGGAAGGTAGAGTAAAGGGAGAAGGGGGGGTTAATTCTTTTTAAGATTTTCGGCAGAAAGGGAGGATGAAGAAGGGAATAGTGGAGAGGGGGCGAGGGAAGGAGGGAGGATGGAGAGGGGGAGAAGAAGGAGGGAGGGAGGGGGGAGAGAAGGAGGGGAAGGGAAGGAGGAAGAAGAGAGGGAGAGGAGGGAAGGAGGGGGAAGAGGACACAGCAAGGGGGGGGGGGGCAAGGAGGGAGAATGGGGGGGGGAGTATTTTTGGCGGACAGAACCCAAAAATCAGAATACGGTCCAGGAAATAATATTAATTAGGTTGGTGCGGAGGAAAATTATAAACCGTAGTGTATTATAAACCGTAGTGTATTATAAACCGTAGTGTATTATAAACCGTAGTGTATTATAAACCGTAGTGTATTATTATCATTGGACAGAATACCCGGTACTGCTAGTAAAATGCACACTTTTGTTCAGGTACCGTAGCCCCCGAATGTTAATACACAATCTGGATAATGCTAGATTGTAAATATTACACACACACACACGCACGCACGCACGCACGCACGCACGCACGCACGCACGGCACCCCCCGCACGCCACGCACGCACGCACGCACGCACGCACGCACGCACACACACACACACACACACACACACACACACACACACACACACACACACACACACACACACACACACACACAAAGACAAATTCATGGCTGCAAGTGAATTATAAATCGACAATTATTATTATTTGTTCAACACACACACACCCACCCACACACCCACACGCACCCACACACACACACACGATCGTTCTCCACACTCGTTGGCTATGATAATATTCAAACGCACAAATATATATCATTTTTCTCTGAAGCGCTCCTAACAGCCATTTTCAAATAATAAAACACTAGTATTAATGTGTAATAATCTCTGAGTGCCCTGCGGCCTTAACCCCTTCTGTACCGAGGACGTCCTTTTCATTATATTCTGGCAACTATTCGACGATTGTATTCAGCTTAGGAAACACGTCTACTAATTACTAGGCTACAGACGATCTCAATTCATCCTTTTAGCTACGGTACCTTGTATCCTTCTTAAGGGGAGGTTTTTAGTTGATTCCCTAGACTTCCATCAAGCTTAAAATTACTCCCCCTTGACCCCCTTTCAAAGATAAATTTTTACATTTTTCGGTAGAAAAATGTCCCTGCCGAAGGCCGGTTCCTCTTAAATTACAGGCTGGCTATCGCTCGCCAGGAAAAAATCGAACCTAAATGGCACGAATGGTCTTAAAATTGACAGAAATGGGGCGAGGGTTCTTAAAATCGCCAAACTAATGGGGCAAGCGTCTTTAAATCTCACAAGCAATGGGGCTAAACATGAGGGAAAAAGAGGTTCAGAAAAAAATCCTCCAGCTGGAAATCTCCCCTTAAACTGCACTGGGTACGGTACTGTGATATAGTGATGGTGTAATATTGGGTGTAGGTTATAGTGATGGTGTAATATTGGGTGTAGGTTATAGTGATGGTGTGTAATATTGGATGTAGGTTTAGGATGGTGGATGGTGTAATATTGGGTGTAGGTTATAGGATGGTGTAATATTGAGGTTGGAGGTTATAGTGATGGTGTAATATTGGGTGTAGAGTATAGTGGATGGTGTTGTAATATTGGATGTAGGTTATAGTGATGGTGTAAATTATTGGGTGGCGTGTAGGGTATTAGTGTTGATGGTGTAATATTGGGTGTAGGTTATAGTGATGGTGTAATATTGGGTGTAGGATATCGTGATGGTTGTAATATTGGGTTGTAGGTGGTTATAGTGATGGGGTAATAGTGGGTGTAGGTTATAGTGAGGTGGTAATAGAGGTATAGTGGATGGTGTAATAGTGGTGTAGGTATAGTGGATGGTGTAATATTGGGTGGTAGGTATAGTGTGGTGTATATTGGGTTTGGTAGGGTGATAGTGATGGGGTAATATTTGGTGTGTAGGTTATAGTGATGGTGTAATATTGGGTTGTTAGGCTATAGTGATGGTGTAATATTGGGTGTAGGCCTTTATAGTGATGGTTGTAATATTGGGGTGTGGTTATAGTGATTGGTGTAATATTGGGGTAGGTTATAGTGATATGGGTAATATTGGGGGTATAGGCCTATGTTGAGGTGTGTAAGTGTGGGTGTAGGTTATAGTGATGGTTTGTAATATGGGTGTAGTGTGGTAGGTTATGTGAGGTGTGCATATTGGAGAGTGTAGTTATAGTGATGGTGTAATATTGGGTGTAGGTTATAGTGATGGTAAATGGGTGTAGGTTATTAGGGAGGGTGTAATAATTGGTGTAGGCTATAGGATGGTGTAATAGTGGGTGTAGGTTATAGTGATGTGTAATATTGGGTGTAGGTTATAGTGATGGTGTAATATTGGGTTGTAGGTATAGTGATGGTGTAATATTGGTGTAGGTTATAGTGATGTGATGGTAATATGGTGTAGGTTAGTGATGGTGTAAGGATGTGTAGGTTATAGTGATGGTGTAATAATTGTAGGTCAATAGTGATGGTGTAATATTGGGTGTAGGTTATAGTGATGGTGTAATATTGGGGTAGGTCTAGTGATGGTGTGTAGTTGGTGTAGGCTATAGTGTGGTGTAATGGTGTAGGTTATAGTGATGGTGTAATATGGGTGTAGGTTATAGTGATGGTGTAATATTGGGTGTAGGTTATAGTGATGGTGTATATTGGGTGTAGGTATAGGGATGGTGTAATTTGGGTGTAGGTTATAGTGATGGTGTAATATTGGGTGTAGGTTATAGTGATGGTGTAATATTGGGTGTAGGTTATAGTGATGGTGTAATATTGGGTGTAGGCTATAGTGATGGTGTAATATTGGGTGTAGGTTATAGTGATGGTGTAATATTGGGTGTAGGTTATAGTGATGGTGTAATATTGGGTGTAGGTTATAGTGATGGTGTAATATTGGGTGTAGGTTATAGTGATGGTGTAATATTGGGTGTAGGCTATAGTGATGGTGTAATATTGGGTGTAGGTTATAGTGATGGTGTAATATTGGGTGTAGGTTATAGTGATGGTGTAATATTGGGTGTAGGTTATAGTGATGGTGTATAATTGGGTGTAGGTTATAGTGATGGTGTAATATTGGCTGTAGGTTATAGTGATGGTTGTAATATTGGGGGTTATAGTGATGGTGTAAACATTGGGTGTAGTGTCTATAGTGATGGTGTAAACATTGGGTGTAGTGGTTATAGTGATGGTGTAAACATTGGGTGTAGTGGTTATAGTATAGTGATGGTAATATTGGGTGTAGGTTATAGTGATGGTGTAATATGGGTGTAGGTTATAGTGATGGTGTAATATTGGGTGTAGGTTATAGTGATGGTGTAATATTGGGTGTAGGTTATAGTGATGGTGTAATATTGGGTGTAGGTTATAGTGATGGTGTAATATTGGGTGTAGGATATAGTGATGGTGTAATATTGGGTGTAGGTTATAGTGATGGTGTAATATTGGGTGTAGGTTATAGTGATGGTGTAATATTGGGTGTAGGTTATAGTGATGGTGTAATATTGGGTGTAGGTTATAGTGATGGTGTAAGTGCCAATAATGGAATGGGAGAGAATGTGTGTGTGTGTGTGTGTGTGTGTGTGTGTGTGTGTGTGTGTGTGTGTGTGAGTGAATAATAATAATAATAATAATAATAATAATAATAATAGGTATATTTCGATCCAGCAGCCAATGAGGGTGAAAATACACAATTCCCTAACCTACCTTAATTAAGGGGACACTGTTTTTTTTACCTATAAATTCATTCTTTCATAAATTCTTGGTTTCCTCGATAGACATCCCTCAAACTTAGAAAAACGTCCCCTAGACCCCACCCTCAAGATAAATTTGTACATTTTTAGGTAGAAAAATTTCCCGGCCGAAGGCAGGTTCCTCTTACAATTACAGGCTCGCTATCCCTCGTCAGGAAAAAATCGACACCTAAATGGCACGATAGGTCTTAAAATGTATAACGAAATGGGACGAAAGGTCATAAATGTATAACGAAATGGGACGAAAGGTATTAAAATCGCCAAACAAATGGGCCGAACGTCTAAAAATCTAAAGAAATAATGGGACAAAACACAAGGGAGAAAGGGGACCAGAAAAACCAACTTCCTCCCCTTAAGGGGGGTGACCTGCTTTGTTCTGTCCTTTTCTATCTTTCTCTGGCAAGTATCCATTTGGCCCCATTCAGCCTACTATTTTAAGACGTTTATCCCCATCCAGGTGTCAATTTTTTACTGGTGAGCGGTAGCGAGCCACCATATTTTTTATTTTTGTTTGACAGCAGGCTAAATTTGTAAATTTTTCGATAGAAAAATTTCTCCGGCGAAGCCGGATTTCTTCATATAATGCTGGCTCGCTATCGCTCGCCAGGAAGAAATCGACACCTAGATGGGGATAAACGTCTTAAAATAGTTGGCTGAATGGGGCCGAATGGATACAAGCCAGAGAAAGAGAGAAAAGGACAGAAATAATAAAAAGCAGGTCACCCCCCTTAACCTAAGTAGTCACCAGATTGACTTTGGGTACCCACAGTAAAGATAGAATGTGAGCAGGGGACCAGGTGGAACCCAGAGGTGGCGCGTCCACACCTAACCTCCACAACCGGGAACCTAGTCAGTACCGGTGACATTCTTTTCATTAAATTCTGGCACATAAGACTATTCTATTCAGATTAGGAAAGACGTTTACCCATTACAACACTGCAGACTATTTTTGCCTATTTTATTCAGATTAGGAAAGACGTTTACCCATTACAACACTGCAGACTATTTTTGCCTATTTTATTCAGATTAGGAAAGACGTTATGGGGAGATCTCCACTTAAGGGATATTTTTCTTGACCCCTTTCTTCCTCATGTTTAGCCCCATTGCTTTTGATATTATGAAACGTTTACCCCATTAGTTTAGCGATTTTAAGAACTTTCACCCCATATTAAGACCTTTCGTGCCATTCAGGTGTCAATTTTATCCTGGCGAGCGATAGCGAGCCTGTAATTTAAGAGGAACCGGCCTTCGGCCGGGACATTTTTCTACCGAAAAATGTACAAATATATCTTGAAAGGGACTCAAGGGGGTGTAATTTTAAGCTTGATGGAGGTCTAGGGAACAATCTATATACCTCCCCTTAACCCATTACAAGACTGCAGGCTCTCTCAATTGATCCTTTTAGCTACCGGTACCTAATACTTCCTAAGCTTCATAAGGTCGTCTGATTGAAGTTGAAATTAAATATAGAAGACCTCGCCGGTACTGAAAGAGTTAACTGGAAATTCAACCGCAGGTATTTGGGATCGAACTCGCGCTACCAGAGCCAAGCAACTAAAGTACAATGACTCAGTGCGCTCGGCCACTGTGGACGAGAGAGAGAGAGAGAGAGAGAGAGAGAGAGAGAGAGAGAGAGAGAGAGAGAGAGAGAGAGAGAGAGAGAGAGAGAGAGCGAGAGCGAGAGCGAGAGACAGAGAGAGAGAGAGAGCGAGAGACAGAGAGAGAGAGAGAGCGAGAGACAGAGAGAGAGAGAGAGCGAGAGACAGAGAGCGAGAGAGAGAGAGAGCGAGCGAGAGACAGAGAGCGAGAGAGAGCGAGAGAGAGACAGAGAGCGAGAGAGAGATAAAGAGAGAAAGAGAAAAAAGCGAAAGAGAAAAAAAATGAGAGAGAGAGAGAGAGAGAGCGCAACAGTAACCCCTCTCCTGTATATCACCCACGCCTCTCATTCCTCTCTCTCTCTCTCTCTCCTCCACACATTTTACTTCCATGCTCTCTCTCCCACTCTCCACCTCCTCTTTTATCACTCTTCTATAGATTTAACCCCTTCACCACTTTAACCCCTTCACCACTTTAACCCCTTCTATAGATTTAACCCCTTCACCACTTTAACCCCTTCTATAGATTTAACCCCTTCACCACTTTAACCCCTTCTATAGATTTAACCCCTTCACCACTTTAACCCCTTCTATAGATTTAACCCCTTCACCACTTTAACCCCTTCTATAGATTTAACCCCTTCACCACTTTAACCCCGTCTATAGATTTAACCCCTTCTATAGATTTAACCCCTTCACCACTTTAACCCCTTATATAAATTTAACCCCTTCACCACTTTAACCCCTTCTATAGATTTAACCCCTTCTATAGATTTAACCCCTTCACCACTTTAACCCCTTCTATAGATTTAACCCCTTCACCACTTTAACCCCCTCTATAGATTTAACCCCTTCACCACTTTAACCCCTTCTATAGGTTTAACCCCTTCACCACTTTAACCCCTTCAATAGATTTAACCCCTTCACCACTTTAACCCCTTCTATAGATTTAACCCCTTCACCACTTTAACCCCTTCTATAGATTTAACCCCTTCACCACTTTAACCCCTTCACCACTTTAACCCCTTCTATAGATTTAACCCCTTCACCACTTTAACCCCTTCTATAGATTTAACCCCTTCACCACTTTAACCCCTTCAATAGATTTTACCCCTTCACCACTTTAACCCCTTCTATAGATTTAACCCCTTCACCACTTTAACCCCTTCTATAGATATAACCCCTTCACCACTTTAACCCCTTCTATTCCGGCGACGTCTTTTCAATTTTATTTCAGCTATATTTAGACGATTTTGTGCTATTTAAGAAGGATCTGTGGTAGTAAAACGGGTTATGTGAGATAGTTCGAAGCCTGTTAATTGCTGGAGATAATTTAAATACTGAATGAAAGTCTAATAGTAGCCAAAATAAACTTAAATGGACGGCACCAGTACTGAAAGGGTTAATTTTGTTCTGTATTAACATGTAACATATACAGTATTTTTTGTTCTATGTGAGCGAGGGAGACAAAATGCAGAACTGCCTGTATCGAGTGCCTCCCTCAAAAGTTGAAAGAGTGACAGGGCCAAAATCAAGGGACGTTCGAGACAAAATGCCTGGACTAACAGAGTTTGAAGCAATTTAAGTCATAGGAAGAGGGAAATACTGATTCTGGGAGAGGCGTGCCAAACATCAGAACATGATGATTATATAGATGATTGTAAGCTTAACCCTTTCACTGCGGTTGCTCTACTGGAACGTCCTGGAAATATCATGGAACTACTTGCCCCTTAGAGCCTCTGTAGACGAGGGTGAGTGATCAGGAGTGCAGCAGACCCCTTCCGCTCTGCAGCAAATCAGCCGCGGCACTGAGGCTTTCCTGCCAAGTCTCGTGAGACATATTCAGTGTTGCCAAAGGCAAATTTAGCGAAACAGAGTCGTCTAAGTTGGTGTAGTTGAGCCATTTGTCAATCGCCTCCTAAATGGAATGATAGTGCCTGGCTAAGCTCCAAAAAATTGTCTATTATTATCCAGAATATATGGTACGAATGACAACATCGCACTGAAGGGGTTAAGGGGGTGATCTGCTTTTTTTCTCTCTCTAGGTTGTACCCTATTCAGCCAACTGTTTTAAGACGTTTATCCCCATCCAGGTGTCGATTTATACCTGGCGAGCGATAGCGAGCCACCATATTTTGGATAATGAGTTAGATAGCTGGCTAAATTTTTAAATTTTTCGATAGCAAAATGTCTCCGGCGAAGCCGGATTTCTTCATAAAATGAAGGCTCGCTATCGCTCGCCAGGAAAGAAATTACACCTGGATGGGGATAAATGTCTAAAAACAGTAGGCTGAATAGGGCCGAATGGATACAACCAAGAAAAAGAATAAAGCAGGTGACCCCCCTTAACAAACGCTGCTATATATAATGAGATAAAATAGGAGATTAAGAGTAGAAAAGAGAGCGTCAAGGTAAAACACAGGATGGGGAACATGAGAGGAATGAGAGATAGAGAGAGAGGAGAGGGATGGTGCTCTCTCTCTCTCTCTGTCTCTCTCACTCTCTCTCTCTCTGTCTGTACGATTCCTGGCCTGCCTATTTGGAACAGGGTATAGTGGTCTGCATCTCTCTTCCCACACACAGCTTAATTTATAAGTCCAATTGTCCTCTACAGCTGGCAAGGGAACTCTCAAACTCACTCTCACTTTAACTCACTCTCACTGACTCTCTCTCTCTCTGGAAAATATAATACAATTAATGATATTAAAAATCAAATAATTTATAATATATACGGTACTCTGTATATATATATATATATATATATATATATATATATATATATATATATATATATATATATATATATATATATATATACAGTATATACCACGACGTCAGTGTTGTCCGTGTATCCATGTAACTCTCTCTCTCTCTCTCTCTCTCTCTCTCTCTCTCTCTCTCTCTCTCTCTCTCTCTTTCTCTCTCTGTGTCATCATTAACGTCACCACAGGGCCCAGGGACATTAATTACTCCTTACACCTTGGACTATCCACAGAAACTAGGGAGAGATCCTTAAGAACATAAGTACTGTACATAAGAAAATGGGAGTCTGCAGAAAGCCGATTGGTACAAACAAGGCAGATCCCTCACACACCTAACCCTAATTATAAGGCCTTATAAGCTGGGCTTATACAGTCCAACTCACTAACACCACTGACTGACCTCACCGAAACGGTTAGAGGTCAGAAAACGGGGGTCTACAGAGCGCCGATTGGCTCACACCTGACAGATCCCCCTCACACCCAACCCATCTCGTCCATATGCCTATCTAATGTTATCTTAAAGCTCCCTATCGTTCTTGATCCCACTATAGCACTCGGTAGCCTATTCCACATGTCTACAACTGTGTTACCACACCAATATTTGCCTATATCCTTTCTGAAACGAAATTTATCTAATTTGAAACCATTTGTTCGAGTTCTTTCGCTATCACTCAGCTTTAGTAAATTTGTCATGTCCCCTTTGTTAATCCCACTAACCCCCTTGAACACCTCTATCATATCCCCTCTAACTGCGTCTCTCTAACAAATGTAAGCCTAATTTCTGCAACCCTTCTTCATACGGAAGATTTCTAATATTATGGATAATTTTTGTCATTCTAAGTTGTTTATTGAGACACAATCTTAACTCACTCTCTCTCTCTCTCTCTCTCAAAATCTATTTCGTGTGACAATCCCTGGCCCTGGGTTTCAATAGCGCCGCCAGGGAACCAAACGACCAGGATGACAAAAACTAAATGTCTACTAAAACCAACAGCCATAGGATCTCTCTCTCTCTCTCTCACATTTTCTCTCTCTCTCTCTCTTTCTCACTCACATTCTCTCTCTCTCTCTCTTTCTCACTCACATTCTCTCTCTCTCTCTCTCTCTCTCAGTCGCTTTGAGTGTACGACTTTGTGTGTTGGTCGAGGAATTTCAGGGTTTAAGTGTCCCTGAGTCCATGTGTGTGAGTGTATATGTAGACTGGGTGTGTATGTTGTGTATGTTGTGTGTGTGTGTGTGAGTGTGCGTCCGTGTGTGTGTGTTATTCACTCACTTGCTTGTTCGTCAAGGGGAATCCACGCAATGCGAGCTAAGCTCATTATTATCGCGCCTCCTTAACTGGGAATGTATTGCGTGAAATGCATGTTAAGTGTTTATGTATCGTTTGGAATGGCTGTGGATGTGTGTGTAGTCTGTATTTTAGCCAATTGGCGACATCTGGAAACGAAGGCTTAGGGTTAATCTGTACGATACCATTCTCACTACGGTACCAGTCTCACCCGAAGGCTTAGGTTGACCTGTACGATACCCATCTCACCTTGTAACCGATCACCAACCCCAGATGGGACGTCACAACTTCGTCCACTTATACCAGGTTCCTATTTATACTGCCAGGTGAACAGAGGCTACACCGTTAGGAGACTTGCCCAAATGTCTCTTCCCCGCCTGGAACTCGAACCCGGGACCTTATGGTTGTGAGCCAGACGCGCTATCAGTTACGCCACGGGGAGGTGTGTGTGTGTGTGTGTGTGTGTGTGTGTGTGTGTGTGTGTGTGTGTGTGTGTGTGTGTAAATACATGAGGCACTCCGAGGACTCGAACCCAGGATACTCACATCGAAATTCAGCGCACTATGCATTACGCTATCAAGACATTACTGAAGGTGCATTGAAGGTGAACCAATAATTAATACCACCTGTGGTGCTGTCCCACAAGGAGAACCAATATTAACATTACATATACTGATATATTCTCTACCTACAGCTCCAAGGAGAAAATAGTATTGGAGATAGATAGATAGATATATATCTTACCTGTGCCTAGTGTTCCTCCCACCACCACCACCAGACAGTCCCACCAACTCTTACCTGTAAACAAACAATAACAAATAAACCCAAGGTAAACATGTCCACCAGGTATATCAACACAATATTTGGTAGCCTCATCATATTCAGTTAAGGGGAGGCAGACCGCTTTTCTGGACCCCCTTCTCCCTAATGTTTAGCCCCACTAGTTTTCAGATTATAAGACGTTCGGCCCATTAGTTTGGCGATTTTAACACTTTTCGCCCCATTTCGTTGTCAATTATAAGACCTTTCGTGCTATTTAGGTGTCGATTATTTCCTGGCAAGCGATAGCGAGCCTGCAATTTTAAGAGGAACCGGCCTTCGGCCACGACATTTTTCTACCGAAAAATTTACAAATTTATCTTGAAGGGGGGTCTAAGGGGTGTTTTGCTAAGCTTGATGGAGGTCTAGGGAGGAAACTAAAAACAAAATATATATGAATAAATGAATTAATAGACCAAACAAACGGTCAGTCTCCCCTTAAGTTATTATTCAAAATGTTGCTACGTTTGCTATTTTCGAGCAATCTATTGTTACCTAGACTGCCTTCAAACTAAAAAAAAAAAAAAAAATCACCCCAGACCCCCTTCAGGCTAAATTTTTAAATTTTTCGTAAAGAAAAATATGTCCCTGCCGAAGACTGATTTCTTCTAAGTTTCAGGCTCTCTACCGCTCGGCCAGAACAATATCGAAACCCGAATGCTGTGAATCTTCTTAGCATTGCCAAACTAATGGGACGAAATGTTTGAAAGTAATATTTCCTAAAACAATGGGTATAGGTGATGTGATACTAATATTTTGTCCATATGTACGGTCGCGCTAATAAGTCATGTCCCAGCTATCATTACGTTTGGCTTGCTCTGTGCTGTATTAATGTCTGTCAGATGTTGAATAGGGTGCGTAAGTGTAGGAATATGTTTGTATAATTCACTCGATATGAAGAAATGAAGCTTAGATATTGCTGATACCAATTATTGATCAAAACATACTTGGTGGCAGACATCACTTATTAGCGCGATTGTGCTATAGTCTATTCGCTGTAAGTAGACGAGAAATCATGACCTCTAACCTCTGTAACTCAAAAACGACTAGAATAGGCCTAATCCAGCTAATTTGTCTACCACTTGGGAAGAGTCAGTCAAGGAATGAATGTGGAGAATTGCAGCCAATTTGCTCTAGCCCTTTTTGAGTTACAGAGGATAAGAACATAAGAACATAAGAACATAAGAAAATGGGAGTCTGCAAAAAGCCGATCGGCCCATACAAGGCAGATCCCTGTCACACCTAACCACAATTACAAGGCCCAACTCACTAATACCTTGAGTACTGCCCCCACCAAAATGGTCAGGGATTAACACAAGATTACGGGGGTCTGCTGAGCGCCGATTGACCCACACCTGGTAGATCCCCCTCACACCCAACCCATCTCGTCCATATGCCTATCTAATTGTATCTTAAAGCTCCCTATCGTTCTTGATCCCACTATATCACTTGATAGCCTATTCCACCCATCTACAACTCTGTTACCAAACCAATATTTGCCTATATCTTTTCTGAAACGAAATTTATCTAATTTGAAACCATTTGTACGAGTTCTTTCGCTATCATGTCTCGCCTACTTACAGCTAATAGACTACTGTATATATCACCATCACAATGTCATGATATCATGTCTTTGTTATACCCTGTTTCAAGTAAGTAGGACAAAACTCTTTAACATTAAGGGGAGATTTCCACATGAGGGATTTTTTTTCTGAACCCCTTTCTCCCTCATGTTTAGCCCTATTGCTTTTGAGACTTTAAGACGTTTGCCCCTTTAGTTTGGCGATTTTACGAACTTTCGCCCCATTTCTGTCAATTTTAAGACCTTTCGTGCCATTTAGGTGTCGATTTTTTCCTAGCGAGCGATAGCGAGCTTGTAATTTAAGAGGAACCGGCCTTCGGCCGGGACATTTTTCTATCGAAAAATGTACAAATTTATCTTGAAAGAGGGTCTAGAGGGTGTATTTTTAAGCTTGATTGAGGTCTAGGGAACAACCTAAAAACCTCCCTTTAACCTCTATAACTCACAATCGACTAGAGTAACCCAGCTAATATTTCTACCATTTAGGAAGGATCAGCCAGGGAATAGGTGTGGACAATTACAGCCCATTTGTTCTAACCTTTTTTTGAGGCTAGGGTTCACAATTTCTGGCCTACCTATTTGGAACAGGGCATCGCTAGAAGAAAGTATGCTCTTTTATACAGCTGTACACAAGCTTGGCAATATACGGTATATATATAGGCTATATATATATATATATATATATATATATATATATATATATATATATATATATATATATATATATATATTGAAACATAAATAAATATCCTACACCCTGTCCATTATAGATAGGCCAGAAAACGTGATTTCTAACCTCTGTAACTGTTCCTCTTTCATATTCCAAAATAATCTCGGAGCTGTCTGTCTGTCTGTCTATCTATCTGTCTGTCTGTCTGTCTGTCTGTCTATCTATCTGTCTGTCTGTCTGTCATCACTCCCAAGAGGAAATAGGCCAAGAAGGGAAAAGAGGAGTGAATTTCGGTTTTATATTTTTGTCCTTTTAACTGTAGGCCTATATGTTTTGTCAAATTCATATACTCTCTAAAAACATTAGTCAGTCAGTAGCCAGCCCTTACTCCCACAAGGGGTAGGGAGGATCAGCAAGAGACACAAGAAAGGAAAAAGAGGTAACAGGAGAACACATATACAGTATATAACAGTTCGCCCACAAAAAGCAAGCACACACACATTCAGAAGCACATATAAACAAATTAACATAAAACACAAAACGCAACTAGTTTTATTTATTCAGATCTGGTGACATATAGTACTGTATATCCAATGCGCTCGCTCTCTCTCTCTCTCTCTCTCTCTCGACTCTCTCTCTTCTATGCTATCCTTGTTTTCCACTTTCCATAACCTGACCACCTCGCTTTGATTATGAAGTCTATGTGGCCAGTGTATCTACTGTATGTAAATCTCTCTCTCTCTCTCTCTCTCTCTCTCTCTCTCTCTCTCTCTCTCTCTCTCTCTCTCTCTCTCTCTCTCACAACCACCATCCTTCCCTGTACAGTACCGATAATTCATATTTACCATTAGTAATTCAGTCAATTATTAGGTCACCCATCCAGTCATACAGTTATACAGTTATATAATATATATAGTCATTGTATTTGCTATTAGTCATTCAGTCAATTACTAGGTCACCCATCCAGTCAATCAGTTAGTTATTGTGAAATCTGTCCATTAGCCTACCTGGGCTGTCAGAAGGCACATAAATCTGAACCCATATTTCTAGACATAGGCTACCCCATCATAGTAGAGACTATAGGGTCTCTACATTATTACAGTAGGTGAGAGTTTCAGGCTATAAAGAAGAAAATGTTAAAAATAGTAAAATACCGGTACAACAAAAATAGCAACATAAATACAAATAAAACAAAAACAAAGAAAAGAAGAAAACAAATAATAATGACGAAAAGAATAAGAAGAAAAAACAAAGGAGAAGAAATGAGGGAGAAAATGGAGCAACAGAAAACGGTGCGAGGGGAAACTAAAAGATAAAAAGTCTAGGAGGCGATGAGAGAGATAATGACCTCTTAGGGAAGGAAGAAAATGTGAAGGGTGGTGGAGAGCTGTGATGAGAGAGAGAGAGGGGTAGAGAGTGAGAGTGAGAGTGAGTGAGTGAGTGAGTGAGTGAGTGAGAGAGAGAGAGAGAGAGAGGACGAAATATTACAGAAATGTACATACGATCACATTCGTAAAAAATCCTTAATGTTCATAGGTCTATTGTACACACACAAACACAAACACAATCTCACAGTCTCTCTCTCTCTCTCAAAAGACAGTATATATGCTAATTTTTTCTTGGATCTTTAAAACGAGTCTCTTAAATTAGGCGGCGATTGCCTTCTCCAGCATTATTGGTCCGTTTGAGGATAGTTGATACATTTCGCGTGGCACTATCTCCCAAATGGTACCTGTCGTGGAGTGGCCTATTTATTGATGGGAGGGTATTCATGGATTTGTTCTGGTGGTGTAATGGTTAGAGTGTTTCAAATTTGTGTGTGATAACCCAGGTTCGAATCCCGGTGGATCACATAATTATATGCTTTCATTAATTTCGCTGGAGGTGTTTGGTGTTGTGGTGAAATTAATAACAAAATATAGATTTATAGTAGACTAGCAGGGGTACCCGGCGTTGCCCGGGTAAGCACCATAATTACCATCACTACTACCACCACTACTACTACCATAATCACCATCATCAATCACTACTACCACAATCATCACAATACTACTACTACCATAATCACCGGCCTCGACCTCACTGTGCCTCATTAAACGGCGACCTCAATTTCGGCCGCTAAATGACCTCCGATTTTGGATCTGACCTCATCCGTACCCCCATTTTGGGGGGCTGCGAACAACTTTCGTTCCATACACCTTTTCGATCGGAGGCCTCCTTCTGCCCCAAACGGCAATTTTGGTAATTTCTTTGTTTTATTTTTTTTTCAATTTCGGCCTCGAAACGACCTCCGATCGTGGCCTCGCCCCCTCTATGACCTGACCCAGGTCAATTGACACCCACATGCAAAGTTTCAGCTCCCCAGGTCCAAAACTGCGGCCCGCCTATTAAGAACACACACACACACAGACAGACAATCGAAAATATTATATAGATTGTCTGTCAGTTACTCATTCTCACTCACTCCCTCACACACACTCAGTCTCTCTCTCTCTCCCACACACACACACACACACTTTCAATCGTCATAGATATTTTATGTGCAAGTTTAAAGAACTACTGCCCAAGGAATTTTGTCTGTACATACCTAAAGAACTTGGACCTCTCTCTCTCTCAACCTATTGTTATGTTCTAGTAGGCCACTTCCGGCAGCCTCTCCAGTATAATCAAAGGCTAGACCGCGGCCCCACACTAAGCAGCTCAGGGTTACCAAATCAAATCCGCTAGATAATATATAAATTACGATAATCGCTACTATACTGGCAAAATCTCTACAGTATCGCTCTAAATGGTTCAAATCTACCGAATATTGCTAGAAATCATGCTGCTAGATGTAAATATTTGCCTCTAGATCGAAGTAAATACCTCTAGATCTCTACAATATCGCTCTAAATGGCTCAAATCTACCGAATATTGCTAGAAATCATGCTGCAAGATACAAAATAGTTGCCTCTAGATCGAAGTAAATACCTCTAGATCTAGCGGGACAGTAGCTAATTTGGCAACACTGAGTCTAAGCTACGGTAACCTACAATGGATTCTGCTGATGATGAACGGAAAGACTGAACACTTGGCGGTGAAAGAAATTATAATTTTATTTATTTAGTTATTATTATTATTAATACTATTATTATACACTTGGCGGTGAAAAGAAATTATATTTTTTATTTATTTATTTATTATTATTATTTTTACTATTATTATTATTATTATTATTATTAATATTATTAATATTATTGTTATTATTGTTATTATTAGTATTATTAGCTTCCTCCCGAGACCTCCATCCAGCTTATAACAATACCCCCAAGACCCCCTTCCAGATTGTTTACAGGGCGATAGCAAGCCTACTAGCTACTAGCTAGGAATGGGGCGAAAGGTCTTAAAATCGCCAAACTAAGGGAGCGAACATCTAAAAATCTCAAAACTAATGAAGCTAACCATGAGGTAGAAGGGGATCCAGAAAATCAGAAATACCATAAACCTCCCCTTAATAAGCCAAAGCTATACATAAAGATACACAAATAGGTCAAAATATATAGATACAAAGAAAGCTATAAAACCCAGTATATAGAGCCAATAGAGCCAAACTGAAGCTAAAGAACCCAGCATAGAGCCAAATAGAGGGGTTCCGGGACGAATAGAGCCAAATTGAAGCTATAGAACCCAGTATAGAGTCAGCTAGAGGGGTTCCGTGATCAATAGAACCAAATTGAAGCTATAGAACCAAGCATAGAGCCAGATAGAGGGGTTCCAGGACCAATAGAGCCAAACTGATGCTATAGAGCCAGATAGAGGGGTTCCAGGACCAATAGAGCCAAACTGAAGCTATATAACCCAGTATAGAGCCAGATAGAGGGGTTCCAGGACCAATAGAGCCAAACTGATGCTATAGAGCCAGATAGAGGGGTTCCAGGACCAATAGAGCCAAACTGAAGCTATATAACCCAGTATAGAGCCAGATAGAGGGGTTCCAGGACCAATAGAGCCAAACTGAAGCTATATAACCCAGTATAGAGCCAGATAGAGGGGTTCCAGGACCAATAGAGCCAAACTGAAGCTATATAACCCAGTATAGAGCCAGATAGAGGGGTTCCAGGACCAATAGAGCCAAACTGAAGCTATATAACCCAGTATAGAGCCAGATAGAGGGGTTCCAGGACCAATAGAGCCAAACTGAAGCTATAGAACCAAGCATAGAGCCAGATAGAGGGGTTCCAGGACCAATAGAGCCAAACTGATGCTATAGAGCCAGATAGAGGGGTTCCAGGACCAATAGAGCCAAACTGAAGCTATATAACCCAGTATAGAGCCAGATAGAGGGGTTCCAGGACCAATAGAGCCAAACTGAAGCTATATAACCCAGTATAGAGCCAGATAGAGGGGTTCCAGGACCAATAGAGCCAAACTGAAGCTATATAACCCAGTATAGAGCCAGATAGAGGGGTTCCAGGACCAATAGAGCCAAACTGAAGCTATATAACCCAGTATAGAGCCAGATAGAGGGGTTCCAGGACCAATAGAGCCAAACTGAAGCTATAGAACCAAGCATAGAGCCAGATAGAGGGGTTCCAGGACCAATAGAGCCAAACTGATGCTATAGAGCCAGATAGAGGGGTTCCAGGACCAATAGAGCCAAACTGAAGCTATATAACCCAGTATAGAGCCAGATAGAGGGGTTCCAGGACCAATAGAGCCAAACTGAAGCTATATAACCCAGTATAGAGCCAGATAGAGGGGTTCCAGGACCAATAGAGCCAAACTGAAGCTATAGAACCAAGGATAGAGCCAGATAGAGTGGTTCCAGGACCAATAGAGCCAAACTGAAGCCAGATAGAGCCCGAGATAGAGCCATCCCATGAGAAGACTCACGCCGAAAGCTCAGCCGGATGCCTTTCCATCAACTCAATGGCCACAGATTTCACACAATACTGAGGTTAGACTAGACAGACAGACAGACAGACAGGGAGACAGGCAGACAGACAGACGGACATACAGGGAGACGGACAGACCAACAGACAGCCAGGCAGATCAACAGACAGTTAAAGAGTGAAATAGGCCTATAGGTAATGTATAAAGCAAGGTAATATATAATATACCAGTAGGCCTACTGTATAATACATATATATATATATATATATATATATATATATATATATATATATATATATATATATATATAGAGAGAGAGAGAGAGAGAGAGAGAGCGAGAAAGAGAGAGGGGGGGGGGGGGTACGGTACACAGGAAGACATAGAGTTAAGTACAGAGACCACCAGAGCCCAACCCAAGTCCTAAGAGCCTGAGAGAGAGTGAAGTATACAGAGCCAGAGAGAGAGAGTGAGGTATACAAAGCCAGAGAGTGTGAGGTATACAGAGCCAGAGAGAGAGTGAGGTATACAGAGCCAGAGAGAGTGTGAGGTATACAAAGCCAGAGAGAGTGTGAGGTATACAGAGCCAGAGAGAGAGAAAGTGAGGTATACAGAGCCAGAGAGAGAGTGAGGTATACAGAGCCAGAGAGAGTGTGAGGTATACAAAGCCAGAGAGAGTGTGAGGTATACAGAGCCAGAGAGAGAGAAAGTGAGGTATACAGAGCCAGAGAGAGAGTGAGGTATACAGAGCCAGAGAGAGTGTGAGGTATACAGAGCCAGAGAGAGAGAGTGAGGTATACAAAGCCAGAGAGAGAGTGAGGTATACAGAGCCAGAGAGAGAGAGAGTGAGGTATACAGAGAGAGAGAGAGAGTGAGGTATACAGAGAGAGAGAGAGAGTGAGGTATACAGAGCCAGAGAGAGAGAGAGTGAGGTATACAGAGCCAGAGAGAGAGTGAGGTATACAGAGCCAGATAGAGAGAGTGAGGTATACAGAGCCAGAGAGAGAGAGTGAGGTATACAGAGCCAGAGAGAGAGTGAGGTATACAGAGCAAGAGAGAGAGAGTGAGGTATAGAGCCAGAGAGAGAGAGAGTGAGGTATACAGAGCCAGAGAGAGAGAGTGAGGTGTACAGAGCCAGAGAGAGAGTGAGGTATACAGAGCCAGATAGAGAGAGTGAGGTATGCAGAGCCAGAGAGAGAGAGTGAGGTATACAGAGCCAGAGAGAGTGAGGTATAGAGCCAGAGAGAGTGAGGTATACAGAGCCAGAGAGAGTGAGGTATACAGAGCCAGAGAGAGAGAGAGAGAGTTAGGTATACAGAGCCAGAGAGAGAGAGTGAGGTATACAGAGCCAGAGAGAGAGTGAGGTATACAGAGCCAGAGAGAGAGTGAGGTATACAGAGCCAGAGAGAGAGTGAGGTATACAGAGCCAGAGAGAGAGTGAGGTATACAGAGCCAGAGAGAGAGTGAGGTATACAGAGCCAGATAGAGAGAGTGAGGTATGCAGAGCCAGAGAGAGAGAGAGTGAGGTATACAGAGCCAGAGAGAGTGAGGTATACAGAGCCAGAGAGAGTGAGGTATACAGAGCCAGAGAGAGAGAGAGAAAGTGAGGTATACAGAGCCAGAGAGAGAGAGTGAGGTATACAGAGCCAGAGAGAGAGTGAGGTATACAGAGCCAGAGAGAGAGTGAGGGATACAGAGCCAGAGAGAGAGTGAGGTATACAGAGCCAGAGAGAGAGAGTGAGGTATACAGAGTCAGAGAGAGAGAGTGAGGTATACAGAGCCAGAGAGAGAGAGTGAGGTATACAGAGCCAGAGAGAGAGAGAGGTATACAGAGCCAGAGAGAGAGTGAGGTATACAGAGCCAGAGAGAGAGAGTGAGGTATACAGAGCCAGAGAGAGAGTGAGGGATACAGAGCCAGAGAGAGAGAGTGAGGTATACAGAGCCAGAGAGAGAGTGAGGGATACAGAGGCAGGAATGGAAGCAGAGCCATTACAGCCACAGAGGTACCCAATCAACCTCTTCCATCAAGGTAATGTGCACAACTTTCACACAATACTGCGATAGAGATAGATACACAAATAGATACACAAATAGACACAGACAGACACAGATAAATATATAGATATATAGATAGAGGCAGAGATAGATAGGTAGATAGATAGATAGATATATATAGATACAGACAGATAGATAGATAGATAGATTGACAGATATAGATCGATTGATAGATACAGATAGATATATAGAGACAGACAGGCAGACAGATAGCTAAATAAATAGATAGATAGATAAGTAGATTGATTGACAGATAAATAGATAAATAGATAGATTGATATATATTGATTGACAGATAGATAGATAGATATATAGATACAGACAGACATTTATATAAACAGACAAGCTAATAAACAAACACACACAATAGAGAGAGAGAGAGAGAGTGTGTACCGGTATGTGTGTGTGTGTGTGTTGTGGTCTGTGTAGGAGTGTAAGTGTGTGTGTGTAGGAGTGTGTGTGTGTGTGTAGGAGTGTGTGTGTGTGTGTGTAGGCTATGTGTGTGTGTGTGTGTGTGTGTGTGTGTGTGTGTGTGTGTGTGTGTGTATGTGTGTGGTTATATATGAACCAATAAGAGTGCCACAGTTCTGGTTTGACTTATGGTACTGTTATGACTGAATGGCTGAGAGAGAAAGTGTTACACAGAGTTACATGGATACTCAGACCCTAGGGGTCCCTACTAGGTGGTCCTTTAAGGGGGTACCACTACTCGCTTTTTCTGGACCCCCTTCTCCCTCATGTTCAGCATATTAATTTTGAGGTTTTATGACGTTCGTTACGTTAGTTTGGTGATTTTCAGACCTTTCACCTCATTTGTTTTGTCAATATTTAAACCTTTCGTGCCCTTTAGGTGTCGATTTTTTCGTGGCGAGCGATAGCAAGCCTCTAATTTTAGAAGGAATCGGCCTTCGGGTGGTACATTTTTCTACTGAAAAATGCACAAGTTTATCTTGAAAGGGGGTTTAGGTTTTTTTTCTTCTAAGTTTGATGGAGGTCTAGCGAGGAAACTCAATATATATTAATAAATAAACTCAAATATATTAATAAATAAATATATAGCCTAGTCCAAAAACCAAGCACACAGGATAACAAATTGATGGCACCGGGTTGAAAGGGTTAATATGATTGGCGAAGATCAGGTACGGTGTGAGAGAGAGTGAGAGAGTATGTGTGTATTTGTGTGTGTGTGTGAGAGATAGTATGAGTGTGTGTGAGAGAGTGAGTGTGTGTGTGTGTGTGTGAGAGATAGCTAGTGTGTGTGTGAGAGAGTGTGTGTGTGTGTGAGTGAGAGAGTGTGTGTGTGTGCGAGAGAGAGAGAGTAGGCCTATAGTGGTTGACATAAACTATATAGCCCACTCCTATAAAAAGAGAGAGAGAGAGAGAGAGAAGAGAAGTAGGGTACCTTACACTAAGGAATAATTCATCATGTGTACATACGAGTAGCAGTGGATGGCTGAATTTATGTACACTACAAGAGAGAGAGAGAGCGTTCAGTATGTGTGTTTTATGTGTTTTACTGTGTTTGTGCCTCTGTGTGTTTTATGTATTTTATGTTTTAGTGTGTTTGTGCCTATGTGTGTTTATGCGTGTTTTATGTGTTTGTGCCTCTGTGTGTTTATGCGTGTTTTATGTGTTTTAGTGTTTGTGCCTCTGTGTGTTTTATGTGTTTTAGTGTGTTTGTGCCTCTGTGTGTTTATGCGTGTTTTATGTGTTTTAGTGTGTTTGTGCCTCTGTGTGTTTTATGTGTTTTAGTGTGTTTGTGCCTCTGTGTGTTTTATGTGTTTAGTGTGTTTGTACCTCTGTGTGTTTATGCGTGTTTATGTGTTTTAGTGTGTTTGTGCCTCTGTGTTTATGCGTGTTTTAGTGTGTTTGTGCCTCTGTGTGTTTATGCGTGTGTTTTATGTGTGTTTTATGTGTTTTAGTGTGTTTGTGCCTCTGTGTGTTTATGCGTGTGCTGGCTCGCTACAGATTGCAAGGAAAAAATCGACACCTGGATGGGGAATTTTAACCTTCTTACAACAGTTGACTGAATGGGACCGAATGGATACAAGCTAGAGAAAGAGAGAAAAGGAGAAAAAAAGAGAAAACAAAAAAAGAGAACAAAAGCAGGTCACCCCCCCTTAAAAAACACACACGCACATAAATAATGGGAGCATTTTTGCAGCTGATTTCACATCCTTCTCTAGTCTACTTGTTTTGACAATTCACTTTTCACACATTAAACAACACACACACACACACACACACCCATGGCTACAAAGAGACTCCCTCCCTTTAATCTCTCTCTCTCTCACATTCTCCCCATTGAAATATTTCCTCTGTTTTATTTCCGGCCATCTCTCCATTCTTCGAGGACCCACGTATCTTTCACTCACTCTCACTCTCTCTCTCTCACATCCTCCCCATTGAAACATTTCCTCTGTTCTATTTCCGGCCATCACTCCATTCTTCGAGGACCCACGTATCTTTCACTCACTCTCACTCTCTCTCGCTCTCACATCCTCCCCATTGAAACATTTCCTCTGTTCTATTTCCGGCCATCACTCCATTCTTCGAGGACCCATGTATCTTTCACTCACTCTCTCTCACATCCACCCCATTGAAACATTTCCTCTGTTCTATTTTCGGCCATCACTCCATTCTTCGAGGACCCACGTATCTTTCACTCACTCTCACTTTCTCTCTCTCACATCCACCCCATTGAAACATTTCCTCTGTTCTATTTCCGGCCATCACTCCATTCTTCGAGGACCCACGTATCTTTCACTCGCTCTCACTCTCTCTCTCTCTCACATCCTCCCCATTGAAACATTTCCTCTGTTCTATTTCCGGCCATCACTCCATTCTTCGAGGACCCACGTATCTTTCACTCACTCACTCTCTCTCTCTCACATCCACCCCATTGAAACATTTCCTCTGTTCTATTTCCGGCCATCACTCCATTCTTCGAGGACCCACGTATCTTTCACTCACTCTCACATCCTCCCCATTGAAACATTTCCTCTGTTCTATTTCCGGCCATCACTCCATTCTTCGAGGACCCACGTATCTTTCACTCACTCTCACTCTCTCTCTTTCACATCCTCCCCATTGAAACATTTCCTCTGTTCTATTTCCGGCCATCACTCCATTCTTCGAGGACCCACGTATCTTTCACTCACTCTCACTCTCTCTCTCTCACATCCTCCCCATTGAAACATTTCCTCTGTTCTATTTCCGGCCATCACTCCATTCTTCGAGGACCCACTCACTCTCCCTCTCTCTCACCATTCCTGGAGGACCCCTGCATCTTTCACTCACTCAGCCTTTCTCACACAGACACTCACCATTCCCCAAGGCCTCATCTCTCTCTCTCTCTCTCTCTCTCTCTCATTCCCACTGGGGGACATCAGCCATACAGTCAACCGGTTCGCACCATGCAGACCCCTTTCACATCCAACCCATGTAATTCATAAGCCTAGGCCTATACGAGGATCACACATACATAGGCTATACCGGTATATAAATAATATACACATAGCCTAATATGCAGCTGGGATTGTACGGTAATAAAATGGTCAAAAGTTAATTATTTACTTCAATAAACGAAATATATGTATGTATGTATGTAGGCCTATGCATGGTACCGGTATGTGTGTATGTATGTACCGGTACCATGTGTGTGTATGAATGTATGCACGGTATGTATGTACAAAGGAGTACAAATGTATGTATGTATGGTATGTAGACCTATGCATGGTACCGGGTATGTGTGTATATTTGTACCGGTATGTGAGTAGACCTGTATGTATGTATGTATGAACGTACCGGTATGTATGTATGTATCTTTATCCCCATATTGCCCGTTACATCTTTCCTTACTACCGGTATATCACTATAGCTTCCTTCCTCCCCTCTTCCCTCGACACTGTTCTCTCTTCTTTAGTGTAGGCTACAGTTCTCTTCTTTCAATTCCCGTTGGTTTTATTTCCCGCGCTTTGACAAAATGCCTTTCCCGCGTCGTCATTTCTTGCCAGCAGGGTGTCAAACCAGAGCAATTTTGTTTGAAGACTTGAATGACTATGAGAAGCAATACAAGAAAATTAACATGAAATAACATTGTGTTGGCCATTTTATAACTACCGTACCAAAAACATAATATGAACTATAAACCATGAATATATATTTACATATACAGTAGGCCTACAATAAAGTTCCATTTCCCATTTTCTTAAGACTAAAAATAATGGACTCGGATTTCGTTTGACACCCCTTTTTCTTTGCGTTTTCTGTTCAATTTACCTTGCTTGTTATTTGAAGTTGTAGACTTAAATAAATTAGATAGGCCTATCGTCCATTGCCAAGTGTTCCAGTCGTGTCTATCTACCGATATCTACAGTATATACGGTACAGTATCGTACCGACACCGTACTTTATGGTGTACTGTACCGGTACTCATTTGTATGCATGAGTGTAGCCTATGCATGTGTGCATATTAGATTTGCATGTAGGCTATACATATATGTACGGCAGCGTACCGTATGCATATCAGGTATGAATGTATTTAGGATATGTATTGTACAGGTATATGTAGGCTAAACCTGCATGTACCGTAGTCTAGGCTAGGCTATAGGCCTATTTATTTATGGCATTTGTTGCCGGACGCCATACACAAAATGCCCCCAAGCGGACCCATACCGTACCCTGGGAGGGCAACCAATGTCAATTTACTGAAAGCCTACGCTTACAGGATTGCCACTCAACTTAGGGGCCGTCCGACTCCGAGGCCTTCTATGTATCTTTTTAGCACTATTTTTGTTCTAGTGTTGTACGGTTACTCCATCCACTAACCTGCTTCACCCTTAGGTAAGCAGTACGGATTTGTATAAGGTTTACTTCCCTACACAGATCGCCGACCAAGGCTAATGAGTCCCACACACCCAGATTTGTATAAGGTTGTCTCCCCTAGATGGGTTGCCGACCAAGGCTAATGAGTCCCATCCCCCCGGATGGGCCTATATAACGCATACAATTATCTGAAGTAAGCTTGGCTATTACCGGTATGTAGAGTACGGTATAGTCAAAAGAACTATGTAGGCTAAGAGCATACGTAAGTGTACACAATGTAGACAGACACAAAAAAATAGCCTAACCTATGGTATATATGTAGCCTAGCCTATGTGGTTCAAGTTAAAGTCCAGGTATCTTTACTGGTAGGCTGCCCGGTGTTCCCTTTCACTCCAAATACATTTGCCGTCACAAGGAAAAGTTGTAAGAGTTTTTCCCGAGTGAGGTTCTGGGTGTAAAAGTGACACCCCTCCTGCCAGGCTGCCTCTGTCTGCGACTCTGCCCTTTGTACAGCACGGAATGTTAAGGGGGTAGTACTCGCTTTTTCTGGACCCCCTTCTCCCTCATGTTTAGCATATTAGTTTTGAGGGGTTAACTGCACCACTACTACTCCTCGATTACGGGATTCCTGTCTTAGGTAATTATTTGTTGTTGATCTTACCTTACTCAAGGGACCCTACAGATGCGCGGATAAGTGCTACTTTTCTTATTTTGTCAATTTGATTGTCACCCCCCTACAAAAAATTTAGTTAGGCCCTAGTTTTGTCCAGCCAGTTCACCGAGTCCATAACACTTTGTTTACATGCTAGGCTCCTCCCAGAAGTTCCCGAATGTTCACTCCCAATGAAATTAATTAAAGTATATATGATCCGCCAGGATTCGAACCCGGGTTATCACACACAGATTTTTGCCACCTTAACCATTTAACTAATAACATTTAATAGACAAAAGTAGGAAAGTTGCAGTACAGATTCACTCGGATACTCTTTGCATTCAATTCACTTGACACAATTATATATGGTAAGCTTCTCCTGGGTGACCTACAGTAGATGTGTGTGAGTTTTGTGTTTTGTCTGTGTGTTCGCTGTTTTGTCTTGTGTTTTGTGTTTTCCTGTTCTTGCTCTGTCTTGAGTCGGCCACCCCCAAGAAAAAAAAAAATAATAAAACATAATAAAAGAGGAAAAAAAAAAGGAAAAGTGGGGATTGGGCCTGAGCATATAGATAGATAGATAGATAGATAGAAGCTTCTCAAAATGCGTATTTTGAAGCCTAACTTCAAATTTACACAAATATGCTAAATTTAGCATGTTTTTTTCCCAAACCTGTATACCCTGATATATGGTGGTGTGTGTGGATGGCGGGTGGAGCGGGGTAGGGTGGGGGTGGAGGGGAGTATTTCGCTGTTAACCCCGTATTTCAGAACCCCACTTGTAAGTATGGGATTACTTATTTGTATGTGGATTTGTTTATATAACTCTGGACTCCTTCTCCCTCATGTTAAGCCCCATTGGTTTTTAGATTTTAAGACGTTCACCCAATTAGTTAGGCGATTTTTAGACCTATCGCTCCCTTTCTTTGACAATATTAGAACTTTCGTGCCATTTAGGTGTCGAAATTTTCCTGGCGAGCGAAAGCGAGAGGAGGAACCCGAACATTATTCTACCGAAAAATATACAAAAGTGCAAAGGGCAGTCCTAGGAGTGTGTGTGATTTTATGTATTTATTTATGTATTTATTTATGTATTTATTTGTATTTATTTATGTATTTATTTATGTATTTATTTATGTATTTATTTATGTATTTATTTGTATTTATTTATGTATTTATTTATGTATTTATTTATGTATTTATTTGTATTTATTTTATGTATTAATTTATGTATTTATTTATGTATTTATTTTATGTATTTATTTTATGTATTTATTTATGTATTTATTTTATGTATTTATTTATGTATTTATTTTATGTATTTATTTATGTATTTATTTTATGTATTTATTTTGTATTTATTTATGTAATTATTTGTATTTATATTTATGTAATTATTTATATTTATTTTATGTATTTATTTATGTAATTATTTGTATGTATTTGTGTAATTATTTGTATGTATTTATTTTATGTATTTATTTATGTATTTATTTATGTATTTATTCATGTATTTATTCATGTATTTATTTATGTAATTATTTTATGTATTTATTTATTTGTATTTTTTTAAGCTTGATGGAAGTTTAGGGAGGAAACAAAACAAAAATATCAATATATATACCGTATTATATAAATAAACAAATTCACCCCTTAAACTCATATTTCTGACTATATATTTCATATTATTTAGTTTCCGATAGGCTGCTTTGTTTTCATTGTTCTCCAGAAATCTTAGCTATATTAGATTTTCAAATGTTTTCACTCAAAACGTTTTTTAGATTAATCCGTAGCCTACACCACTTTATTTCACTACTACCCCAAAGAATGACACTTATTTACCTTGTTTGCACGGAATTTCGGTGTGAGTATCCTAGGTTCGAGTCCTTGCAGTGCCACATGTAGGCTATTTGTTGATTTCATTAATTGAGCTTAGAAGTAAAAGTGGGTTGGTGAAAAAATATGAATTTTACAAAGGCTTGTCTTTACTATTATATTATACTTTACTTGTCTCACTTCCTAGACTGGAACAAGACCTCATGGGCTTCACCGTGTTGAGCGGTGAATGTACAGGCTCTCAGTCTATGCCGGAGAGGGAGTAGTTGGAATATAGAAAACAAAAACACTTAGCTGAGGTACCCGGCGCTGCCCGGGGGGAAATCGACCGACCGAGAGACCCCCCCCCCCCCCCACCCCCCCCCGTTTTCTGCTCAGTCAAAAGCACGGTAACGCAAGACAAAAATACACAAAACCAACCAAAGTATTAAAAAAACTCGAGTGCAAATGCACCATTAGCGATGTTGTTCAATCCCAAAGCAGAAAGGGGAGAGAAGAGAAAACTGCAGAGATAGCATTAACCCCTTCAGCACCATGACGCCTTTTTACCTTTGCTCCTGGCTAAAATCAGAATATTTTAGGCAGTTTAAGAAGGACCTATGTTACTAAGAGGGTTTATTGAGATCGTATTAACCCATTTGAATCGTAGCAGTAGATTATTAACTAAAGAAAATCATCTAATGGTAACCAGAATATGATGAAAATTACGAGACACCAAACCCTCTTCCGGATCTCCCAAAATTTCCTTCCGGTAGAATTTGGGGTTTTTTTCTGGACCCCCTTCTCCCTCATGTTTAGCCCCATTAGTTTTCATCTTGTTTTATTAATTCTACTCCTAACACCAAACACCTCCCAATGAAATTAATGATAGCATGTGATCGTCCCGGGATTCGAACCTGGGTTAGCACATACAGATCTTAACCCATACTGTGCTAGGTTCGTCCTTTCATCGTATTCTGGCAACTATTAGACAATTTTATTCAGCTTAAGAAGGACCTCTAAATAGGACACCTAAATAGCACGAAGGATTTTCAGGTTGACAAAAAAATGGAGCGAAAAGTCTTAGAATTGCTAAACTAATGGGCCGAACGTCTTATTATCTGAAAAGAAATGGGGCTATATATGAGGGAGAAGGTGGGCCAGAAAAAACACCCTTCCCCCCTTAAAGAGAAACAGTGTATCATGTCTGTGGGCTAGATAATAAATAGGCACCATCTGAGAGAACCTATTGTTGGTATCTCTAATGTACAGTCGAGGTTAATAAGTGTTGTCAGATATTTCACAAAGTTTGGGACACTGACTAATACTCTGAGGGATAAGCACTTTCCCCAGTAACTATAAAGATACCAATAACACTTGTTGAGCGAAAACCACTGGAATCTATGACAACACTTAATACCCCCGATTGTACAGGAGAATAATTGTAACGCACACACTATACACACACACACTCTCAAACACACACACACACACATACAAAACACACACACCATAACACAGACACATACACACATACACACACACAAATATACCGTATATATTACTGTATTTTTTGACGGGTACATAGAACGGAAATAATACCATACCGTACTGTGCTGCCAACCTTGAATTGATCTCAAAGTAGCTGATAGGGTGTGTACCGATATCTATGAGTGTAAATGGTTGCACATGTGTGAACGCATAATTGTAGGATACTTGGGCGCTTTGTCAATCTTGTCAGCATTGAGAGGTATTTTTCATTAGTTACCCTTCACTCAAGCTTCAACACTCAAGGAACAATGTTTGGTACGATTTTAGTTACTGGACACCTATTTGACAGGTACCGCCAACGATTTAATACATATTTGTTTTCTGTTTTCACGCATCCAACACAAAGCTACACCTTTAATAATGATAATATAACTTTAATAATGATAATATAACTTTAATAATGATAATATAACTTTAATAATGATAATATAACTTTAATAATGATAATATAAGAGGATATATAAAGACAACTCTGTCTGCGTTCGAGCGTCGTTTTGTTCACTTTACGCTCAGAGTGGCTTCCCGCCTTGGCGGTCGACTTAAAATGGCGGAGTGTGGAGGTTGTGACTTCACCGTGATTGAATTAACTTTACAGTTAGCAACCATTGAAAGACAAATACAATTTTGTATTGAGCATGGACGCATCAAAGCAACTATTAAATGTCCGAAATGTGATTCAGAGCTAAAGGCTAACAGTAACTTGACATTTCGCTGCAACAGAGTGGAAAGTGTTAGTCTATGTAAAAACAAGAATACGCTTGTAAAAAAATGCAACTTGAAAAGATCAGCTCGGTTGGGAAGTTGGTTCGGTTCCAGTAGTTTATCAGTGAGAACCATATTGCTGATAACGAAAATGTGGTCAAAGAACTTCGTGAGGGTTACTGACATAAGTGAAGAATTGCGAATTAGCAGTACAAGCGCAGTAGACTGGCTAAGTTTTTGCCGGGAAGTATGCGAACTGTGGTGTGAAGACAACAGTGCTCAGATCGGTGGTCCTGGAACAGTGGTGGAGGTGGACGAGGCTAAATTCGGGAAAAGGAAATTCCACAAAGGACGGGTGTTGAACGGACAGTGGGTTCTGGGAGGATTTGAGCGTGGAACCCGCAACGTGTTCTATTGTGTAGTGGAAACAAGAGACGAAAAAACACTGACAAACAAACTACTAGAACACGTTCGTCCTGGTACCACAATCTTCACAGACTGTTGGAAGGCATATAATCACCTGGATGACCACGACTTTCAGCACAAGACAGTCAACCACTCTACCAACTTTGTAGACCCATTAACTGGTGCTCACACCTAATCGATTGAGAGGCAGTGGAGCGAACTCAGAGCTAAAATCCCAAGAGGTGGAGTGCGTAAAGAGCAATATTCTAGTTATTTATGTGAGTGCATATTCAAACGTGCATACCCTAAGCAAGGTGAAAGGTTCCACCAATTTGTAACCTATGCAGCAGAGGTATATCCTCCAAAATATTAAGGTGAGTGAACCTAAGCTAAGGTAACCAGTTAATTGTTGGGTAGCCTAATATTTTTGATAAAGACTTGTGTTATAGGCCGTTGGATACAGGACGGGTTGAGGGGGGTCTCTGCCCCCCCGTAAAATTATAATAATCGTCATATATGTTGCCAGCAGGGGGCAAGTAACAGCTGGCCATGGGATAATTAGACCCTCTACTGTCAACATATATGACGATTATTATAATTTTACAGGGGGGGGGGTGAGGGGGGGCAGAGCCCCCCCTCAACCCGTCCTGTATCCCACGTACTGTATGTAATACCAACCACAAGTAGAACTAGAAGTTTAGGTAGAGGTATTTATATGATTTATGCCTAAATGTGCTTCCCCCACCCAAAACCCCCTATTCCCAAAGGGTCCCGTATTATTGTTGGTGAATATGGATTATTCATGTATATTTCCGCACCTTATAATGGTTACAAGAAGCATAAAACAAAAAAACAAAAACAAAACTGCATGAAAATATAGCCTACTCTGCAACAGAACGGGTAATGTAGAGGGGACGTAACCTCGACCGTCTTGTGTAAACAAACCGACGATCCGAAGCGACGACGGACTCCCGATTTTTGGCACAAACGCGCCGTTTTATTCTCGTCGAAAACCACATTTAAACACTTATTATATCTTTTTCAATACTATATTAGCGGACCAGAAAAAGGTGTAGCTTTGTGTTGGAGGCGTGAACACCGGAACAAAATATGTATTAAATCGTTGGCGGTACCTATCAAATAGGTGTCCAGTAACTAAAATCGTACCCAATGTTTTTGAAGGGGAACGTAAATGTGTGTTTATGTGTGAGCATATAATTGTACTTATAAATGTTGTAAAATGTTGTAAACTAGTGTGCCCTTCCAAATATATTATAGTCTCCTACAAGCCTCCGTTTTCGTTACCAATTATATGCATTAAAGAAAACTTGTAAATTCTAACTACAATAAAAACAGTCTCAGTTTTCATTACCAATTATATGCATTAAAGAAAACTTGTAAATTCTAACTATAATAAAAACAGTCTCAGTTTTCATTACCAGTTATATGCATTAAAGAAAACGTGTAAATTCTAACTATAATAAAAACAGTCTCCTACAAGTCTCAGTTTTCATTACCAATTATATGCATTAAAGAAAACGTGTAAATTCTAACTATAATAAAAACAGTCTCCTACAAGTCTCAGTTTTCATTACCAATTATTTGCATTAAAGAAAACGTGTAAATTCTAACACTAATAAAAACATATTTGTCCATACATTTGGCCAAACTCATACCACCACATCTGTAATTTAGTAGTGATCATTATCCATTAACGGGAGACAGACCGTTTTTCTGGAACCCCTTCTCCCTAATGTTTAGCCCCACTAGTTTTGAGATTTTAAGATGTTGGTTCCTTTAGTTTGGGGATTTTATGACCTTTCACCCCTTTTCTTTGTCAATATTAGGACCCTTCGTGACATTTAGGTGTTGATTTTTTCTGGCGAGCGATAGCGAGCCTGTAATTTTAGAAGGAATCGGCCTTCGGCCGGGACACTTTTCTTCCGAAAAATGTATAAATCTATCTTGAAAGGGGGTCTAGAGAGTATGTTTTT
Source organism: Paralithodes platypus (assembly GCA_032716605.1). Taxonomy (NCBI): domain Eukaryota; kingdom Metazoa; phylum Arthropoda; class Malacostraca; order Decapoda; family Lithodidae; genus Paralithodes; species Paralithodes platypus. Next base: position 10,487,762 of record CM064556.1, read on the forward strand.
AAGCTTGATGGAGGTCTAGCGAGGAAACTAAGAAATGAAGGAATAAAGGAATTACTAAAAAAAAGAAAAAAGAAAGAGGTCAGTCTCCCCTTAATAATTATGTAGTGCGGTGTGATCATACGCCACACACTCACTCTCTCTCTCCACTCACACTCTCTCTCATCCTATCCCCCTCATACACTCTCTTTCTCTCTCTCCACTCACACTCTCTCTCTCTCTCTCTCCACTCACACTCTCTCTCTCTCTCTCTCCACTCACACTCTCTCTCATCCTCTTCCCTTCACTCTCTCTCTCTCTCTCTCTCTCTCCACTCACACTCACACTCTCTCTCATCCTATCCCCCTCTCCACTCTCACACACACACACTCTCTCATCCTCTCCCCTTCACGCTCACTCTCTTCACTCTTACCTTCTCTCTCTCTCTCTCTCTCTCTCTCTCTCTCTCTCTCCTTGGAATGATCAGGGAAGGCTAATGATAACAACATGACCGATAAAGGGTTAAAGAAACAAAAAAGTACAATCAACAACACTTAATATATTTCCAATTAAGGGTAAATCGGTCGTTTTTCTGGTCACCCATCTTCCTCATGTTTAGCTCCAATAGTTTTCAGAATTGATGACGTTCGGCTCATTAGTTTGGCGATTTTAATATCTTTCGTCCCATTTCTTTTGTCAATATTTAGACCTTTCGTGTCATTTAGTTGTTGTCGATTACTTCCTGGCGAGCGATAGCGAGCCTGTCATATAAGAGGAACCGTTCTTCGGCCGGGAAAATGTACTCATTTATCTTGAAGGAGAGTCTGGGGGGGGGAGGGGGGGGGGTTATTTTTTAAGCTTGATGGAGGTCTTGAGAGGAAACTTTTTTCTTTTTTCTTTTTTTTTTAATTTAGCAAATAATACGCTCATTCCCTCGTAAGTGTAAACAGGAGAGGTAAAGGTAGAGTGGGTTTGTTTTAAGGGGGGTGACCTGCTTTTTGTTATTTCTGTCCTTTTCTTTCTTTCTCTGGCTTGTATCCATTCGGCCCCATTCAGCCAACTATTTTAAGACGTTTATCCCCATCTAGGTGTCGATTTCTTCCTGGCGATAGCGAGCCAGCATTATATGAAGGAATCCGGCTTCGCCGGAAAAATATTTCTATCGAAAAATGTACAAATTTAGCCTGCTGTCAAACTAAAATAAAAAATATGCTGGCTCGCTACCGCTCACCAGTAAACAATTGACACCTGGATGGGGATAAACGTCTTAAAACAGTAGGCTGAATGGGGCCAAATGGATACAAGCCAGAGAAAGATAGAAAAGGACAGAACAAAAGCAGGTGACCCCCCTTAAGGGGGAGGGGGAGGAATACCACACCCTCTGCTAAAGTCTAAAGCAGAATACAATGAACAACAATAATATATTTTATAAACCCTTTCCTTTTTATATATGTGTACGTGTGTGTAAGTACGTGCGTGTGTGTGTGTGTGTACGTGTGCGTGTGTGTGTGTACTTGCGCGTGTGCGTGTGTGTATAATAATAATAATAATAATAATAATAATAATAATAAACGGTATATTAAAGAATGTGTGTGTGTGTGTGTGTGTGTGTGAGATACAATAGAACCATGTGTGGGCTATTAACTGTAGTACAACCGTGTGTGTGTGCATTCAATATACAATTCAAGAAACCATAACTTTAAAGAAAAGGCTATTAATTCACGTATTAACTTTTTAGTACAACCATAATGCATTCAATATATACATGCATTCAATATATACATGCATTCAATATATACATGCATTCAATATATACATGCATTCAATATATACATGCATTCAATATATACATGCATTCAATATATACATGCATTCAATATATACATGCATACATATATACATGCATTCAATATATACATGCATTCAATATATACATGCATTCAATATATACATGCATTCAATATATACATGCATTCAATATATACATGCATTCAATATATACATGCATTCAATATATACATGCATTCAATATACATGCATTCAATATATACATGCATTCAATATATACATGCATTCATATATACATGCATTCAATATATACATGCATTCAATATATACATGCATTCAATATATACATGCATTCAATATATACATGCATTCAATATATACATGCATTCAATATATACATGCATTCAATATATACATGCATTCAATATATACATGCATTCAATATATACATGCATTCAATATATACATGCATTCAATATATACATGCATTCAATATATACATGCATTCAATATATACATGCATTCAATATATACGTGCATTCAATATATATGTGCATTCAATATATACATGCATTCAATATATACATGCATTCAATATATACATGCATTCAATATATACATGCATTCAATATATACATGCATTCAATATATACATGCATTCAATATATACATGCTCTCAGTTCTGTAAAGACAAAAATCTCTAATAATAATGACAATAATCTCTCTAATCTACTTGATAATTCCACGTACCCTAACACCAAAGCCTTCTATTGACCAACACCCGAGGGATAGTCAAGTTGTCAATACATATACTTGATAATTCCACGTACCCTAACACCAAAGCCTTCTATTGACCAACACCCAAGGGATAGTCAAGTTGTCAACAGGCCTGTAAAACACGTCAACTGAAATTTAATCCTCGGCTTAAGGGGAGGTTTTTAGTTTGGTCTCTAGATATCCTTCAAGCTTAAGATTACACCCCCCTTGACCCCCTTTCAAGATAAATTTGTACATTTTTCGGTAGAAAAATGTCCCGGCTGAAAGCCGGTTCCTCTTAAATTACAGGCTCGCTATCGCTCGCCAGGATAAAATCGACACCTAAATGGGACGAAAGGTCTTAACATTGATAGAAATGAGTTGAAAGTTCTTAAAATCGTCAAAATAATGGGGCGAACGTCTTGAAATTAGAAAAACCATGGGGCTAAACATGAGGGAGAAAGGAGTCAAGAAAAAAATCCCTCAAGTGGAGATCTCCCCTTAAGGGGGGGATGGCCGCATTTATTTGATAATTTATGAATCTGTTTTTATTTTTGTTTTTTTAGTTTCCTCCCTAGACCCCCATCAAACTTAAAAAGCACCCGCCTAAGACTCTCCTTCAAGATATATTTGTATATTGTTCCATAAAAATATGTCGAGGCCGGTTCCTCTTAAAATACAGGATCGCTATCGTCGCCAGGAAGATATTGACGCCTAAATGACACGAACAGTCTTAATATTGACAAAGAAATGGGGCGATAAGTCTTAAAATCGCCAAACTAATGGGCCGAACGTCAACAAATCTGAAAACTAAAGGGGCTAAACACGAGGAAGAAGGGAAACAAACAAGAAAAACGACCTATCTCCCCTTAACAATAACAAAATGTGTTGTTTGTTATTTTATGTAACAGGAAGGTATACACAGAATGATTGAAGTTGTGTTTCAGAATCATACGAGTTATGATATATATTTTATAAGTTGATTCCCCTAGGCAAGTTATAATAGCTCTCTCTCTCTCTCTCTCACACACACACACACACACACCTACACGCTCACACCTACACACTCACACCTACACACACACACACCTACACACTTAAGTCACCATCACTCACTCATTCACTTTCATGCATTCTCTCTCTCTCTCTCTCTCTCACACACACACACACACCTACACACTTAAGTCACCATCACTCTCATGCATTCTCGTTCTCTCTCTCTCTCTCTCTCTCTCTCTCTCTCTCTCTCTCTCTCTCTCTCACACACACACACACACACACCTTGAACAAAAAGGTTGTAAAAGTACACCACACAATGCAAAATGTTTTATTTTGTAAAGACACATTCGTGAGGAGCCTTGTTCTCGTATGTTTAGTTCATCAGTTATGTAATCATGGCGCTGTGCATTGTTTCATTCATTTGAGAGAGAGAGTGAGAGAGCGAGTGTGTGTGAGTGAGTGAGTGAGAGAAAGAAAATGGGTGAGAGTGAATGAGTGATGGTGACTGAAAGGCAGATTTCCACTCGAGGGATTTTTTTCTGGAACCTCTGTCTCTCATGTTTAGCCCCATTACTTTTTAGATTTTAAGACGCTCGCCCCCTTTAGTTTGGTGATTTTTAGAACTTTTGCCCCATTTCTGTCAATTTTAAGAACTTTCGTGCCATTTAGGTGTCGATTTTTTCCTGGCGAGCGATAGCGAGCCTGTAATTTGAGAGGAAACGGCCTTCGGCCGGGACATTTTTCTACCGAAAAATGTACAAATTTATCTTGAAAGGGACTCAAGGGGGTGTAATTTCAAGCTTGATGGAGACCTAGGGAACAAACTAAATACCTCCCCTTAACCCTATAAGCGTCAACGTTTATTGTATTTGCTGACTAACTCCACACGACCTCTGACTCATATAAGTCGTCAACAAAGTCGTTCCTAAGCTGAACTTGCCTAAAACATAGTGCTTAAGGGAGCCCACCTCGCTTTTTTCTCTTTCTCTCCCTTTCTCTTTGGCTTGTATCCATTCGGCCCCATTCAGCCTACTGTTTTAAGACGTTTACCCCCATCCAGGTGTCAATATTTTCCTGGCGAGCGGTAGCGAGCCAGCATATATATATTTTTGTTTTGACAGCAAGCTAAATTTTTACTTTTTTCGATAGAAACATTTCTACGGCGAAGCCGGATTTCTCCATACAATGCTGGCTGGCTATCGCTCGCCAGGAAGAAATCGACACCTGGATGGAGATAAACGTCTTAAAACAGTTGGCTGAATGGGGCCGAATGGATACAAGCCAGAGAAAAGGAGAAAAAGAGAAAAAAGCACGTGACGGTAGATTTGTATGATTTTATTTTATTTGATCATATGTTTAAGTTTACTACCTAGATCTCTATTAAACTTAAATAATTAGCGCCAACCCCCCCCCCCCCCCCCTCCGAATTAGCTTTGGACATTGTGTCGTTAGATAAATGCCTGGGCCAAAGTCCTAAATTAGTCTATGCTACTCAGAGGCTCATGTTTGGCCACAATTTGTGTCTTGCAGTGGATTTCATAAAACAGAGAGAGAGAGAGAGAGAGAGAGAGAGAGAGAGAGAGAGAGAGAGAGAGAGAGAGAGAGAGAGAGAGAGAGAGAGAGAGAGAGAGAGAATGCATGAAAGTGAATGAGTGAGTGATGGTGACTTAAGTGTGTAGGTGTGTGTGTGTGTGTGTGTGTGTGTGTGTGTGTGTGTGTGTGTGAGAGAGAGAGAGAGAGAGCGAGAGAGACAGAGAATGCATGAAAGTGAATGAGTGAGTGATGGTGACTTAAGTGTGTAGGTGTGTGTGTGTGTGTGTACAAAGGAAATCAAGCAACAACAGATATAGTGAACCTTCTAGGTTGCTTGTCCTCCAAAACACTGAGGATCAAGTGTCCAAACAGTGGTTTAGAGTGGGTAAGGGAACATTGGAAAGGGAATTACTGCCCTGGAACTAATGTCCGTGTGGGTGTGTGGGTGTGTAGGTAGGTGTGTGTGTGTGTGTGTGTGTAGGTAGGTGTGTGTGTGTGTGTGTGTAGGTGTGTTTAGCCAGAGAACATCAGGTTAGGCACTTATTTCTCGTTTCCCCAATACAATGTCCACAAACTGCCAAACACCCGCTGGCTAATGTGTAACTGATACCAAGTTCATGACCAATGATCAAAATAGGTTACATACCGCTTGCCTCCAGTCGGGGTTAAGGGGGCTGACCTGTTTTTGTTCTGTCCTTTTCTATCTTGCTCTGGCTTGTATCCATTCGGCCTCATTCAGCGTACTGTTTTAAGACGTTTATTCCCATCCAGGTGTCAATTTTTTACTGGTGAGCGGTAGCGAGCCAGCATATTTTTTAATTTTGTTTGACAGCAGGCTAAATTTGTACATTTTTCGATAGAAAAATGTCTCCGGCGAAGCCGGATTTCTTCATATAATGCTGGCTCGCTATCGCTCGCCAGGAAGAAATCGACACCTAGATGGGGATAAACGTCTTAAAATAGTTGGCTGAATGGGGCCGAATGGATACAAGTCAGAGAAAGAGAGAAAAGGACAGAAATAACAAAAAGCAGGTCACCCCCCTTAAGCTGAGATGGGCCGGTTTTCTGGTACCCCTTCTTCCTCTTGTTTAACCCCATTAGTTTTCAGATTTTGAGACCATTCACCCCATTGCTTTATCAATATTAAGACTTTTCGTGTCATTTAGGTGTTGATTTTTAACCCAGCGAACGAAAGAGAGCCTGTATTTTAAGAGGAACCGGCCTTCGGCCAGAATTTTTTTCTGTAGAAAAATGTACAAATTTATCTTGAAGGAGGGCTTGGGGGGGGGGGGGGGGGGTTAATAGCTTGATGGAGGTCTAGGGAGGAAACTAAACAAACAATATAAAAATACATAAATGAAGAAATAAATACGCCCATCCCCCTTTATTTAATACGCCCATCCCCCTTCATTTAATACGTCCATCCCCCTTCATTTAATACGCCCAACCCCCTTCATTTAATACGCCCATCCCCCTTCATTTAATACGCCCATCCCCCTTCATTTAATACGCCCATCCCCCTTCATTTAATACGCCCATCCCCCTTCATTTAATACGCCCATCCCCCTTCATTTAATACGCCCATCCCCCTTCATTTAATACGCCCATCACCCTTTCATTTAATACGCCCATCCCCCTTCATTTAATTATATTATGAACTTAGGTTTTTGTTGCTCTTGGTATTTATATAATTCTGATACATTTTACAAATATGTGGTGCAATATACTGTACCTGTAATCCTGTAATATGTGGTGTAATATACTGTACCTGTAATATGTGGTGCAATATACTGTACCTGTAATATGTGGTGCAATATACTGTACCTGTAATATGTGGTGCAATATACTGTACCTGTAATATGTGGTGCAATATACTGTACCTGTAATATGTGGTGCAATATACTGTACCTGTAATATGTGGTGCAATATACTGTACCTGTAATATGTGGTGCAATATATACTGTACCTGTAATATGTGGTGCAATATACTGTACCTGTAATATGTGGTGCAATATACTGTACCTGTAATATGTGGTGCAATATACTGTACCTGTAATATGTGGTGCAATATACTGTACCTGTAATATGTGGTGCAATATACTGTACCTGTAATCAAAGCATTCTCTCTATAGCTAGCCTGAAATGTTAAGAGTAACCGGCCTCATTGCAGCCGGGACAATTTTCTACCGAAAAATTTACATATAGGCCTACTCTTGAACGGGGTCTAGGTGGAGTTTATTACAGCTTGGTGGAGGTCTAGGGAGGAATCTTATTTAAAAAAAAAAAAAAAAAAAAAAATATATATATATATATATATATATATATATAATAATAATAATAATATAAACCAATAAGCAAATAATACGCATTGATATTTCCCATCAAAACAGCTATTCCACCCAGACCAAATATTTCTACCTTTATTTTTATTTATTGTTTTTATCTGACGGTAAATTACATTACTTAGCATCTGATTTCTTGATTCTTAACCCCTTATCTACCGGTGACGTCTTTTTAATATTACTCTACCTATAGTTAGAATAGTTTGTGCAGTTTAAGAAGGATCTGTGATAGTAAAAAGAGTTAAGGGAGATAGTTCGAAGCCTGTTAAATGCGGAAGACCCATTTTAAACTGAATAAAATCATCTAATAGTAGCCAGAATAAAGCTAATAGATCGTCACCTGTACAGAAGGGGTTAATGGAAGAATATGATACTGCTAGATCTCTGTATCACATTATTGCCAAGATCTCATCACTACCAAACTATTTCACTACAAAATCTCATCACTACCAAACTATTTCGCTAGAAAATCTCATCACTACCAAACTATTTCGCTACAAAATCTCATCACTACCAAACTATTTCACTACAAAATCTCATCACTACCAAACTATTTCACTACAAAATCTCATCACTACAAAACTATTTCACTACAAAATCTCATCACTACCAAACTATTTCACTACAAAATCTCATCACTACCAAACTATTTCACTACAAAATCTCATCACTACCAAACTATTTCACTACAAAATCTCATCACTACCAAACTATTTCACTACAAAATCTCATCACTACCAAACTATTTCACTACAAAATCTCATCACTACCAAACTATTTCACTACAAAATCTCATCACTACCAAACTATTTCACTACAAAATCTCATCACTACCAAACTATTTCACTACAAAATCTCATCACTACCAAAACTATTTCACTACAAAATCTCATCACTACCAAACTATTTCACTACAAAATCTCATCACTACCAAACTATTTCACTACAAAATCTCATCACTACCAAACTATTTCACTACAAAATCTCATCACTACCAAACTATTTCACTACAAAATCTCATCACTACCAAACTATTTCACTACAAAATCTCATCACTACCAAACTATTTCACTACAAAATCTCATCACTACCAAACTATTTCGCTACAAAATCTCATCACTACCAAACTATTTCACTACAAAATCTCATCACTACCAAACTATTTCACTACAAAATCTCATCACTACCAAACTATTTCGCTACAAAATCTCATCACTACCAAACTATTTCACTACAAAATCTCATCACTACCAAACTATTTCACTACAAAATCTCATCACTACCAAACTATTTCACTACAAAATCTCATCACTACCAAACTATTTCGCTACAAAATCTCATCACTACCAAACTATTTCGCTACAAAATCTCATCACTACCAAACTATTTCACTACAAAATCTCATCACTACCAAACTATTTCACTACAAAATCTCATCACTACCAAACTATTTCACTACAAAATCTCATCACTACAAACTATTTCACTACAAAATCTCATCACTACCAAACTATTTCACTACAAATCTCATCACTACCAAACTATTTCACTACAAAATCTCATCACTACCAAACTATTTCACTACAAAATCTCATCACTACCAAACTATTTCACTACAAAATCTCATCACTACCAAACTATTTCACTACAAAATCTCATCACTACCAAACTATTTCACTACAAAATCTCATCACTACCAAACTATTTCACTACAAAATCTCATCACTACCAAACTATTTCACTACAAAATCTCATCACTACCAAACTATTTCACTACAAAATCTCATCACTACCAAACTATTTCACTACAAAATCTCATCACTACCAAACTATTTCACTACAAAATCTCATCACTACCAAACTATTTCACTACAAATCTCATCACTACCAAACTATTTCACTACAAAATCTCATCACTACCAAACTATTTCGCTACAAAATCTCATCACTACCAAACTATTTCACTACAAAATCTCATCACTACCAAACTATTTCACTACAAAATCTCATCACTACCAAACTATTTCGCTACAAAATCTCATCACTACCAAACTATTTCACTACAAAATCTCATCACTACCAAACTATTTCACTACAAAATCTCATCACTACCAAACTATTTCACTACAAAATCTCATCACTACCAAACTATTTCGCTACAAAATCTCATCACTACCAAACTATTTCGCTACAAAATCTCATCACTACCAAACTATTTCACTACAAAATCTCATCACTACCAAACTATTTCACTACAAAATCTCATCACTACCAAACTATTTCACTACAAAATCTCATCACTACCAAACTATTTCACTACAAAATCTCATCACTACCAAACTATTTCACTACAAAATCTCATCACTACCAAACTATTTCACTACAAAATCTCATCACTACCAAACTATTTCACTACAAAATCTCATCACTACCAAACTATTTCACTACAAAATCTCATCACTACCAAACTATTTCACTACAAAATCTCATCACTACCAAACTATTTCACTACAAAATCTCATCACTACCAAACTATTTCACTACAAAATCTCATCACTACCAAACTATTTCACTACAAAATCTCATCACTACCAAACTATTTCACTACAAAATCTCATCACTACCAAACTATTTCGCTACAAAATCTTGGTAATATCGGAGTAATCAGGATGGTGAGATAGTAATTTACCATCAACTGTGAAAAAATATATAAATATTAAATAACTGTCTTCGTAGCGCAATGGATAAATGCACTGTATTTCGGTGTGAGCATCCTAGGTTCGAATCCCTGGACTGCCACATGTATTTGTTGATTTCATTAATTGAGTTTAGGAGTAAAGTCGGTTGGTGGAGGTAACATAATAATATACAGTATATATATATATATATATATATATATATATATATATATATATATAAGTTGTCCTGGAGTTGGTCTATTTTGCATGTTGGTTGTTGGAGGCTCTTCTTGTTGCAGATTTATTGAAATTGGATTTTGGAAACTTTGCAACAATTCTTTGGCTGCAACAACCAAACCATGAATATTTATTGTCAACAATCTGAACCAGGGGTTTGTGTTCATTTAGTTGTTTGTTGAGGGGGGATGCGTTGTTTCTCTGGTCCCCCTTCTCCCTCATGTTTAGCCCCATTAGGTTTGAGATTTTAAGACGTTCGTTCCATTAGTTTGGTGTTTTTAGGACCTTTCGCAACAATTCTTTGTCAATATTATGACTTTTTGTGACGTTTAGATGTCGATTGTTTCCTGGCGAGCGATCGTGAATTGATTGAAATCAGAGCAAGGAAGGGACTGGAGTTCTCGAGAAGGGGCTCCAATCCTGACGTTTACTTGACTCTCAGTATGCTGGCTTAATAATCCAGAAGGGTTGATAGCCTCTGAAGTCCTATTTTAATATAATAAAATATAATAGACGTCGCCGGTACAGAAGGGGTAAAATTATGTTTCACCATATGACTCGAACACAAGATCCACATATGTAGGTTCGCCTATTGGAGCAACTTGTTTGAAGACTTGAATGAATATGAACAGAAATACAAATACAAACTAACATGAAATAGGATTGTTTTGGCCATGTTATCACTTCCAAAGGCATAATTTGAATTATAAACCACAATTATATCTTTACAATTATGCAATGATAAAGACTGAAAAGAAAGGACCGTGCTTTCCTTTGACACCCTTGTTTTCAAAGCAAATACAAAAATGTATAACATAAATACATACATAAATAACACAGTAACAATCGGCCAAATCAATATATGGTACAACACAAAACTCAATATATGGTACAACACAAAACTCAAAATATGGTACAACACAAAAATCAATATATGGTACAACACAAAAATCAATATATGGTACAACACAAACAATCAATATATGGTACAACATAACAAATCAATATATGGTACAACACAAAACTCAATATATGGTACAACACAAAACTCAATATATGGTACAACACAAAAATCAATATATGGTACAACACAAAAATGAATATATGGTACAACACAAAAATTAATATATGGTACAACACAAAAATCAATATATGGTACAACACAAAAATCAATATATGGTACAACACAAAATGAATATATGGTACAACACAAATCAATATATGGTACAACACAAAAATCAATATATGGTACAACACAAAAATCAATATATGGTACAACACAAAAATCAATATATGGTACAACACAAAAATTAATATATGGTACAACACAAAAATCAATATATGGTACTAGACAAAAAATCAATATATGGTACAACACAAATATCAATATATGGTACAACACAAAAATCAATATATGGTACAAGACAAAAATCAATATATAGTACAAGACAAAAATCAATATATGGTACAAGACAAAAATCAATATATGGTACAAGACAAAAAATCAATATATGGTACAACACAAAAATCAATATATGGTACAACACAAAAATCAATATATGGTACTAGACAAAAAATCAATATATGGTACAACACAAAAATTAATAAATAAATAACAAAAACATACCACTGCCACATTTGTCAGCCTCCATCGCTCATATTTCACGCAGGGTAAATCTCACCAAAACATTCCCCTTTTTATCGGAAATAACATTATGAGCCGTTCACAGCAAGCGTTGATTTATATCGTTCACAGCAAGCGTTGATTTATATCGTTCATTTATCATTACAAAACATCGCTCAAAACAACTTCACAGAGGTTGTTTTTCTCACTAACTGCGTTATAACTTGATTTATCTTTTTATAATTTTATTTAAACACCCGGATATCTATGATTCATAAACATAATTATGCTACATATTCTAGTTTCAATGTCACAATAATAGCAAACACAATATAGCCTACTACTACTACTACTACTACTACTTTTTTTTTTTTTTTTTTTTTGGTTATTTAATATTTTTCATACATTTCATGTTACTACTACTACCATCACCACCTCCACCATCACCACCACCACTACCATATATTTAATATTGTACACATACTAAATTTCACAAGCATCAGATACTACTATTCTACACCATGCAACTTCAATCCAGTCTCCTTCCTATGCGACCCTCTGCCACTGCTGCCTCGTAGTCTACTTCTGCCACCGTCACTGGTTGTGGTGCAGACCTTCTTGTTCCCCGCAGGCATAGTAGTGCTGATCTGAGCAATGAGAAAGATAGACGGCATCTCATCCAGGCTACGACGTAGCTCCTAGGCTGTTGCTTCTTCTCTGCGATGATCTCTGCTAGCCTTGAATAGAAGCACTGGGCCCTGGGTCCCATCCCTCCTGATGTGGTGAAGACTAGTGGGGTAAAGCTGCCATGTTCGACGTGTAAGATCCTTTCTCCATATGTCCTGACCTTCTCTCGTCCGTTCCTCTTGTGTGCAGCCGCCAGAGACAGCTCGATGTAGCTGTGGGCCATTGGGTCAAATACTCTTATGTCAAAGAACGCTCGCTGTGCATTTGTCCAAAAGCCTCTTGCACTAACGTCCAATCTTGCTTCAGTGGATATGTTGGTCGTCCTGTGCTGCATGATCTCTCCATCCAAGGGAATGAGTGATGGTTCACTCACCACATCTCTACACACCTCCCTGAGCATGTTCGCTGTTACATCTCTTACTTCATCGTGCCTGATGCTGATGAATCCTCCTTTCTTACATATCATGGTGTGGTCTGTATCGTTGATGGTTCCACAAACGCATCGATCGGGCAGTCCTTCAATCGGCCAATCATACCTCAGTGCAATAGCATCATTAAATTCTTGTTTGTTGAGATTGAAGCTTTTTGCCTTGATTGGTAGTGTTGTCAGCCAATTTGAAGCGCCCGTTTCTTGTGCTATTTGTAGTTTTCTTGTTTGTGTCGGGTGAAGTTGTCCCATCAATTGTGCCAGGTCATTTTTCTGTGAGTTTTGCCTCTCTGACGTGATGGTCTTTCTGATGTTGTAGATGTCTGCCTGGTCTACTTCACCGTCAGAATCTTGTGCTATGATACGGTCAGTGAGAGATCCTGTTATCTTTACTGAGTTCTGGTATTCTGTTACCGCCCTCTTCACTGGGTCGATGATTCCCATCCCTCCCAACCTAGGAGGCAGTGCGAGCAGCTCCCTCTCTGTATCATTCGGGGTGTGCGACTTTATCCACGCTGGGATGAGTTTGTCTTTGATGGCATCTTCGAGCGGTTGAAGTAATGCGCTCACATTTGGAACGGTTCTCATCAAGTAGGTCCAGCGATGTTTGACCCCATATGTGAATGCCGAATACGCGGCCTGTGGTTCCGTCTTTGCAATACTGCTACTACTACTAATACTGCTACTACTACTGCTGCTGCTGCTACTACTACTACTACTACTACTACTACTACTACTACTACTACTACTACTAATACTGCTACTAATACTGCTGCTGCTGCTGCTGCTACTACTACTACTACTACTACTACTACCGGTACTACTACTACTACTACTAATACTGCTACTACTACTGCTGCTGCTGCTGCTGCTGCTGCTGCTGCTGCTGCTACTACTACTAATACTAATACTGCTACTACTACTGCTGCTGCTACTACTAATACTAATACTACTACTACTACTACTACTACTACTGCTACTATTACTACTGTATTATATTAACTTACATGTGGGGGTGATATGTAATATATGGTTATCTGTATATTATGAAATAAAGAATATTGATTGATTGACTACTACTATTACTTAGTAGTAGTAGTAGTAGTAGTAGTAGTAGTAGTAGTAGCAATAGTAGTAGTAGCATATATAGTACGGTAGTAGTAGTAAAGAATAATATTCATAATCAAAATAATGACAGCAGAAAGCCAAACCAATCAATAAAACATTCACTATGAAATTATCTGGAGAACAAGGAAATTAAACTACCCTTGAGAATACACCAGAGCCTAGATTGGATGTTAAAATGTGATAATTAACCCCTTAAAGATTATGACGCATTTTGACAGTTTATTCTGGCTATCATTAGACGAGTTTATACATTTTAAGAAGGATCTGTGGGAATTATAAGGGTAAAGACAATCTCAATTAACTCTCTGACTTCCATATACCCTTCCTGAACTAAATAAAATCGTCTAATAATAGCCAGAAAACATAAAGGAAATGCGTCATCGGATCTTCTAAGTATTAAGTCGGCACTGGTAAAAGTCATTGCACACTGCCACGACAGCCCCTTCAAGACTGGCACGAACACCCACGACACATACAAATCCTGTGTCTTGCCGAATTTACTAGAGATCGTGGCAAAAATGGCTGGCATCGTTAGTCGTATCTCTACCATAACCGTATCTCTTCCGCACGACTTGGTAAGACTCTAGCGATGCCGATACAGTGGAGAAACGAATGCTACAAAGAAGATAGGAAAAGTCGTGCGAAGGGTACACGACTAGTCCACGGAAAAGATATGACCCAAAAGACTGCGATACAACTCAGAAGAATCGTACCGACGCCGTGAGACGCCGTGAGACGTGCAACCGGATTGAGGCTAGACGCGCGGTTGCCAACTTGACCGTTGCCAATTTTCCGCACGGAAGAGATACGGTCCGCACGGCAGGCTTACGCACCAGACGACGTTGATACAGGCCATACGGCTTTGATACGGACCACACGATTGTGATACGGCGAGTTCGTGATGGAGACCAGACTCAGACGATTTTTTACAGTTGCCGGGGGATTCCCACAAACTTTTGAACAGCTCAAAATCTCATATCGACCCACGATACATCGCTTGGAGCGTATGAGTCACCCACGGCTAATTCCCGATATCCATGATTATGCTGCCGATTCGCCGTATCAGGCTGACATTTCGAGTCGGGAACTCGCCTGGAGGGGTTTTCATGTCAGTGTGCAACGACCTTAAAGGTGTCCCTGATCGAGTTGCCACTAGTCAAAGACCCACGCATTTTATCCTATAAGTGTTCATAAAGCGATTATCGAACAGTTACATGATGAAATTCTACCCTAATTATAGTGGCAAATCAAAGCATATTAATTACTTGTTTCATACAGTATTAATATAAATTAAAATATAAGGTGTAATATAAATACACACTAGTGCAGGAGACGAGGACGACAATGGCATTAAATCATTCTGGAGCTAGTATAAAATTTGCATATTAAATGGTTCAATGTGACGGCAATAAATTCCTGAGAACATTTATCCAATAACGTATACGCGGTATTTTGCATGCACATTTCATTGTGAAAATGGAACAGGAAGGGAGTATTAAGGGGAGGTTTCTAGTTTGTTTCCTACTCCTCCAGCAATCTTAAAATGTCACCCCCTTGACCCCCTTTTCTAGATAAATTTGTACATTTTTCGGTAGAAAAATGTCCCGGCCGAAGGCCGGTTACTCTTAAATTACAGGCTCGCTATCGCTCGCCAGGATAAAATCGATACCTAAATTGCACGAAAGGTCTTAAAATTGACAGAAAGGGGCGGAAATTCTTAAAATCACCAAACTTATGGGGGCAAACGTCTTAAAATCTCAAAAACAATGGGGATAACCATGAGGGAGAAAGGGGTCAAGAAAAAAGTCCCTTAGGTGGAAATCTCCCCTTAACTCAAGCCATTTTTGAGCTACATAGATTAGGGGTCACGATTGCTGACCTATCTATAATAAATGGACTATAGTGATGAAAACAAAAATGAATATCCATAATTGTCCATTTACATATTTATAATTAAAATATTACGCGCATTAATCTGATCTTAATCGCTTTAATCTGATCTTAATCGCTTTAATCTGATCTTAATCGCTTTAATCTGATCTTAATCGCTTTAATCTGATCTTAATCGATATATTGTACCTTTTGCCAATGCCCTGAAATGCTTAACCCTTTCAGTACCGGTGACATATTTTGCATTTGATTTCAGCTACATATAGACAACTTTATGAAGCTTGGGAAGGATATGTGGTAGCTGAAAGGATTAATTGACATAGTCTGTAGCCTTTTCATTAGTAGACGTCCTTCCTAAGCTGAATATAATTGCTTAATAGTTGCCAGAATATAATGGAAAGAATATCACCGGTACGTGTGGGTTGATATAATATCACCGGTACGTGTGGGTTGATATAATATCACCGGTACGTGTGGGTTGATATAATATCACCGGTACGTGTGGGTTGATATAATAGAGTAAAATGGAAAATAAAAATGAAAACAAAATAGGAAAAGCGGGGATTGGGCCAGAGTATATAGATAGAATAGATAGATGTGTGGGTTGATATATATACCAGTACCATGCACACACACACACACACATACATATATAGATAGAATAGATATATATGTGGGTTGATATATATATATACCAGTGCCATGTACACACACACACACAGATATAGATAGAATAGATAGATATGTGGGTTGATATATATACACCAGTACCATGTACACACACACACACAGATATAGATAGAATAGATAGATATGTGGGTTGATATATATACACCAGTACCATGCACACACACACACACACACAGATATAGATAGAATAGATAGATATGTGGGTTGATATATATATATCAGTGCCATGTACACACACACACACATATATATATATATATATATATATATATATATATATATATATATATATATATATATATATATATATCTGCTCACCCAGTTACATAAACCCAGCCTGGGTGTGCACGACTCCTCCACTCCTCTACTCTGTTTCTAATATGTAAAGGTTAGTTCTTATATTTATGAAAACATTTGTTATTAACTTCGCCCCCCCCCCCCTCCTTTTATTTCTCACATAATATTTCTTCGTCTCTCATTTTATTCTTTCACTTTACTAGTTCTAATATGTATTAGGTTATTTTTATAACTATTCATTTTAAGTTTTATTCTAGATTTGTTAAATTTAGTTAATAATAAGAATATTAACATTAGAAAATTACTCTGCCATTCATATAGGCTTTTATTTCATTTCAGTCCAGGTCTGAAGATGGTTTATGCTTAAACCGAAACGTTACCAAAATAAAGATGTTTGTACCAGCGCTGGTGTTGATTTTTATCATCCGACTCCGATTCCCGCAACAAGAGAGTATTGCTTCTATATATATATATATATACCGTATATATATATACAGTATATACAGTATATAATTGTAAATCGCCAAACACCCTCTCTCTCTCCCCATTATACCAAAATTCATCCTCCCCTGCCCTTCCTGGTATTGTTAATTTCCTCTGTGTTCTCCCATTTTTAATATTGATGTGCCAAGAATGCTTTACTCCATGTTATCCTTTCACGGAATTTATAGCTTCGAATTTTCCTCTTCACTTGGTATTTTTGCTTCTCTTACTCGGATGGTTGTTGTTGTTGTTGTTGTTGTTGTTGTTGTTGTTGTTGTTGTTGTTGTTGTTGTTTTATATCGGTACTTGGAGAGGCGACATGCATTCCAGACAGCGTAGCAATATATGAAACAAAACGAAACTAGCTTCCTACCTCACGTTTTTTATTTTATGTTTGCCAATAACAAAACTTGTGACCAAAAACAATTGCGAGTAGATAAGAACTTGGAACGACTGAAAATCTAATGAAAAACTTGGGATTAGTAGGCCACTGATGATGACAGAAGGTATGACTGATATATAATGTCGGTTACACTATTTATTTTTTGTATTAATTTCACCACAACACCAAACACCTCCAATGAAATTAATGAACGCATATAATTATGTGATCCACCAGGATTCGAACCCGGGTTATCACACACAGATTTTTAGACACCTTAAGGGGAGATTTCCACTTGAGGGACTTTTTTCTTGACCCCTTTCTCCCTCATGTTTAGCCCCATTGCTTTTGATATTATAACACTTTTGCCCCATTAATTTAGCGATTTTAAGAACTTTCACCCCATATTAAGACCTTTCGTGCCATTCAGGTGTCGATTTTATCCTGGCGAGCGATAGCGAGCCTGTAATTTAAGAGGAATCGGCCTTCGGCCGGGAAATTTTTCTACCGAAAAATGTACAAATTTATCTTGAAAGGGACTCAAGGGGGTGTAATTTTAAGCTTGATGGAGGTCTAGGGAACAAACTAAATACCTTCCCTTAACCATTACACCACCAAGACGGTAATATATATTTATCTGTACAGCTATTCCTATCAAAGAGACAATGAATGAATGATGGTCAAACAAAGACAAAACAAAAAAGTGTGTTCGCCTGTATGTGTGTGTGTTCGCCTGTATGTGTGTGTGTTCACCTAGTTGTTCGCCTGTATGTGTGTGTATTCACCTAGTTGTTCGCCTGTATATGTGTGTGTATTCACCTAGTTGTTCGCCTGTATGTGTGTGTATTCACCTAGTTGTTCGCCTGTATATGTGTGTGTATTCACCTAGTTGTTCGCCTGTATGTGTGTGTATTCACCTAGTTGTTCGCCTGTATGTGTGTGTATTCACCTAGTTGTTCGCCTGTATATGTGTGTGTATTCACCTAGTTGTTCGCCTGTATGTGTGTGTATTCACCAAGTTGTTCGCCTGTATATGTGTGTGTATTCACCTAGTTGTTCGCCTGTATGTGTGTGTATTCACCTAGTTGTTCGCCTGTATATGTGTGTGTATTCACCTAGTTGTTCGCCTGTATGTGTGTATTCACCTAGTTGTTCGCCTGTATGTGTGTGTATTCACCTAGTTGTTCGGCTGTATGTGTGTGTGTATTCACCTAGTTGTTCGCCTGTATGTGTGTGTATTCACCTAGTTGTTCGCCTGTATGTGTGTGTATTCACCTAGTTGTTCGCCTGTATATGTGTGTGTATTCACCTAGTTGTTCGCCTGTATGTGTGTATTCACCTAGTTGTTCGCCTGTATGTGTGTGTATTCACCTAGTTGTTCGGCTGTATGTGTGTGTGTATTCACCTAGTTGTTCGCCTCTATATGTGTGTGTATTCACCTAGTTGTTCGCCTGTATGTGTGTGTATTCACCTAGTTGTTCACCTGTATGTGTGTGTATTCACCTAGTTGTTCACCTGTATGTGTGTGTATTCACCTAGTTGTTCACCTGTATGTGTGTGTATTCACCTAGTTGTAGCATACAGGATTTGGGGTAGGCTCGTGTTGTCCCGTGTTTTATCCAATTATATTATAAGCGTGGATATGTATCGCTCTCACCTCCCCATCCTCCAAACTACACCAACCCTTCACACTCCAATGTGGGAAGCTAGTGTTTGTTTCACGTTTGATTGGCATTTGGTTTTCTTAAGGGGATATTTCCACTTGAGGGAATATTTGTTTGACCCCTTTCTCCCTCATGTTTAGCCCCATTGCTTTTCTAGTTTTAAGACGTTCGCCCCATTATTTTGACGATTTTAAGAACTTTCGACCCATTTCTGTCAATTTTAAGACCTTTCGTGCCATTTAGGGGTCGATTTTATCCTGGCGAGCGATAGCGAGCCTGTAATTTAAGAGGAACCGGCTTTCAACCGGGACATTTTTCTACCGAAAAATGTACAAATTTATCTTGAAAGGAGCTCAAGGGGGTGCAATCTTAAGCTTGATGGATATCTAGAGACTAAACTAAAAACCTCCCCTTAACTTAAATTCATGTCATCTGGTTCTACCAATATCCCTCTCAATAAAGTCTACTTTGTCAACCATTTACCCTTTCACGCATTTATGACGCAGAGGTTACCAGATTAGCAATAAGAAATAGAGTTCTCTCACTCTTATAATTACCTCTCCAAAATTAGTTTTCTGCCCACAGCTAACTCAAAGACAACTGCAGAGGTTGAAGTAACTAAACTAAAGGTTTCTAAATACCCCTGATGGTAACAAATGCTTTAAAGTATCCCTAATAGGCTCAACACAGCTAACTCAAAGACAACTGCAGAGGTTGAAGTAACTAAACTAAAGGTTTCTAAATACCCCTGATGGTAACAAAGGCTTTAAAGTATCCCCAATAGGCTCAACACAGCTAACTCAAAGACAACTGCAGAGGTTGAAGTAACTAAACTAAAGGTTTCTAAATACCCCTGATGGTAACAAAGGCTTTAAAGTATCCCCAATAGGCTCAAAATCGCGTCATATGTCGGAGAGGGTTAACACACCTATATATCATTATCACATCTCTCTCCCATCTCTCCTTCAAACTTAGGAGACCCAGCTTCTTCAATCTCTCCTCGTACTGTAATCCCTTCAATATTGGTATCATTTTGTTTCTTCCGGTGTGGTGACCTGTTGCATATTCCAGTCTAGGTCACAAAATAGGCATTATTATCTTGGATAGCATTTCTTGAAGGCTACTTTTATCTTAGTTAGCAAGACATAGGACCCTCGTGTAATCTTGTCCATGTGATTTTACGGTTTTCTCTTATAATAATTCCATGTTTGTTTATCCCGTTTCGCTTTTTTTTTTATAGTTGCTTTACCCATGTTGTACTCCCATGTGGGTCTACTTTTACTCTTTCCCATGTCTAGAACATGGCCCTTTTTGGCATCACACTCCATTGTCCAGTACTGTACTGGCTCCAGTCTTAAGGGGAGGTTTTTAGTTTGTTTCCTACTCCTCCAGCAATCTTAAAATTTCACCCCCTCGAACCCCTTTCAAGATAAATTTGTACATTTTTCGGTAGAAAAATGTCCCGGCCGAAGGCCGATTACCCTTAAATTACAGGCTCGCTATCGCTCGCCAATATAAAATCGACACCTAAATGGCACGAAAGGTCTTAAAATTGACAGAATGGGGCGGGAATTCTTAAAATCCCCAAACTAATGGGGCAAACGTCTTAAAATCTCAGGACCAATGGGGCTAGACATGAGGGAGAAAGGGGTCAAGAAAAAAGTCCCTCAATGGAGACCTCCCCTTAACCCCCTTGTATAATCATTGTAGCTATATATGCACTAGATAGCCTTCATACTATTTGCATCATCAGTAAATATGTTATGTAGGTACTTACTCTATTTGGCATATCATTTACATAAGTAAGTGTGTGTGTGTGTGTGTGTTATTCACTTGCTTGTTCGTCAAGGGGAATCCACGCAATGCGAGCTAAGATCATTATTATCGCGCCTCCTTAACTGGGAATGTATTGCGTGAAATGCATGTTAAGTGTTTATGTATCGTTGGAATGGCTGTGGATGTGTGTGTAGTCTGTATTTTAGCCAATTGGCGACATCTGGAAACGAAGTGTGTGTGTGTGTGTGTGTGAATGCTGTACATAGATTTTACATAGATACCCTGACCACACAGATGCTATGATCAAAACTATATGGTCAGGTCTTAATTCCAGTAGAAATAGCAGAACACCTAATACGGGAAAGTGGTAGACAAGGATAGCACAGGAGAGAGAGAGATAGAAATAGATAGATAGATAGATATACAGTATAGAGTTACACAGAGTTACACAGACACTCAGATCACACAGACCTTGCGGTCCTAACTAGGTGGTCCGGCCTTAATACTACTAAACAGGGACAATTTATAGTGGAAGAGTAGGACAGTAAAGCCGAAGGCTCTCTCCCCACCCTCCGCTCTCTCGGGCTAAAATGCCGTACCAGAAAATAGAATGAAGTGTAACCTTTTGGGTCAGGAAATGCCCATATGGAAAGTTTATATATATATACCGGTATATATATATATATATATATATATATATATAATATATATATATAATATATATATAGAGAGAGAGAGAGAGAGAGAGAGAGAGAGAGAGAGAGAGAGAGAGAGAGAGAGAGAGAGAGGGAGAGAGAGCATATTACCTCCACCATACACATAAAGGTAATGATATTAAAGGCACACAATCATTCAACCAATGGGGGCATACACCATTATAGCGTGTAGCCGCACTCACCCTCCGACTCCACTCCCGGGGATCCCCCCGGGCGAGTCTCCAGGCATCTGCCAGGCCCATATCAAGTATCCTATCACAAGATTGGTAGATTTGCCTAAGCCATAAGTTATGTGGTCTTCCCCTAGCTCTCCTTCACTCAAGGTTGTCCTTTGTAGAGACCACTATACTGAAATTTAACAATACTGAGATTCCCCCCCACCCACACCCACACACACACCCACAAAGGCATCTCTACAATTTCCCCGAAGCAAATTCTTAGAGCTTGGTATATCAGTAAATCCTCCCCCCTCCCAGTGTCGTATTACGAAACTCTAGAAGAAAACAAAAAACAATAATGAAAACAACTTACTGCTGAAGGAAATTGATACTGAAGCTATTCACAAAACAGATTGGACAGATATCGGCACACTAGTTTTGTTTTGTTTTCACCATTTGTCTTCGATTTCACATTTCTCACCTTTCCTTTCCACCTTAACTTTTTGTTCTGATTGATAGATAATTAAGGGGAGGTTTCTAGTTTGTTTCCTACTCCTCCAGCAATCTTATAATGTCACCCCCTTGACCCCCTTTCAAGATAAATTTGTACATTTTTCGGTAGAAAATGTCCCGGCCGAAGGCCGATTACTCTTAAATTACAGGCTCGCTATCGCTCGCCAGGATAAAATCGACACCTAAATGGCACGAAAGGTCTTGACATTGACAGAATGGGGCGGAAATTCTTAAAAATCACCAAACTAATGGGGCAAACGTCTTAAAATTTCAAAAGCAATGGGGCTAGACATGAGGGAGAAAGGGGTCAAGAAAAAAGTCCCTCAAGTGGAAATCTCCCCTTAAGGCAGGAGCCGGGATGATATAGAGAGATGGATAAATCTATTAAATGGTGGGGGGGAACAAAGGAGGGGGAGGGGGGGGGAGTTGTGAGCAGATGAGATAGATGGATAGATAGATAGATATATGGATATATAGATAGATAGATATAACAATAGATAGACAGGGAGAGAGAGAGAGAAGACAGATACCGTCACGAAGTCTCAAACGTCTTTCACACTCACACATTTTTCATTATTTTTAGATATATTTTCACACACACACACACACACACACACACACACACACACACACACACACACACACACACACACACACCACACAGTATAGTAAGGTGTGGTAGTGAGTGTTGAAGGTGAAGTTAATTAACCCTGTGCCGTGTCTGTCAGGTATAAACACAAGAGTGGTCCGCTACCAACACTATCATTACTACACTACACAACACTACACACACACACACACACACACACAGTATAGTAAGGTGTGGTAGTGAGTGTTGAAGGTGAAGTTAATTAACCCTGTGCCGTGACTATCAGGTATAAACACAAGAGTGGTCCGCTACCAACACTATCATTACTACACTACACAACACTACACACACACACACACACACACACACACACACACACACACACAGTATAGTAAGGTGTGGTAGTGAGTGTTGAAGGTGAAGTTAATTAACCCTGTGCCGTGACTATCAGGTATAAACACAAGAGTGGTCCGCTACCAACACTATCATTACTATATTAAACTACACTGCCTTACACTATGCTTCTGTCAGTGTGTCTATCTATCTATCTATCTCTCTGCCTATTTACATGTCTGTCTTCCAGGAAACTGTTTAAGAACGCATTAAAATATATTAAAAATAATAAAATCAATATTAGAAATGATAAATTAGCTGAGTCTTTAAGCAATAAAAGATATAATGCATTCTGGAAAGAAGTCAGGAAAACTAAAAATAATAAGTGTTATTTAAATGTTAAAATTGAAGGTGAATGTGACTCCAGTAAAATTGCTGAGAAATTTTCGCAGAATTTTAAAAACGTTTTTGATGACCGCAAATGCCAGAAAAGAGATAAATATGAACTTATAAGAGAAGTTAAATGTACATGTGCAAAGAGGCAAATTATTGGGAGTTATCAACACCAAGGATGTTTGTTTGGCATTATCTGAGCTAAATTGGGTCATTGGCCATGATAACATTCATTCTAATCATGTGAAGTTTTGTTCTGAAAGCGCGGTAAGACTAATTGCTAAAATGTTTTCATCATTTATTGCACATGGACATTTGCCTGATGAGATGACGTCCGGACTTATTTTGCCCCTTATTAAAGATAAATATAAAGATCAAAGCTCCTTGGATAATTATAGACCTATTATATCATCGCCAGTTTTCTTAAAATTATTTGAATATTGCTTAAAATATAAAATTTTGCATTATGTGAACTTTAATGAGAGGCAGCATGGGTTTAGGGCTAATCACTCTACATCCTCAGCGTGCTTGATTTTTAAAGAAACAATTTTAAGATACAGATTAGAAGACTCAAATGTTTATACAGCTTTCATTGATTTTAAAAAAGCTTTTGATAAAGTTAATCATTTCACATTAATAAGTAAACTTATTGAAGCAGGTATTCCACACTTTTATGCGAACATAATATTATATCTTTATAGAAATCAACTGGTTGCTACTAAGCATAAAGACTCAATATCAAAACCCTGGAAAATAATGAATGGAGTAAGACAGGGAGGAGTCTTGTCTCCGATATTATTTAATCTTTATATAGATAAGCTGATTGAAAAAGTGTCTAAATGTAAAAAGGGGTGCACACTAGGAAATATATCCAGTAATATTAGTGCTTACGCTGACGATATTGTTTTATTTAGCACCATCGTCATCGGGATTACAGTTTTTACTGAATATGCTTGGAAATGAAGCAAAAGAAATTGATATTGACATTAATATTAATAAATCATCATGCATGTATTTCAAAGACAATAAAGATAAAAACTTAAAGCCAAAGTTGATGCTATGTGGAGAGATATTGAATGTTGTTAATGAACAAAAGTATCTAGGGTTTATAATAGATGATAATTTAAATAATGACAAAGACGTAATTAGGTGTCGTAACAAGTTTTATAATGAATTTAATTGTATTTTACGTAAATTTTCTAATGTTAATGTTAGGGTTTTTACTCAGTTGTTCCAAAGTTACTGCTCAAGTTTTTATGGTTCTGAATTATGGTTTTATAACAAAAAGTGCAAACTTCCTCTTAAGCAATTTGCAATTGGTTACCACAAAGCAATAAAGAAAATGCTGAAATTAAAATATTGGGAAAGTAATCATCATGCATGTGAATTGGTGGACTAATGACATTTAATCATTTAATGAATTGGTTAAAAATTAGATTTGCTCACAAATGTCTCCTAAAACCTTGCAAGTTTTTACAGAAATGTTTATTAAACCTTGATGAATACTTATCGTTAGGAAAGGAAGTTAACCATATCCTATTACATGAATATGACGTATCAGATTTGAAAACTAATGATATAAATGCTATCAAGTCAAGAATTATGTTTGTACAAAACCATGAACCTAGAATGCGGTAATGTATGAGGTTACTGTTATCTCTATTGTATATATGTAAACAGTTAATTGTGTTGCCTTTTATGAAATAAAGATTTGAGTCTGAATCTATCTGTATATATGTAAAATGTTACCATGTAACCTTTTATGAAATAAAGAATTAACTAACTAACTAACTAACTATCTATCTATCTATCTATCCATCCACCTATGTATCTATCTGTCTGCCTGTCTGTCTATCTATCTATCCATTCACCTATGTATATGTCTGTCTGTCTGTCTGTCTGTCTATCTATCTATCTATATATCCATCACCTATGTGTCTGTCTGTCTATCTGTCTATCTATCTATCTATCTATCTGCCTATTTACCTGTCTGTCTGTCTATCTATCTATCCATTCACCTATGTATGTGTCTGTCTATCTATCTATCTATCCATCCACCTATGTGTCTGTATGTCTATCTATCTATCTATCTGCCTATTTACCTGTCTGTCTATCTATCCATTCACCTATGTATCTGTCTGTCTGGCTGTCTGTCTATCTATCTATCTATCCATCTGCCTATTTATCTGTCTGTCAATCTATCTATCTATCTGCCTATTTACCTGTCTGTCTATCTATCCATTCACCTATGTATCTGTCTGTCTGTCTGTCTGTCTATCTATCTATCCATCCACCTATGTATCTGTCTGTCTGTCTATCTGTCTGTCTATCTATCTATCTATCTGCCTATTTACCTGTCTGTCTGTCTGTCTATCTATCCATCCATCCACCTATGTATATGTCTGTCTGTCTGTCTATCTATCTATATATCTATCTATCCATCCACCTATTTATCTGTCTGTCTATCTATCTATCTATCTGCCTATTTACCTGTATGTCTGTCTGTCTATCTATCTATCTATCCATCCACCTATTTATCTGTATGTATGTCTATCTATTTAGTTATCTATCTATCTAGGATTCTAGGTGGTAATCCTGGTAAAAGCTTTCCTCTCCCTCCACCCATTCTCTCCCCTCGTCTTTGGGTAATAATGGCCGCAACAATATGGATAATGTGGTTTATATAGTTATTATATATTATGGTGGGCGGGCTTGTGGTTTCGTTCTGCTACATGTCTGCCTGCCGAGATCGGAACCTCTCCGGGTGGTCGGGGGCCGGGGAAGTGCTGGAGGGACCTTGGTGACCCTGGTCTCTGGGTCTTCTCCTGGATGACATAGATGTGTGTGAATTTGTATTTTGTTTTTGTGTGTTCATTGTTTTCTGTTGTGTTGTCCCTATTCTGGCTCTGTCTTGAGTCGCCCCCCCCCAAAAAAAAAAAAAAAAAAAAACTATAGCTTCACAGTTCAAAATATGTGTTTGGTAGTGACAAAATGGCCAAAATATCGCGAATTTTTATGTCAACTTGCCTATATTTTATTTCGTATTCATTGATTTTTGGTAGGGACAAAATGGACAATACAACGCAGCTTTATGTCAATTTGCCTATATTTTCTCGCATATTCATTCCAATCTTAAAACAAAATATATCTTAAAACAAAATAGTCCCGGTTAGAACCCCTGTTTCTATTGTCCTGTTTGTATATGTTGTAGGTTTGACTTTTCCTTTACCCAACCCTTCCCTTCCCTTCCCTCCCCTCCCCTCCCTCTCCCTTATTGCCCTTCCCTCCCCTACCCTCCCCTTCCCTTCCCTCCCCCTCCCTTATTTCCCTTCCCTCCCCTCCCCCCTTCCCTTCCATTCCCTCCACCTCCCTTATTTCCCTTCCCTTCCCTTCCCTCCCCTCCCCTCCCCTTCCCTTCCCTCCCCTCTACCTCCCTTATTTCCCTTCCCTTCCCTTCCCTTCCTCCCCCTCCCCCTCCTTTCCCTTCCCTCCCCTCCCCCTCCCATTCCCTTCCCTTCCCTCGCTTTCCCCCTTCCATCCCCCTCCCATTCCCTTCCCTCCCCTCCTTTTCCCTTCCCTCCCCTCCCCCTCCCATTCCCTTCCCTCCCCTCCCTTTCCCTTCCCTCCCCCTCCCATTCCCTTCCCTCCCCTCCTTTCCCTTCCCTCCCCTCCCCCTCCCTCCTTTGTCCTGTATACTGCTGCTATAACTGGTTCATCTCCGTTTGTATTTCCTTGCATTCCTCTTTGTAACAGAATTTCTGGGATTTTTTTTTTTTTCGTGGCGGGCCTTTGTATTTTAGTGTCTATTGAGTATTTGTGGTTTACAGTATTTCATTAGTAATTTCCGATATCTCCTTAAGGTGGGTCACCAGCTTTTTTTTTTATATTTCTCTCCTTTTCTCTCTTTCCCTGGCTTGTATCCATTCGGCCCCATTAAGCCAACTGTTTTAAGACGTTTATCCCCATCCAGGTGTCGATTTCTTCCTGGCGAGCGATAGCGAGCCAGCATTGTATGGAGAAATCCGGCTTCGCCGGAGACAGTTTTCTATCGAAAAATTTACAAATTTAGCTTGCTGTCAAAACAAATATATATATATATGCTGACTCGCTATCGCTCGCCAGGAAAATATTGACACCTGGATGGGGATAAACGTCTTAAAACACTAGGCTGAATGGGGCCGAATGTATACAACCCAGAGAGAGAGGGAGAGAAAGAGAGAAAAAGCGAGGTGGGCTCCCTTAATGTGAAAACAATATTTGCTCTGGCAGACTAAGTTGTGTTGTTCTTGTTATTGTTTTATTGTTTTTGTTTTTGTTTTATTGTTTTTGTTTTTGTTTTATTGTTTTTGTTTTTGTTTTATTGTTTTTGTTATTGTTTTATTGTTTTTTGTTTTCCTTAGAGGGGGATGAGGGGGTTTGATCTTTATTTTATTTTTAAATTATATATATATACAATTTTAGTTTGCTCCCTAGACCTCTATCAAGATTCCGCCCCCCCCCCCCCCCGAGCGCCCCCTCAGCCCCCCCTTAATGTGTATATATTTTGGTTCCTACTAAAATACAGACTCGCTATCACTCGCCAGTAAGAGATCGACACCTACGTGGCACGAACAGCCTTTATATTGACAAAGAAATGGGTTGAAATGTCTTAAAATATCAAAACTAATAGGGTAAGCATGAGATAGAAGAGGGTCCACAAAACCCTACCTTTAAGAATAGGTAGGTAGGTGGGTGGGTGGGTGGGTGTGTAGGTGTGGGTGGGTAGGTGTGTAGGTGGGTGGGTGTGTAGGTGGGTGGGTGTGTAGGTGGGTGGGTGGATGGGTAGGTGGGTGGGTGGGTAGGTAGGTAGGTAGGTAAGTGGGTGGGTGGGTGGGTGGGTGGGTGGGTGGGTGGGTGGGTGGGTGGGTAGGTAGGTAAGTAGGTAGGTAGGTGGGTGGGTGGGTGTAGGTAGGTGGGTGGGTGGGTGGGTGGGTGGGTAGGTAGGTGGGTGGGTAGGTAGGTAGGTGGGTGGCTAGGTAGGTGGGTGGGTGGCTGGGTAGGTAGGTAGGTAGGTAGGTGGGTGGGTGGGTAGAGTAGGTAGGTAGGTGGGTGGGTGGGTGTGTAGGTAGGTGGTTGTGTAGCTAGGTGGGTGTGTAGGTAGGTGGGTGGGTGGGTGTGTAGGTAGGTGGGTGGGTGGGTGTGTAGGTAGGTGGGTGGGTGGGTGTGTAGGTAGGTGGGTGGGTGGGTGTGTAGGTAGGTGGGTGGTAGGTAGGTGGGTGGGTGAGTGTGTAGGTAGGTGGGTGGGTGGGTGTGTAGGTAGGTGGGTGGGTGGGTAGGTAGGTAGGTAGGTGGGTGGCTGCGTAGGTAGGTAGGTAGGTGGGTGGCTGGGTAGGTAGGTGGGTGGGTGGGTGGGTAGGTAGGTGGGTGGCTGGGTGGGTAGGTAGGTGGCAGGATGATAAAGATAAACTAGTTAAGGGGAGACTGACCGTTTGTTTGGTCTATTAATTCATTTATTCATATATTTTTTTAGTTTCCTCCCTAGACCTCCATCAAACTTAGAAAAACACCCCCTAGACCCCCCTTCAAGATAAATTTTTATATTTTTCGGTAGATAAATTTCCTGGCCTAAGGCCGGTTTCTCTAAAAATTGCAGGCGAGCTGGCGAGCGATATGGCACGAAAGGTCTTAAAATTGACAACGAAATGGGGCAAAAGGTGTTAGAATCGCCAAACTAATGGGCCGAACGTCTTATATCAACAAAAAGAGTGGGGCTAACCATTAGGGAGAAGGGGGTCCAGAAAAACGGTCTGCCTCCCCTTCAGCCTTTGAGGAGGAAAATGGAGATTGGAAGAGCGGGGACTATGATAAGTGGAAAGAGGCCTCGATAACACACTGGGGGAGGATAAATACAATGATTAAGATGGTGGGAAGAGGAGAGGATATGATAACTAGGGGAGGATATGAAGAGTAATAAAGATGGTGGGAAGGAGAGAATATGTGATAAGTGGACAGAGGCCTTGATAACACACTGGGAGAGGATAAATACAATGATTAAGATGGTGGGAAGAGGAGAGGATATGATAACTAGGGGAGGATATGAAGAGTAATAAAGATGGTGGGAAGAGGAGAGGATATGATAACTAGGGAAGGATATGAAGAGTGATAAAGATGGTGGGAAGGA
Organism: Paralithodes platypus; assembly: GCA_032716605.1. NCBI lineage: Eukaryota > Metazoa > Arthropoda > Malacostraca > Decapoda > Lithodidae > Paralithodes > Paralithodes platypus. The sequence goes on from CM064556.1 coordinate 10,517,981, forward strand.
GAGAATATACGATAAGTGGAAATAGGCCTTGATAACAAACTAGGAGAGGATAAATACAATGATAAAGATGGTGGGAGAGGAAAGAATATGATAACTAGGGGAGGATATAAACACTGATAAAGATGGTGGGAAGAGGAGATAATATGATAACTGGGGGAGGATATAAACACTGATAAAGATGGTGGGAAGAGGAGATAATATGATAACTGGGGGAGGATATAAACACTGATAAAGATGGTGGGAAGAGGAGATAATATGATAACTGGGGGAGGATATAAACAGTGATAAAGATGGTGGAAAGAGGAGATAATATGATAACTGGGGGAGGATATAAACAGTGATAAAGATGGTGGGAAGAGGAGATAATATGATAACTGGGGGAGGATATAAACACTGATAAAGATGGTGGGAAGAGGAGATAATATGATAACTGGGGGAGGATATAAACACTGATAAAGATGGTGGGAAGAGGAGATAATATGATAACTGGGGGAGGATATAACACTGATAAAGATGGTGGGAAGAGGAGATAATATGATAACTGGGGGAGGATATAAACACTGATAAAGATGGTGGAAGAGAGATAATATGATAACTGGGGGAGGATATAAACACTGATAAAGATGGTGGGAAGAGGAGATAATATGATAACTGGGGGAGGATATAAACACTGATAAAGATGGTGGGAAGAGGAGATAATATGATAACTGGGGGAGGATATAAACAGTGATAAAGATGGTGGGAAGAGGAGATAATATGATAACTGGGGGAGGATATAAACACTGATAAAGATGGTGGGAGAGGAAAGAATATGATAACTAGGGGAGGATATAAACACTGATAAAGATGGTGGGAAGAGGAGATAATATGATAACTGGGGGAGGATATAAACAGTGATAAAGATGGTGGGAAGAGGAGGTAAGACCTTTGATTACCGGTAACTTAAACAATAACTACTTTAAAGGGAGTAGTAAAGAGAGTCCGTGAATGAATATCTTAAGGGGAGAATCCACTTGAGGGATTTTTTCTGGACCCCTTTCGCCCTCATGTTTAGACCCATTGCTTTTGAGATTTTAAGACGTTCGCCCCATTAGTTTGGCAATTTTAAGAATTTTCGGCCCATTTCTGTCAATTTTAGGTGTCGATTTTTCCTGGCGAGCGATAGCGATCCTGTGATTTAAGAGAAACCGGCCTTCAGCCGGGCCATTTTTCTACCGAAAAATGTAAAAATTTATCTTGAAGGGGGTGTCATTTTAAGCTTGATGGAGGTCTACGGAACAAACTAAAAACCTCCCCTTAAGAGGAGGAGTAAAGAGAATTAATGAATGAATATATTTAGACATCATTACCGAAAGTCTTGATGGTAGAAAGAGTTGTGAAGACGTTAATGGATAAGTCATTTAATACACCATTATATAAAGTGGCAAAATAGAAGACAGATTATGAATGTGAGTGTGTAAAGTGGAGAATGGAAGATGAGAGATGATAGTAAGTGGAATGATGGCATGATAACATATATAACAAATAGTGAGGGATAAAAAGTATGATAAATATGGTGATAGGAGAGAGAGAGAGAGAGAGAGAGAGAGAGATAGAGAAGAGAGAGAAGAGAGAGAGAGAGAGAGAGAGAGAGAGAGAGAAAGAGAGAGAGAGAGAGAGAGAGAGAGAGAGAGAGAGAGAGAGATAACAAAAATCCTCTGCTGTGAAGATGGGTCTGGAGATTTAAGAGAACGAAAAACGGGAAGGGTAACATATTTCAGAGATGGTGTTCCACGTGAAAGATTATTGCTCCAAGAAACTCGTGAGAAAAATATGTATATATATACAGCATATATTGAATAAAAATATGTATATATACAGTATATATTGAATAAAAATATGTATATATACAGTATATTGAATAAAATATGTATATATACAGTATATATTGAATAAAATATGTATATATACAGTATATATTGAATAAAAATATGTATATATACAGTATATATTGAATAAAAATATGTATATATACAGTATATATTGAATAAAAATATGTATATATACAGTATATATTGAATAAAATATGTATATATACAGTATATATTGAATTAAATATGTATATTATATACAGTAATATTGAATACAAATATGTATATATATATACAGTATATATTGAATAAAATATGTATATTACAGTATATATTGAATAAAATATTTATATATACAGTATTGAATAAAATATGTATATATACAGTATATTGAATAAAAATATGTATATATACAGTATATATGAATAAAAATATATATATACAGTATATATTGAATAAAAATATGTATATATACAGTATATATTGAATAAAATATGTATATATATATACAGTATATATTGAATACAAATATGTATATATATATACAGAATATATTGAATAAAAATATGTATATATATATACAGTATATATTGAATAAAAATATGTATATATATACAGTATATATTGAATAAAAATATGTATATATATAGTATATATTGAATAAAAATATGTATATATATATACAGTATATATTGAATAAAAATATGTATATATACAGTATATATTGAATAAAAATATGTATATATACAGTATATATTGAATAAAATATGTATATATACAGTATATATTGAATTAAATATGTATATATACAGTATATATTGAATAAAATATGTATATATATATATACAGTATATATTGAATACAAATATGTATATATATATACAGAATATATTGAATAAAAATATGTATATATATATATACAGTATATATTGAATAAAAATATGTATATATATATACAGTATATATTGAATACAAATATGTATATATATAGTATATATTGAATAAAAATATGTATATATATATATACAGTATATATTGAATAAAAATATGTATATATACAGTATATATTGAATAAAAATATGTATGTATATATACAGTATATATTGAATACAAATATGTATATATATATACAGTATATATTGAATACAAATATGTATATATGCAGTATATATTGAATAAAAATATGTATATATACAGTATATATTGAATACAAATATGTATATATACAGTATATATTGAATAAAATATGTATATACAGTATATATTGAATAAAAATATGTATATATACAGTATATATTGAATAAAAATATGTATGTATATATACAGTATATATTGAATACAAATATGTATATATACAGTATATATTGAATACAAATATGTATATATACAGTATATATTGAATAAAAATATGTATATACAGTATTATTGAATAAAATATGTATATACAGTATATATTGAATAAAATATGTATATATACAGTATATATTGAATTAAATATGTATATATACAGTATATATTGAATTAAAAAAAAACGAGTGGAAAAAGGAACACCAAAATTCATGAATGAATTAATTAAGGGGAGATTTCCACTTGAGGGATTTTTTTCTTGACCCCTTTATCCTTCATGGTTAGCCCCATTGCTTTTGACATTTTAAGACGTTCGCCCCATTAGTTTGGCGATTTCAAGAACCCTCGCCCCATTTATGTCAATTTTAAGACCATTCGTGCCATTTAGGTGTCGATTTTTTCCTGGCGAGCGATAGCGAGCCTGTAATTTAAAGGGAACCGGCCTTCGGCCGGGACATTTTTCTACCGAAAAATGTACAAATTTATCTTGAAAGGGGGTCTAGGGGGTGTAATTTTAAGCTTGATGGAAATGTAGAGAATCAACTAAAAAACTCCCCTTAAAGTTAAATTTGAAAATTATAAAATTCAAAGATATTAGGATGATGTAAAGTTATATTATTGTAAACAAGAGGTTGTTGTTGCTGTATAGCACCCAACTGCCTATTGACTTACAGGCAGCCCTTCACCTAACACCCCCCCCCCCCCCACGCCCTCTATAGTGAAGATATTCTGTGTTTGGGAGTCATCTCAACACCAATGAAGCTGACAAACAAGATGTAAACAAATTGCAACCCAAACCGGGCATACTGAAGGTTAGACTGCATCGAGGGTGGGTATGTGCGGAAACTATGTAACTAGAATAAGATAGATTGTACATCACTTTGTAACTGTCACCTTAATAAAAAAAATGTGCGGAAATTATTTCATATTACAGGCATCACTCCTACTGTCAAACAAACACATTAGTTGCTATAATAACTAGTTACTTCATCGAGTTATCGTGAGTGGAAAAATACAAAACAAATAACGGATAATGTGTTTCCCCTGAGCCCTGATTAAGGGGAGATTTCCACCTGGAGGATTTTTTTTCTGAACCTCTTTCTCCCTCATGTTTAGCCCCATTGCTTGTGAGATTTAAAGATGCTTGCCCCATTAGTTTGGCGATTTTAAGAACCCTCGCCCCATTTCTGTCAATTTTAAGACTATTCGTGCCATTTAGGTGTCAATTTTTTCCTGGCGAGCGATAGCGAGCCTGTAATTTAAGGGGAACCGGCCTTTGGCCGGGACATATTTCTATCGAAAAATGTACAAATTTATCAAGGGGGTGTAATTTTAAGCTTGATGGAAGTCTAGGGAATCAACTAAAAACCTCCCCTTAACCCAAGACAAAGGGACTCCCACACCCTCTAGAGACCCAACAAGGTCTCGGGAGCTATGATGGATGAACGACATAGACACACATATATAGGGAGCATTTCACCGGTATTCTACACAATGAGATCAGGTGCGTTCGGTTTGCTATGATACTCTTCTTCTTGTCACTAGGGTGTGCTATCATGTATTATAGTGAACACAAACATTTAGCTAGAAAAGCCCCACCTGGGCGCATTCTTCCCTGTAGAAGTCCCCACACAGAAAGGGTTAAGGGGAGGTATTTAGTTTGTTCCCTACGTTTTCATCAAGCTTAAAATTACACCCCCTAGACCCCCTTTCAAGATAAATTTGTACATTTTTCGGTAGAAAAATTTCCCGGCTGGAGGCCGGTTGCTCTTAAATTACAGGCTCGCTATCGCTCGCCAGGAAAAAATCGACACCTTAATGGAACGAAAGGTCTTAAAATTGACATAAATGGAGCAAAATGCCTTAAAATGTCAAAACTACTAGGGTGAACGTCTTAAAATCTCAAAAGCAATGGGGCTAAACATGAGGGAGAAACGGGTCCAGAAAAAAATCCCTCAAGTGTAAATCTCCCCTTAAGAGAAATAGTTTATACATTTCATCCCTTACAATTTAAACCCTGAATTTAAACCCTGAATTTATACCCTGAATTTCACTTACTGTGTCATCGCCTCGCTGGTCACGGCTGCATGCTGAAGAAAACCCCTGCAAAGAAAATGAAAATAGTTTAAGTTTCACGCCACTGCTTTGATAATACACTAAATGAAGCATAGTATTAACCCTTTCGAGATAAAATTAACTAAATGAAGCATAGTATTAACCCTTTCGAGATAAACTAAACTAAATGAAGCATAGTATTAACCCTTTCGAGATAAACTAAACTAAATGAAGCATAGTATTAACCCTTTCGAGATAAAATAACGAATTTCCTTAAATTTATCTTCTGTTTTCTGGCTATGATTAAACGATTTTTATTTTTATTTAGTAGTTGGAATATAGGAAAAACAAGAAAAAAAGAAATGGTATATGGAAGTCCGAGGGTTGTTGTTGTTGTTTTTCCCCAAGCTGCCTGGCCGAACAGCCCCAAGGCCCCGAGCAAGGCCAAGGCCACAACCGAGCGCCCCCACAGAACCCTCCCCGCCGACCAAAATAAAGCCTGGGTGATCGAAGCCACTCCACGGCGAGGAGCTGAGGAGGGTGCGGAAACGCCCGGGAAACCAAAGCCCCACCCAGGGCCCTGTGCCCCTTAGCAATTATGAAGAGAAAGTTGAGGGGCAAAGGAAAGATGTGACGCTTTGGCTTCCAATCTTGGTAGATTAGGAGGTCAATCCACGCAAGAGACGCCGTCACTTGAGATCTAGAAAATATATAAGTAAAAGGAACAGTCAGAGTAAGCTATGGGTATGGCAGAGATCGCTCAGTTCTCACTCTGATAGACCAGCCCATCACCACCATCCGAGGGTTGATGGAGATAGTGTTTACCTTTGACATTCCCACCCATCCTTCCTAAATTGTATCAAATCGTCTAATGATGGCCAGAATAAAGTGTCAAAATGCATCATAACCTGCAAAGGGTTAAGGGGGGTGACCTGCTTTTTTGTTATTTCTGTCCTTTTCTCTCTTTCTCTGGCTTGTATCCATTCGGCCCCATTCAGCCAACTATTTTAAGACGTTTATCCCCATCTAGGTGTCGATTTCTTCCTGGCGAGCGATAGCGAGCCAGCATTATGTGAAGACATTCCGGCTTCGCCGGAGAAATTTTCCTATCGACAAATGTACAAATTTAGCCTGCAGTCAAAAAAAAAAAAAAAAAAAAAAAAATATGCTGGCTCGCTACCGCTCACCAGTAAAAAATTGACACCTGGATGGGGATAAACGTCTTAAAACAGTAGGCTGAATGGGGCCAAATGGATACAAGCCAGAGAAAGATAGAAAAGGACAGAACAAAAACAGGTCACCCCCCTTAAACAGCTATCAATAAACTAAACTACGCCAAACAATAGAAAACGAAACCCGGTGAAAATAAAAGCCCCCCAAAAGCCCAAGTAACAATATAAAGCGTGGGGTTTGGTCCTATCCAGAGTGAGGTTTGGCATCCTTGACCCAACCTTAGCCGTTTCTGTCTGTCTCTTGTAGTGTCTTACTTTTCCTTCTGGGGGCGGGAGGCTAGGAATCCCGTTCCCCTTGTAGATTTCACCCACTAGACGAGAGAGAAAGGGACGAGGGAACGCATAAGTGGTCCCGGACCCTTAGAATTGGAACTCTAAATGTTGGTTCTGTTCGGTCTCTGTCTCGAGTCGGCCACCCCCAGCTATAGGATATGTGCCTGAGTACATGCATACATACACACATACATACATACATACATACAAACAGTACATACATACATACATACACACATACTGTACATACATACAAACATACATACATACATACATACATACATACATACACACACACATACATACATACATACATACAAACAGTACATACATACATACATACATACATACTGTACATACATACAAACAGTACATACATACATACATACATACATACATACACACACACACACATACATACATACAGTACATACATACATACATACATACATACATAGTTACATACATACATACATACATACAAACAGTACATACATACATACATACATACATACATACATAGTTACATACATACAGTTACATACATACATACATACATACATACATACATACATAGTTACATACATACATACATACATACATAGTTACATACATACATAGTTACATACATACATACATACATACATACATACATAGTTACATACATACATACATACATACATACATAGTTACATACATACATACATACATACATACATAGTTACATACATACATACATAGTTACATACATACATACATACATACAGTTACATACATACATACATACATATAGTTACATACATATACAGTTACATACATGATACATACCTACATACAGTTACATACATACATACACATACATACATAGTTACATACATACATACATACATACATACATACATACATACATACATACATACATAGTTTACATACATACATACATACATACATACATACAAACATACATACATACATACATAGTTACATACATACATACATACATACAAACATACATACAAACATACATACATACATACATACATACATACATACATACATACATAGTTACATACATACATACATACATACCAACATACATACAAGACTATAAAGCAGTCTAATCATA